>JAJIBD010020928.1:0-203536 GCA_021461705.1 Cryptotis parvus
TGTTTGTTCAATTTCTTTGAAGAACATCATGGGTATCTTTATAGGGACTGCATTGAATCTGTATAAAGCTCTAGGGAGTATTACTATTTTGATAATGTTAATCCTTCCGATCCATGAGCAGGGAATATGTCTCCATTACCTCAGGTCTTCTTTTATTTCCTGAAGTAACGGTTTGTAGTTTTCTTTGTAGAGATCCTTTACATTCTTTGTCAGACTGATTCCTAGGTATTTGATTTTCTGCGGCACAATTGTGAATGGGATAGTTTCTTTAATGTCCCTTTCTTCTCTTTCGCTGTTTGCATATAGGAAGGCCATTGACTTTTGGGTATTGATTTTGTACCCTGCTACTCTGCTATAGGAATGTATGATATCTAGGAGCCTCTTGGTAGAGAGTTTTCGGTTTTCCAGGTATAATATCATGTCATCTGCAAATAGTGATAACTTGGCTTCTTCCCTTCCTATCTGGATGCCCTTAATGTCTTTTTTCTTCCCTGATTGCTATCGCAAGTACTTCCGGTACTATATTGAATAGAAGTGGTGAGAGTGGGCAGCCTTGTCTTGTCCCTGATCTTAAGGGGGAGGCTTTCAGTTAGAAAATGAATTTTTTTTGGTTCTGTGCTGGGAGGTCATTCCTAGAGGTGCTCAGGGGACTGTGTGGTACCAGGGATTGAACCTGGTCTTTCACTGTGCAAAATGTGCAGTCTTTTGAGATATCTATCTCGTGACACTGGGGTAGTTTTTCTGTTTGTAATTGAATCATCATGAGATATACAGTTATAAAGCTTTTCATGATTGAGTTTCAAGAGGGTAGTCCTTAAAGTCCAGGCCTGTTTATATGATTTGAGAATTTATTCAAGATCAAGGGTTTTAATATGAGAAGCCACTAAAATATTAAAATTCAAGGACTGGAATGATAGCATAGCAGGTAGGGTGCTTGCCTTGCACATGGTCAACCTGGTTTCAAGCCCCAGCACCACATATGGTCTCCTGAGTCTGCAGGAGTGATTCCTGAATACAGAGCCAGGAGTAACTCCTGACCTTTGCTGGGCATGACCCAAAAGCCAAATAAAAAAATTTTTAAAATTCCTATATTAGATAAGCATATTTAAAAGGAAGAGGGTCTGAATTACCCCTGAAGTCATCTCAGAGAATGTCTTGCCTACAGGCAAAGGCACAAGACACGGAATAGTGTCTATGGAGAACCAGCTGCTGTGAATAAACTGCAGGTAAGGTCAAGGATGTGTCTGTTCTGAGAAGCATCCACAAACCCTTGTGTAAGGGCAGTGACAGCAGGTTGGTCTTGTCATGAGATGCAGCCTAGAGACAGTCTACTAGTAAAATTTCTCTTGTGCTAAGTGTAGTACATATATGTGATGCTTAAATTTTTTAAATTAAAGTGACTAGTTTATAAATTTCAGGCACACAGCATTATAATTTGTTTGTATATTCTACAACATAATCTTGACCAAAACTTCCATGATACAACATCCTATTGACTCACTCTATCCGATTTACGACCCTCCAACAAAAGTACTATCTGAATGCATTACATTGGCATAGTAGGGTTAAAATTCAATTTTTGAAACCAGAAGCAATCATGTGGAGAACTGTTTCAGCATCAAGTGGGTTCGTACCCATTCCAGGAGGGTTTTATTGAGATCTACCTTGAATTTGGATTACTGAAGCAAAGGGAGAAAACAGTTGATTAATGTTTTGTATAGTGCAAGTAAAATAAGAAAATGACTAGAGGGAGCCAATAATAAGAGGGATACCTTCACATATAAGATGCCTAGAAAATAACGAAACTTCCAAGAGGAAAGTGTTAACTTAGGTACACACTCCAACTTGTACCAAGTGTTGGCTTGCTGTTGGATTGTGGACCTGGCATAGAGTGCCTCTGGTAAAATGTCTTTACTTGGAGGATTTTTCCAAAGAAAGTTATTTGACTTATTTATTATTTTATTTAGTATTAGTTGATGAAGAAACAGACTTAAGACTTGTGGGGCTGGAGTGATAGTACAGCTGATAGGGTGTTTGCTTTGCACGTGGCCGAGCTGGATTCTATCCCAGCATCCAATATGTCCCCTGAGCACTACCCCAGGAGTAATTCCTGAGGCCAGAGTCAGGAGAAATCCCTAAGCATGCTGGGTATGACCCAAAAATAAAAAAAAATAAAGAGACTTGTTTGAAAATAAATTTACTTTGAAAACAGAAGCCAATGGAATAAATGAAAAATTAGAGCTGTGGTGTGATAACTTTTGAATTGTGAATTTACTGAAGTCTAGTTTCTAGATTGAATACTATCACAGGTATTTCAAATATTCAGGAGAAAAAAATAGTGGCAGGCATATAAAAGTGAACTAAATCTGGTGTGTACATCTTAACTAAAATATAGACATGTTTGAGCAAAATACACCATTAAATTTTTTGCTTCAAAATGAATAAAATTGAATATTAAGTGTAAATTGCTATGAGGAAACAAAACAAATGCAGGCAATCCAAAGCTGAATACATCAAGAAAGCCAAATGTTAGTGAATGTATTTGAAGCTCTATTAACATATATAGCACAGCACCTTTTGGCTGTTGGAACTCTTTACATTCCTAAGGAGTGAATAAGTGAATGAGCGAATATTTTACTAGAAGTGAACTTTGAGGGTTATATGAAGGAATCAGCTTTTAATTTGATCTAGTTTGGATTAATCCTATTGAAACTGTGTCATGGACACTCTGTATTTTATTATTGTGATGGAGACCTTGTATTTCATATACCTCCATAGTGTCTGGAAATAATCTCAAAATGCTTTGAGAGATGAATTTTGGAATAAGTACAGGTTTTATTATTATTATTTATTTATTTATTTATTTTTTTTTGCTTTTTTGGGTCACACCGGCAATGCTCAGGGGTTACTCCTGGCTTTGCACTCAGGAATTACTCCTGGCGGTGCTCAGGGTACCATATGGAATGCCGGGGATCGAACCCGTGGCTGGCACAGGCGGCGCGTGCAAGGCAAACGCCCTACCCGCTGGGCTATCGCTCCGGCCCATTTTTTTTTTGTATTATTATTTTTTAAAGTGATACAAATACCATCAAGTCCAAGTCCAATTTCTGTAACTCTCAGCGTCAAACATATTAGTTACAGGTTATCCTGCCAGAGGATGAAGAAAACATGATTCTCAGAACTATCTTCCATGGGTACTTTCCATCTTTTTCTCAATCTTAGAGCTTTCCCTTTCACCTTTTGTTTATGTTTTGTGTTTTCTTTCCTTACTAGGCAAGTGACCACAATTAATAAAATCATACCTGGTATTAGTTTCACTATGATGGCAGTGAGGTATACTATTCATTATATAACAACTTATTTGAAAATTAAATTAAAACACACAAAAATACCATTTCACCCAGCATTACAGTGATGTCTCAGCATACTTATAATTTGAAACTGACTGTGGTTATTAGCATTTACATTGGTTAGCTTCTCTCCTACATGCATGCTTTACTTGCTTAATACTTTTGGTCTCACAAAGAGTGAACTTTGGGGCCAGACAGATACTACAGTGGGGTGGGTGTTTGCCTTGCACATAGCCAATCTGGGTTCGATCCTCGGCATACCATATGGACCCCTGAGCACTGCCAGGAATAATTCCTGAGTGCAGAGCCAGTAGTAGCCCCTGAGCATCACCAAGCATTGCCCCCCAAAAAAAAGCTGAAAAAAAGAATCTTTAAGTTACTTTTCAAATATTCATCTGCTCTTGGAATAGAAAGTGTGAATCTCACTAAAGGATAAGCAAGGGGCTCCATTATACTTTACCGTTCATTAGCACTGACATGATTTGAAACATTGATCACTCTCTTTGCTGGGCTTGAGTAACAGAAACAAGATGCTAAGATTATAGACATGTCTGACATGATGCTCTAAATTACGTTTGAACATATTTTTCTACAATTGTCCATAAAAAGTTCTCCTAAAATACTACCAAGGACAACCAACTTCCTTCCTTCCTTCCTTCCTTCCTTCCTTCCTTCCTTCCTTCCTTCCTTCCTTCCTTCCTTCCTTCCTTCCTTCCTTCCTTCCTTCCTTCCTTCCTTCCTTCCTTCCTTCCTTCCTTCCTTCCTTCCTTCCTTCCTTCCTTCCTTCCTTCCCTCTCCTCCCTTCCTCCCTCCCTCCCTTCCTCCCTCCCCTCCCTCCCTCCCTCCCTCCCTCCCTCCCTCCCTCCCCTCCCTCCCTCCTCCCTCCCCCCCCCCCCCCCCCCCCCCCCCCCCCCCCCCCCCCCCCCCCCCCCCCCCCCCCCCCCCCCCCCCCCCCCCCCCCCCCCCCCCCCCCCCCCCCCCCCCCCCCCCCCCCCCCCCCCCCCCCCCCCCCCCCCCCCCCCCCCCCCCCCCCCCCCCCCCCCCCCCCCCCCCCCCCCCCCCCCCCCCCCCCCCCCCCCCCCCCCCCCCCCCCCCCCCCCCCCCCCCCCCCCCCCCCCCCCCCCCCCCCCCCCCCCCCCCCCCCCTCCCCCCCCCCCCCCCCCTCCCCCCCCCCCCCCCCTCCTCCCTCCTTCCTTCCTTCCTCCCCTCCCCTTCCTTCCTTCCTTCCTCCCCCCCCCCTTCCTTCCTTCCTTCCTCCCCCCCCTCCCTTCCCTCCCTTCCTTCCTTCCTTCCTTCCTTCCTTCCTTCCTTCCTTCCTTCCTTCCTTCCTTCCTTCCTTTTCTTCCATCACACCACTCTATGCTCATATCTTACTCCTGGGTCTGTGCTTACCTGATAGAAGGCTGCACGCCAAGGCAAGTCCCCTTCGTCCAGTACTTTTTTCTCTGACCCTTCACCATATTTGTTTCACAGAAAGGTCTCCTTAGGTTGGCTGCATCATTAAACCCATCAGTATCTAAGACACCAGTCTTATTCCATGCGTCTGGGTCAAACCAAGGGCTTAAGAAGCTCTCGGAAATTCACAGCTCATTGGAAATCTTCTACAGGACTGACTTGGTGCTTTGTATATTGATTTTTAGGAACTGTGGTTTTACATAAAACCCAAAAAACATCTGATATACAAATGACTCTGAGTCCCCATCCCTTGGACCTTGAGAAATAAGTGTATCCTGGGTGGTTATATCAAAGCTGGTCCTTAAATACCTGCAGGGTAAACCAAAATCCATGCCATGCCCTGTCTCCTCTAGATGCTGGGGTTGCCTATAAGGTCCTGTAGCAATGTTTCTCAGGAGGTACAATTCTAGAATTTTGCTATAGTATGTAACCTACAGAGTCCAATGTCTCTCCATGTCCCTATTTCCTTATCAATATCGTGAGATATATTTTTGCCACTTAAGAGTACTAACAGATTGAGCAGGCTCACCTGCACATCTCAAATACTTGGTTTGTAGTTGCTTGTGAACACAGCAGTTCAACTTGTCACACCTCACACACTTATACCTTTGGTCACTGGGTGAACATAGGTATGGAAGAACAAGAGCAATCCTAGACTCTGGTTAGTTAAACTCTGTCAATTACATATAATGATATATGTAGTTAGAGGGGACTAAGTACAAAAACTTACTCTCAGGACAGCAGGTGCATAGCAAACACTATGGAAAAGCTGCATAGAAGTCCAGCAAGATCAATGAGTGAAAATAATTGCATGGATGGTAACCAGTACAAACCAGCTCTGTAAATGTTCAGAGACTGATTTTCATGACTCCAGGCTTAGGATATTTCTTGAGCTCAAAGAAACAAAAATACAGGTAAAGAGCAAAGCACAAACAAGTATGAAAGTAGAAATGAGAAAAATACAACAATCAGAAATGACAGAAATAGTATATGGTAGGTAATATTAAAAACTCCATAGAAGTTCTGAGCAGCAGAATAATAGTAGTTGGGGGAAAGATTGATGACACCCAAGATAAGGGGGAAACCTTAACAAAAACCACAGAAGATACAACAGTTCTAAAGAGAAATGAACATTTAACCACAGAACTGTGGAATGAGTTTAAGAATTACCAGAGTTCCTGAAGAACAGGAAGACAAATTCGATGAAGTACCTAGTAAAAGAAATCACAGACTTGGAGGTGTGTGGGCAGAGCTTTCTCCACAACACCCCCCACCCCATGCCTCCGGCTGGATGCCACATTCTCACTACCACAGAGATGCCAATCTGCCGAAAATGTCAGGTACACTGGTTTCTTCTTTTGGCTGGAAATTCCAGGCCTTCTCAGAGTCAGGATGGGTGACCTTCCCCCGCCTCCCCATACTTCCAGAACACCTGAGAGCCACACCTATGTCCCACTGCTGCCGCCATGTCAGCTCATCTACCAGCCTGGTTCTGGAGACTCATAAAGAAATATCAAAAGGGAGAAACTAGTTGCAAAAAATTTCTCAGGTACGCATTTTCAGTTGATACCTCTGGGGCAATCTTGGTAGGGACTGGGCCAAGTTCCTGCCCTACCACAGTCCAGCAGCTGCACTCACACCCCAAAAGCTGCTGCCATGCCTCTGGCCTAGTTAACTATTAATTAGGGTGCCTAGTTAAATATTCTGAAGTGAATGGCTGCAAATGCTAAACTTTACATCTTCAAACTCTACAGTGCTGGCATCCCCTTAGGAGTACACCAGTTTGGATGGGAATGCAACATGGAAGCCACTAATTTCGACTAACAATAGTATTAACAAAGAAGACATAAGTTAGTAAACTCTCAGAGAAGCAGGCTTAATGTCCCCACAATGAGAAACAATTTTCACAGATATTCTTTTACTGCAATTTTTTTAATTCCACTATTCATTCATTGGGAACAAGAATGTGAAATAATTTATTGTGGGCTTGCTATGGGGGCAGACTTGAGAGGTTGTTGGGAAAATGGAGACAATGGTGGAAAGAAGGTGTTGGAATATTAAGTGCTTGTAACAAATCATAATGGACAACCTTGTGAACCATAGTGTTTAAATAAAGTGGTGGAAAAAGAATCTGGGAACTAGCAAAGTTAGGCAACTAGGCAGTGTTTATTGTTTATTAGTTTAAATGTTGACCATCCATGTTTGAATTTCAAGAAATATGTTTTATATCACTCCTATAGCAATGCCCATGAAATAAGCATTGACCGTATTAGAGTTTATTCATAAGCAATAAAGCAAGTTTTTAACTTTCAAAGGAAAAATTCACAGGTAAGAATATTCCTAAGATGAAGAATACAGGCACCCAGATACATGAAATGCAAAGGTTGAGCTAAAATGGACCACAAAGATAAATTCCAAGACATATTATAATCAAAATGACAGAATCCAAAGACAGAGACAGCATGATCAAAGCAGGAATTACATACAAAGGAAGGCTCATAAGATTCAGAACGGACATATTAAATAAGACATTACAAGCCAAAAAACCATGAATACCTTGCTAACAATACTCTATCCAGCTAGACTGTCATTAGATTTGAAGAAACAATAAAAAGCTTTATGGACAGGCTTAGTTTAGGAAATTCATAGTCTTTTTTTATTAAATATTTTATTATACCACCATGAGATATACAATTACAGCGTTGTTCACGTTTAGAGGTTTCGGTCCCATAGTGTTCCAGCACCCGCCCTCCACCAGTGCCCATTTCCCACCACCAATGTCCCCAATTCCCTCCTCCATCCCATAACCTGCCTAAATGACAGGTTCTTTATCTCTTTTCTCTCTCCCTCTCTCTCTTTTCCTTCTCTTATACATTGAGGGTTGCACTGCATACACTTAGAGGCCATCATGTGCATTTTTTTGCCCTTATTTAATACTCAGTTCTAGGTTGGTATTAACCCTTTCGATATTTATTCACACATGTTCCCTTCTCTGTCTTACCTAACCTCTGACTCCCACATGTTTGTGGTAATTTCCACTTTTGGTAAGACCTCCTGATCCATGTTTCACCTGACACTGGACTTTGGTGTCATAGTATATATATATATATATATATATATATATATATATATATATATATATATATTTATGTCATGCAAATAAATGCAGTCATTCTATCTCTCTCTTTCCTTCTGACTAATTTCACTCAACATGATCCTTTCCATGTCCATCCATTTATAGGCAAATTTCATAACTTCATTTTTCTTAACAGCTGCATAGCATTCCATTGTGTAGATGTACCAAAGTTTCTTTATCCAGTCATCAGTTCTCGGACATACTGGTTGTTTCCAGGTTCTGGCTATTGTGAATAGTGCTGCTATGAAAATAGAAGTGCAGATGGTATTTCCGCTGTGTGTTTTTGGCTTCCCAGGGTATATTCCCAGGAGTGGTATGGCTGGGTCAAAAGGGAGCTCAATTTCTAGTCTTTGGAGGAATGTCCATATTGCTTTCCAAAAAGGTTGTACAAGTCGACATTCCCACCAACAATGTAAGAGAGTCCCATTTTCCCGCATCCACGCCAGCATTTGTTGCTTTTACCCTTTTGGATATGGGCCAGTCTCTGTGGTGTGAGGTGATATCTCATTGTTGTTTTGATTTGCATCTCTCTGATGATTAGTGATGATGATATGCCTTTTGGCCATTTGAAGGAAATTCATAGTCTTGAAACCAGTTTTGGAAGGATCTTTTTAAAAAGACAAGACAAACTTCTCAACACTTTACTATTGATAATATTCATTTATGGCACTTATGGTTGCCCTCTACAAGATTTAGATATTTATTTATAGCTGGCTAAGGTTTTTTATGCTTTTTTTCCAATAATGAATCAAAGTTTTATTTATATTGAATATTCTATGCCAATTCAGGTGATTTTTTATATCTATAGAGATTTTTATTAGTATTTTATTATTAATGCAAATTCTTAAGCATTATCTATAATATTTTCTAACATAGATCTATAATATTTATAATATCTATAATGTTTCTAACAACTTTATAGCTGTTGTACCTTTTAAAAAAGGTATTTTATTATAGCACCGTGAGACATGCAATTACAAAGATGTTCATATTTGGGTTTTGGTCATACAGTGTTCTAGCACCCATCCCTCCACGTGCCCATCTCCCACCACCAACGTCCCTGGTTCCCTCCCTCTCCCCCACAGCCCTCCTCCATGGCAGGTTCTTTATTTCTTTCCCCTTCCTATCTCTTTCTCTTTTCCTTCCCTTCCAGATTGTGGATTACAGAACATACATTAAAGGGTTGTCATGTGTATCTTTTTGCCTGTGTTTAATGCTCAGTTCTAGGTTGGTATTAGTACTTTCAACAATTGTTAGCACACTGTTCCATTTTCTGTCTTACCTAGCCTCTGACTCCCACACGTTTGTGATAATTTCCACCTTTGACAAGACCTGCTGATACATGTTTCACTTGACCTAGGATATTGGTATCATAATGTGCTGTTCCTTTTTTAAAAGCATAAAACAGCTGCTGATCACTCACTTCAGCATCAATTTATTTATTTAAATTAGCTAAATTTTATTTAGTTGAATTTATTTTTATTTTTAAATATTTAATATTTTTATTATACCACCGTGAGCTACACAATTCAAAGATGTTCATATTTGGTTTGGGCTATGTCTTACACTGTTCCAGCACCCATTCCTCCACCAGTGTCCCAAAACCCACCACCAATGTCCCCGATTCCCTCCCCCCCCCCTAGCCTACCTCTATGGCAGGTTTATTATCTCTTTCCCTCTCTCTCTCTCTCTCTTCCTTCTCTTACACATTGTGGATTGAAATACATACATTTAGAGGTTATCATGTGTATCTTTCTGCCTGTGTTTATTGCTCAGTTTTAGGTTGGTATTAGCACTTTAGACATTTATTAGCTCTCTGTTCCCTTCTCTGTCTTACCTAACCTCTGACTCCCACACATTTTTGTAATTTTCACCTTTGATAAAAACCTCCTGATCCATGTTTCGCCTGACCTTGGATATTGGTATCATAATATGTGTATATATTTATGTCATGCAAATAAATGCAGTCATTCTGTATCTGTCTTTTTCCTTCTGGCTAATTTCACTCAATATGATCCTCTCCATGTCCATCCATTTATAGGCAAATTTCATAACTTCATTTTTCCTAACAGTTGCATAGTATTCCATTGTGGAGATGTACCACAGTTTCTGTATCCAGTCATCAGTTCTGGGCACTCCGGTTGTTTCCAGATTCTGGATATTGTGAATAGTGCTGCTATGAAAATAAAGGTGCAGATGGTGTTTTCGCTATGTTATTTACTTGAATTTAATGTGGGGCTAAGGGCCTGGGGACACTTGCAGCGGTGCTTGGCAACCACCGAGGAGGCCTGCACCTGGCAGTGCTAAGGCTAGAACTCAGGGCCTCTTGCAATATCGGCTTCTGCTCCACCACTTGCACCACAACCCAGTCCTCAACCAACCACTACAAGGACCCTTTCATTGAAAGTCACCGTTGTCCGAAGTTCATTTTCTCTCTGCAGCCACAGCGCATTCGGCCATCCAGACTTCGCCTTTCCCATTTTGCTGGCCAATGCCTTTCCTTAGACACAATTTTCTTTTTCCCTTTTTAATTGATCTTTTATTGAATCACTGTGCAATAGACCATTACAAAGCTGTTCCTGATTGGGTTTCAGTCACAGTGTTCCAACACCCATGCCTCCACCAGTGCACATTTCCCAGCACCAGTGTAGAAACAATTTTCAATTTACTGATAAACTTCTTTTGCCTCTCTCTCTCCACCCAGCAGTGCCACTGTCCTCACCCCACCCTATCCCAGCTTTATTTTTCTTCCAGGTTCTAACCTGGCAAGGAGTCAGTAGCTTAGAATTCTAATCCTTGCGTCACATCCTGGACTTCTCCAGTTTTCCTCCCTGAAGAGTTTCTGTATTTCTCCCTTCAGTGCTCCCAGAGTAGGCAGATCGGGCAACGCTCAGCTATTCAGATCTGCACCCCAAAGGTCACACTATTTGTAACTCCTCAGTAGCTCCCTCCCCACCATGTTCTGTGGTCCTTTCACCCATTACGTATGGTACAAGCTTCAGAGTAGTCATCAAAAACCTATAAACCTTCCCCATGTCCTGGTCTCTTGATCTCACCACTTCTCCTCACCCCCAATTCCCTGGTAAATATTAGTAATCGGCCTCACGTTTTCTCTTTTCCAAAGACAAGGTCATTCTGATGAATGAGTGTTTCTGCACCTTCCCCTTCTCTTTATTAAAATCTTACCATAATGTGCCCATCCTTTTATTGCTTTTTTATTAACAATTATTTATTTATTTTTTTTTTAATTTTTTTTTACAATTACAAAGATATACAATTAAAAGTTCATATTTGGGTTTTGGTCATTAATACAGTGTCCATTAACAATTTATTCTCCTTTTCAAAATCATATGCCATATTCTTGGTTCACATCTACACATCTTCTTCCAGAGCCTACTGTGAATTCTTTGTTTCACAACAGTTAATATTTCTCTCCACTAATGACTTCTGTCTACTGTTGGGAAATAATTCTCCAAGCCTTCTCTCTCTCTCACTCTCTCTCTGTCTCTCTCTGTCTCTCTCTCTGTCTCTGTCTCCCTCTCCCTCCTTTTCTCTCCTTCTCACTAGCTCTGTATTTGCATGTATAAGAGCAAAGTTGTTTGTTTGGCCTTTTACTCCATGAATGTTTGTACAGAAAATAGCTTGGAAGATAGTCAAGATCTTCTCAAAGGCAAGATAGATTTGCTTATTGAGAATAAAAGATTTGGAATTCTTTTATTTCTAAAAAAAAGGAGTAGACCACACCTAGTGAAACTTAGGACTTACTCCTGGGTCTGTGCTCATGGGTCATTCCTAGCAGTGTACTTGGGAGATCATGTCATTCCAGGGATAGAACTGGTTCCAACTGCATGCAAGGCATGCACCTTGGAACTCTGTACTAGGATGGCTGAACAGTTCTTACACAGGGCAAAGGGCAGTTCTGCTGTTTATTGACTTATTTTTAGGGGGAGGGGAAGGGCGCTCAAGCAGTGCTTAGGAGGGTCAGGGGTCACTTCTAATGTTAGCCAACTGGGCTGGGATTCAATGCCCGAGATGCTAAACTGCTTAGATTCTGGGGTGCTGGGGGACTACCCGAGTCATGTGTGCAGTGCTTGGAGGGTCTTCAGAGCGGTACCCGACAATGCTGGGGGAGGTCAGGTGGTACCTTGAACCTGTGCTAGGCATAAGAATGTACACTAACCATCATACTAGCTTGTTCTATTTAATATAATGAAATAGGGATCACCTTTTTCTCTCAGTTAGCTAAATTTAAATGTAAACTAGCACTAGAGTGGGTTTTGAGTGACTATGATAATCCTTGGATAAATTCACCTTGATAAGCAGAACAGGAATGAGTAAATTTATTTCCGCTTATGGAAATAACCTGTGTTTTTTGTTCCTTTCTGAACAGAAGTGTATGAGTTCTTACCTCCCTTCCCTCCTTTAGGGGAAATATCTATGAAGACATTTTCATCTCTAAGAATTTCTACAGTTAGAGAAACATGTGTGGGAGTATGTCATTTGAAGGCACCGAGACTATAAAGTGGGTTGTGTTACACTAGAAGCAGAAGAAATAGTGAGGAGAGGGAAAAATGCAATTATGAAGAACCCCGGACACTCTTAGTTGATTAACAGCAATTTTTTGGGGTTCTTTTTATCCACTTCCTTTTCTGTCACACCCAGTGGTGCTCAAGTGTTGCCACTGACTCTGCACTCAGAAGTTACTCCTGACAGTGCTCCAGGGAACTTATGGGATGCTGGAGATCAAACCAGCCCAGTGGCCCTTGAGCAAGGCAAACGCTTTAACTGCTGAACTATCCCCCAGTCACTTATAAACAGCAATTTTAGGAACAAATTACTATATACACTTTTTTTGATTGTTATTTACATCTTGTCCAGCTGTTCTACCTTAACAAACAATAAGTATTTCTGAAATAAATTCTTACTACATATCTTTCAGAATTCATGAAATTCTGAAAGATATTTCAGAATATCTTTCAGACACCCCATATCAACAGTTTCAAGGACCAGTCACATAAAAATAATCTTCTGGACTTTTCAATGTCAAGAAACCAGTCTTGGTAAAGGATTTACTAAGTGAAATAGAACACTATATTAGAAACAAGTATTAAACTGTACATAGTAGAAGGATTGTACAATTTAAAAGCACAAACCTGGGTTGCAATTCTGACCTATCATTTAAGACAAACGTGGTTTGAGACAAGATACTCCATTTCTCTAATTCTCACTTTCCTCATCTATAAAGTGGTTAAAAGAAAGGTCTTCCCTATACAGTTATAGTGAACATATATATATATATACATATATATATATTCTGAGAATTAAACATTTTATTACATTGGAAACTATGAAAAAATGTGCCAAAATAAAATGTCGTCATATACATGTATGTTTAGTTTTGGGGCCACCCCTGCAGTGCTCAGGACTTACTCCTAACAGGGCTCAGGGACAACAGTGCTAGGGATCAAACCTGGTGTGGCTGCATGCATGGTAACTGTCCTGCCTGCTGTAGTAGCTCTTCATTATTACACATTTTTTAACATAGAAACTTTTAGCACTACATCAAAAAACAATTTCTGACAATATTAGCACACTTCCATTTATCCTGAAGGTTTTAACTGGGCATGGTCTAACTCTCAACTGGTAATGAAGTTATTTCTTTAGTCTAAGTTACCTTTTCAAAGTATGCAGAGTTATATACTAACCAGATCTGATTAAATATCATATATTTCGTAAGCAACTCCATGGTCTTAAGTGCTGTAAGACTATCTTCTTTTTTTAAAAAATTTTTTATTTTATTTTTGCTTTTTCTGGGTCACACCTGGCAATGATCAGGGGCTACTCCTGGCTCTGCACTCAGGAATTATGCCTGGCCGTGCCTGGGGGCCATATGGGATGCCAGGGATTGAACCCAGGTCGGCCACATGCAAGGCAAACGCCCTCCCCACTGGGCTATCGCTCCAGCCCCGGACTATCTTCTGTAAATATCAATTCAGTCATCCAATTGTCTTCAACTTTGGGGAAAACTTCTGGAGGAATAATCTAAAATAAATTACTGACTCAGCTCTTCACTTTTCAGCGATACAATTTAACCTGGGGGTGGAGGAACACAGATACTCAGAATCTTCTCTGTGTAGACTGACAATTCAAATGACAGAGACTCATGGGAAGTGGCCTGCCCAAATAGTCCTGGGAGCTGGACAGAGAAATGCTAACGTCAACCTGGAGATAATGAGTATGTGCAGGCAAACAGTCCCACCTTTGTTTAATACTATTTTACAGTAGTTTTTACAAGACTAGGAATATAGGGTGCTATTTCCAAATGATCTTAAAGTTAAACTCTGAATGCAACAAAAGTCAACAGCTTTATTACTGGTTTATGTTTATGTTTTACTAATTAATGTCATGCTTAAGTAGTACTAGGCTCTTCCTAGATGAAACATATTAAAGAATGGGTGAATGTAGCATCCTCATTCTTTGAGGAGTTGGTAAAGAAATGATCTTAGCTTTGCTTGAACACTATAGGCTAGGCTATATTTTTAGCATAATAAATCTTTTCAATTCTTTCAGAAAATAGATCCATAGAAAGAGCAAACAGATGGATGCCCATGTGCTGTTTTTGTAACATGTCCAGGGTTTTAAGATTGGATAAACACTGAAACCCTGCAGGCACAAATCTGTCCTTTCTCAAACAAAATCCTATGAGATCAGAGCTGCTCTAATCAAATATGCACATTAAAAAATCCGGGAACCCCTGCCAACTTCTCAGCTAGGGCCATATGATAAATGACTCCAGTGCATGGACATTAATCCATTTCTTATTGATGAAAATATGCATAAGCACTTCTAGGATGCTTATTACTGTAATAACCCAAGCACTCAGGATATGGCACCAAATGAAAATCATAATCAAATACTGTAAAAATGAGTTTGTTTTCCCATGTTTCCACATGTTATTTAATAAGACACTATAATCGTTTAAGGTCATGTATATAATACATGACCTTAAATGTATTATGTAATACATGACCTTAAATACATTAATATATAATACCCGGAGGGATGGCGGGTTCTAGCCCTGGCCCGCCACCCCAGCAGAGCCTCACAACAAGCCAGACGATCCCCCACTCCATGAGGGCCTCCATTTTATACATCCTGACTTCCCTCTGGTCAGAACTCCACCCAGCAGACCAGCTTATCACAGCCCGGCTTGGTCGCGTGGTTCACCAATAAATGCTGGATTTAGAGATGACTACAAGAGTATGCTACCCGCATGGCAGAGCCTGGAAAGCTACCCGTGTCGGATTTGATATGCTAAATACCAGTAACAATTATAGACCTCATTCCCATAACCTGATGGAATAGTTTGAGGCTCTTTATGTTTTTGGAGCAAGCAGGTGCCCTTGGGCTCTACTAGCATGAGACAGGACATATGGAGATGTTACTGGTGCCTGCTCAAGCAAATCGATGATGAATGGGAAGACAGTGATACAGTGATACAGTATATAATATTATTTTTTTTCCCACTAAGTAGGAAGTTGAGTCTTCCTACTTAGGTTGAATCTTCATGAGCGATTTGATTAGAAATAAACTGTTTTCTTCTACTTTGTTCTCTCCTTATATATTTCATACTACTGTTTCTATGCAATTTTTCTTTTTCTATATGGCTGTAACTAAAATTGATATTTTGTAGAATAAATATCAATAACATTGTAATCTGAATGTGCAGAACAGAAAGTTAAGTTGCCTAAGAAAGAAACACAGTCTTTCTGAGATTTTTATCTTTAGCACCTGGCATTGTAACTTATTTATAAACACATTCATAAATTGGTACTGAATAAATTAATAAAATGTTAGAGGTTAGTCACTCTTTGTAACTCTTAACTACTGATGTGTTATATTCTAAGTTTTAAAAAATTCATATTATATATGTACATATATACATTTATATTATACATGTACATGTACATATAACACAAACACACATATTAAATAACATATTATACATATATGTACATATATGTATATACATTATAGACCTCATTCCCATGACCTGATGGAATGGTTTCAGGCTCTTTTATGTTCCTGGAGCGGGATGATGCCCTTGGGCTATCTCGCATGTGACAGGACATATTGAGATGTTATTGGTGCCCCCTAGAGCAAATCGATGATATACGGGAAGACAGTGACACAGTGATACATATCTATATCTATATCTATATCTATATCTATATCTTATCTAATCTAATTTTCTATATCTATATCTATATCTATATCATCTATATCTATATCTATATCTATATCTATATCTATATCTATATCTATATCTATATCTATATCTATATCTATATCTATATCTATATAATTTTTGGTCATATCCAGCAGTGCTTAGTGAACTATGCAGTGCCGGGGCATGTGCTCCAGCCCACTGAATTAACTCCCTGCCCCCTACCTTTTAGTAATTTTTTCTTTTAAGGTCATGACTATAGCAATGTTTGGTTGGAAATTTTTACTATGATGGAGTATAGGATTTTATTGATTTTAAATTTATTTTTAATTAATTAAAATTTAAACTGAAATTCTCTGGTTTTCAATACTATCATTGGTGGCTTCTCATGCTAGTATATGGTACCGAGGATGTGTGAGTTTACTAGCTCAAAAGGTGTCTAAACATTTCAGAAATTTTAGTTACTGTTGGAATGAATCTACTCATTTTAGAATCAATGAACATTTATTTGTAAGCTACAAGGGTTTCCAGGAGACCACGCTACAATCTTTCCACTAGGAAACTGAGAATTGCTGGGGACAATGAGATTGACAGGTTCATGCATAATGAGAGGATACCGAGTTCAGTTATGGGAACACACACCGAATGCTTTACACTTTCTGTGGAGAAAAGTGCCTTGCATTAGTGCAAGAGGTGGGAAGGCTTCAAAGAAGTATCAAATGTAATGCCACTCAATGCAAAGAAACCATGGCATGGAGCGTACACGATGGTGTGAGAGCGCATGATGTGTCTAGAGCAGACAATGGCGCTAAGCGGTTGACATAAACACATCTGAGAATGGAAATTGGGCTTGAGATGTGGTTAAAGTTCAGAAAGGTAACCAGAGACATGGGACTGGGGTGAGAGACAAAGGAACAGCTAGAGTATCCCTGAAATATCTGAGATGTTCAATTCCAGTTAGTAAATGGGAATAGTAACATAGTAAAGTGGACAGAACACCTGCGTGTGTAACACCCCCAAGTATAACACAGGGGAAATTTTTTGCAGTTGCTAGGAAAAATGAAGAGGTCAGAAACTATTTACATTTTAGGATATTCGAACAGTTTTTTCCTTCCTTCCTTCCTTCCTTCCTTCCTTCCTTCCTTCCTTCCTTCCTTCCTTCCTTCCTTCCTTCCTTCCTTCCTTCCTTCCTTCCTTCCTTCCTTCCTTCCTTCCTTCCTTCCTTCCTTCCTTCCTTCCTTCTTCCTTCCTTCCTTTCCTCCCTCCCTTCCTCCCTCCCTCCCTCCCCTCCCTCCCTCCTCCTCCCTCCCTCCCTCCTCCCTCCTTCCCTCCTTCCTTCCTTCCCTCCTTCCTTCCTTCCTTCCTTCTTCCTTCCTTCCTTCCTTCCTTCCTTCCTTCCTTCCTTCCTTCCTTCTTTCCTTCCTTCCTTCCTCCCTCCCTCCTCCTCCCTCCTCCCCTTCCTTCCTTCCCTCCTTCCTTCCCTCCTTCCTTCCTTCCTTCCTTCCTTCCTTCCCTTTCCTTCCTTCCTTCCTTCCTTCCTTCCTTCCTTCCTTCCTTCCTTCCTTCCTTCCTTTCCTTCCTTCCTTCCTTCCTTCCTTCCTTCCTTCCTTCCTTCTTCCTTCCTTCCTTCCTTCCTTCCTTCCTTCCTTCCTTCCTTCTTTCCTTGTCACACCTGGTGATGTCCAGCAGTTATTCTTGACTCTGCACTCAGGAATTACTCTTAGTGGGACCCAGGAGACCATTTTGGGATGCCAGGGACCCTGAGTGGCCAAGTATAAGGCAAACACCCTCCCTAGTGTGCTATTGCTCTGGTCCTGAATTATTTTAGTGGATTACTTTCAGGGGGAAGAGGAGCAAATGTTTATGTTGAGCTGATTTCCCAATTACATACAAGAAACTTTACTTCCTCCCATCTCTTCTTGAGCAGCTAGTATATACTCAGAGGATGAAAACTACATGTATTAATATCTAGCTTCCCTTACCTTCAGACTTTAAAAGGTGTATTTCGCTGATAGATAGGATGATATATATATATATATGCATACTCAAATATAGAATTCTTTCAATTATATACTGTCAGAGAACTTTATGCCAGTTTCCCCTTCATTACAGTGGCTAGCCAAAAGTTGACCATACTAGCAAAAGAAATGTCGAATGCTATTTGATGTTATTCTTGCACCAAATATATAAAAATATGGCAGAGAATGGAAAAGGAAAAATAACAGAGATGGAATATAGCTTGTATTGCTTATCCTTAGCTGATAAATGGCACAGAAATTGCAAAAGGGAACAGGCAGCAACATATGTAGAAGCTATATCTGGAAAAATTTTTGGTTTTAATTCTTAGTGTTCTAAAATTCCTACTAGTCAAATAAAGTAATTAATTCCTTCAAAATATGGGTTTCAACTGTAATATTATTTCTTAGTAGAACAGAGACCTGCAAGAGTCACCCCACTCTCATTCAGTCTAACTTCTATTTTCTTTAAAAAGAAAAATCTCTAAAGAAAGAAATTTATCATCCTTGGTAACCTAGATACAAATTCTCAGGAAATATCTAAATTAATCCAGCATGTTGCAATTTAAACTTATTTCCTTTTTTCCCCTCAGTGAAGTAAGGGAACAGCTGTCTGCAACCCTCTTCATATGCTTGCAAACTATTCTTATCACCCCCTCACATTCTCCTCTTCAGGTTACTCCTGAAGAAGTATACTCCTCCTACCTTATCTGATTGTTAAAAGTCATCAAATATTTCATACTGAATTCACTTTTTTTTTTTGGGGAACTCCATCTGTGGACTTCTCACCTACGTAGGATTTGTGCTACACTGGATCTCTTTGGAGAACTGTTCATATGTCTCAATCCCTATTTTCATAATTCTATGATGGAAAGATAGAATTATACTTACTGACTTAGCTTTGAATGAGGTGTTAATTTGATAAAACACCCTGCTGGGGTGGTGGGCCAGGGCTAGAACCTGCCTTCCCTCCCAGGCGCCTCGTGAAACAATATTTATAAGCAATAAAATTTCCAAAGAAGTTCAAATTCATAACACTTGGATACAAAACATATCAAACCTTTAACAGGGGAGTCAGATACACCATACAAATGATCTAGAAGTGAATCAGCACCTAAAAGTATGAATAAAAACTATGAAACTCTTAAAACTTGAATCAATGGAAATATAAAAGTTAGAAAGTTATTCATGATGAGTTTCAGGAGCACAATGTCTAAGCAATAGTCTGTTTACCAGAGTCTACTTCTCTCCACCAATATCCCAGTTTCCCCCCTAGCCTCCAGCATGGACTGTATGGCAGGCATTAGTTTTCCTTTTTAAGCACTAGTGTTTGAAATACTATTAAGACTATGACTTTTAAAAGATAGCATAGCTAAAAGAGTTTGAGACATTGGATTTTTACTGATTTCTTAGATATCAACTTGGATAAAACTGATGAACTGCGCAGCATCAAGACTGAAAACATTTAGTATAATGAAGATCATTATCAACAGAATAAAAATGAAATGTATTTGCAAATAATAGCTCTGAAAAGATCTTATTTGCTATCCAGAGTATACAAGGAACTTAACAACAAACTATAACTCAACAACAAAAATGTAATAAAAATAAGGAGAAAGTTTTTAGCACTTATTTTTCCAATGAAGATATACAAATGGCCAGTAGGTATAGAAAAAGATTATGAATTTCACTGGTAATCAAGAAAATGCAACTCAAAACTACAATGGTATACCTCTTTACAGTAATTAGGATAGTGACTATCAAGTCACTCAAAAGTAACAAGTATGGGAGAATATGGGAAATTCGAACTCTGAGCACAATTAGTTGGAATAAAAAGTATGCAGTCCCTGAAAAATAAAAACAGTATGGCAATTCCTTAAATATCTGAAAATAAAACATGCGATTCTTTAATTATTCTTTTTGGTTTTCCCAAAAAAGAAATAGAGTCAGATATTATATAAACATGTGTACATATATGTTCAAGACAGCATTGCTCATAATAGCCAAAAGATGAGTACAACATAGGTTTCCATTGATGAATGATGTGTAAACATAATATAGTATATATATTCAATTAAATATAATCCTAACATGGACAAACCTTGAAGATAACTATGAAGATAACAACTATGAAGATTACAGCACTTTCCTGTTTAAACCTGCTGAATGATTTTTCTATTAGCCCTGGAATAAAATCTGGTTCAGATAACTATGAACCAGCCGTTTTGATCTCACAGAGTATATTCTATATATTATACTATATTCTATATTTTATACTATATTTATGTAGTATAAAATCTGGTTCAGATTCATAGTTATATGAATCTGGTTCATATAACTATGAAGATAACAACTTTGAAGATACCTTGAAGATAACAAACCTTGAAGACAACTATTCTTGGTGCAATAAGTCAGGTCACATAGGCCAGACAAGTGTCTATCAATATGAAATTCCAAGAATAACTATATTCCCAGAAACAGAAAATCGATTGGTGGTGCCGAGACAAGCTAAATCCAGAGAAAGATCTAAACAACTTCTGAGTTCTGACTAATACCTTGGGCTATACATTCTAATGTTTCCATCAAGCTGCATATGAAGGGATAACATTGAGTAAACAGTAAAGTAATGGGGTTTACTGTGAAGTGAAGAAGAATATTACTTAGATTATATAGAGTTCAAAGGGAGAGTAGGAGGCCAAATAAGGTTGTATTCCACCCCCCCAGAAAGTACCATCAGCTATGAAATGGGGGCTTCCCTAGGGTGTGTGAAGAACCGTTGCAGACCTTTGGGGACAATCCGTAGAGATGGAAGGGAAGTCAGTGGTACCTACTAGAATACCTGGATCTGGGTCTGGTCTTAGTTTCACTACTTAGGTTTGTACTCACCGTGTCACGTGTGACAATTTACTTAACCTATTTGAGGCTATTTTTTCTTTTGTAAAATGAAGCTAATTACAGTATTCGGCACCTTGATGGTTTTTAGAATTAAATGAGACAATGAAGCTAAGTGCTTAGTAAATGTGAACTATAATTATTATGGGTAGAAGAAATTACAGGAGTTTGCTTCTTGAGAATTTGGTTTCCAATAAAGAATATCATTACTCTTCAAGCTGACATACTAGAAACTTGCGCATCACTAGGAAAAATAGGAAGCAGAGTATTATTGATATAAAAGTTCCAACTTAACTAAATGCAGATCAACATTAATTGGAGGCCTATTATCAGTAAGTTCCTTTGCTGGGCTTAACCAAGGGACAGTGTTAGAGACTCTGGGAGCATTGGAGAACTACCTTCTCTCTGACTGGGCTTGTTTCACAAAGCCTTTGCCATGGCAACTAGGAAGCACTTGCAAAGAAATGCAGCTGACACTGAAAAAATATCACCTGCTCTCAAGGTACTCAAAATTGCACAGCATGACTCATCATGGCCTTCTCTTTCTGGCTATCTGCTAGATCACGAATGCTGAGCAAACATAGGACATTAAAAAGGTTTACAAGTTGTAGAGATGTCTAGAAGGGAAAGAATATGTTCATGAGAGCGGAGATAAAGGATATGCAAAGTGACTTACTCAGTATAGGATAAAGTGCTCGAGCTCAATCCCATACTGGCTTCTTGGGAGCCATGGAATAGCTCGTCTAGGCACTGGGGAGCCTAGTGCTGAACAGATGGGTGGAGTGTCATACTCCAGAGTTTAAAGTGGAGAGATGAGGAAGAAGATCATAGTGGAGACAAATCCCACATCCTTACTAAAGAAATCAGATATCATCCTAGAGTGATTATGTTCCTCTGTGTGTGTGTGTGTGTGTGTGTGTGTGTGTGTGTGTGTGTGTTTGGTGGTCAAGGAAAAGAAAGGAAGAAACTAAGGGACAGAAGATCCTGCAAGACATTCAGTCACACAGACGATGTAGGAGTCTGACAGCTAATATGTATCTGAATATGGAGGATTCCATCTGAACCAGATTTTATTCCAGGGCTAATAGAAAAATCATTCAGCAGGTTTAAACAGGGAAGTGCTGTAATCAGATTTATTGTCACTTAAAAACGTCAAACATCACTGAGACTGTAACTGCAGATGGACCCACGTAGACGAGGGTCATTTTAGGTTATTCAGCAAAAAGAGGGTTAGAGCCAGGATTTGAATGTAGGTCTTTACATTTGAGTTGGTGTCCCTCAACAGCCATGAAAGTTGCAAAAGTATTTTTCAGTTTTATGTTAGAAAATAAGTGAAGCTAGTAACAGCGATCATAACTAGCCTTTCTAACAATACTTGCTTTGTCTTTTTCCCTACTTGCTTTTTAAGGCAGAGATGAAAAGCCCAGTAGTCTTAGGTAATGTTTGTGCATGTAAAGATGAGGGCCCAGTTTTACTCATGTTAAAAGTAAGTTATCCCTATGATACCAATATCCAAGGTCAAGTGAAACATGGATCAGGAGGTCTTGTCAAAGGTGGAAATTATCACAAACATGTGGGAATCAGAGGCTAAGTAAGACAGAAAATGGAACAGTGTGCTAACAATTGTCGAGGGTACTAATGCCAACCTAGAACTGAGCATTAAATAGAGGCAAAAGGATACACATGACAACCCTTTAATGTATGTTCTGTAATCCATAGTCTGGAGAGGGAAGGAAAAGAGAAAGAGAGAGAAAGGGAAAGAAATAAAGAACCTGCCATGAAGGTGGGCTGGGGGAGGGGGAGGGAACCAGGAATGTTGGTGGTGGGAGATGGGCACTGGTGGAGGGATGGGTGCTGGAACACTGTATGACCAAAACCCAAATATGAACTTTTTAATTGTATATCTTTGTAACTGTATATATCTCATGGTGGTATAATTAAATACTTAAAAAATGAATGAACAAAAAAAAATAAAGTAAGTTACCCTGAACTGAGCTCCCGTTTGACCCAGCAATACCACTTCTGAGACTATACTCTGTGAGGCCAAAAACACACAGTGGAAACACCATCTACACTTCTTTGTTCATAGCAGCGTTATTTAAAATAGCCAGAATCTGGAAACAACCAAAGTGCTTGAGAATAGATGATTGGATAAAGAAACTGTGGTACATCTACACAATGGAATACTATGCAGCAGTTAGGAAAAATGAAGTTATAAAATTTGCCAATAAGTGGATGGACATGGAGAGGATCATGCTGAGTGAAATTGCCAGAGGGAAAGGACAGTATAGAATGATTGCATTTATTTGTGGGATATTAAAAAAGCATGATACCAATATCCAAGGTCAGATAAAACATGGATCAGGAGGACTTATCAGTGGGTAGAACCGACTGCAAATGTGTGGGAGTCAGAGGTTAGGTAATACAGATAATGGAATTACTAATAATTATGGCAAATGAAAATACCAGTATAGATCTGAGCATTGAAAGTAGACAAAAGGATATACATGAGAACCTCTAAATGTATGTATTGCAAGCCACAATGTGTAAGAGAAGGGAGGGAGGGATGAAAGAGAGAGAAAGAGAGAGAGAGAGAGAGAGAAGTGAAAACTCCCTGCCATAGACGCAGGCTGGGGAGGGGGTAATCATGGGACATCAGGCATCAGGGGAATCAGGAGGAGAATCATGGTGGGAAATGGGCACTGGTGGAGGGATGGGTGCTGAAACACTGTATGACTGAAACCCAAATATGAACATTTTTGTAACTGTATACCTCACGGTGGTATAATAAAAATTTTTTAAAAAGCTACCCTGGAAAGAAGGGACTTCTGTTTTCTATGAGTGAATACTGTCTCTTGAGAAATGAGCATAGATACAAATATATTCAATTCAATGGATGAGAGTACATAAATCTGTCTGGAAAGAAAGTGAGACTATACTAAGCAATACTACCAAAAAAACTTTAACATTTTCCAAGTCTTTCCCAAGGATATTAGTAAAGACATATTTTACCTGGATTAGACAGAATAAATAAGAATGCATAATTTCCCCAGCATGTTTAGCAAGAGTATCTAATCTAGACAGATTTCTCTCTCTCTCTCTCTCTCTCAGTAAAGCAAGATAGTTTTTAAATGAAACTTGTTATAGCAAATAAACGGGAGATAAAGAGAGAAATATGTGTACAAGAGAGAACACACACTTCTCCAGACAGGAAAAACTCAGGAGAGATGCGTTCAAGAGAAAACATGGGCTTGTAAGAGCCCATGATAGACTTGAGAAGAAATTAGTCAAACCAATTTATTAAGGAAAATGGGTTATTTCTTTTAAATCAGACTAAGTAACATAAAGGATTATTTAGAAGTGTGTTATCAGAGAAAGAAAGACGTAGGGTAATATGTTTGCAGCAGTATTTTGAACAGTTTTGAAAAATTCTAAAATTTAAGAAAACAATATTAATTTGGTTAGTGACAGAAAGAGAGGTAGCCACAACAATATTCACCATGATTACACTTCACAAAGTAAGAAAACTGCAAGTTCAAAGGCAAAGAGAGACATAAATGTGCAGATATAGACAAGCTACTTTTAGTTTATACAATTTTGCAATAGAGACACATAAAGGCAATTACACGAATAGAACTTAATATTTTTTTTAAAGTCCGGGATCAAAATTTCTACTCTGAACACATGTAAGTGGTTTTACCCTGAAAGTTCCACATGTCAGAGAAAGGAACAGTAGGCCAATAATTGTCAAAAGTCTATTACAGTCCACACATGATGAGAGGGAAGAGAGAGAGAGAGAGAAAAGAGAGAGAAAGAAGAGATGGAGAACCTGCCACAGAGGCAGGCTAGGGGAGGTGGGAGGGTATCGGGGACATTGGTGGTGGGAGGTGGGCACTGGTGGAGGGATGGGTGCTGGAACACTGTATGGCCGAAACCCAAACATGAACATTTTTGTAATTGTCAAAAAATAAATAATAAATAAATAAAAAAAAGAAAGTTCCACATGTTCAGAGAAATACATTAGGCAAACTGAATGGAAAAGATTTTGTGAAAATACTTCTGAGGAAATTACATAAAAGAGACATGTAATCTAGATTTTGCTTTTTTTTTTGCCATACCCACTATGTTCAGGTTTTACTTCTGTCTCTGTAGTCAGAGATCACTCCTAATGACCTTGGTTGGGGTGCCGGGACTGAACCAGGCAAGTGCCCACACAGTGTACTATCTCTCTGACCCCAATTTCCTGGTTTTAGCATCCTAGATAAATAAGTATTCTAGAGAAAAGTAACCATGTAAAAAGGGTTGATTTTATGCTAAATGAATATAATAAACAATAAGTTGGCCCTCTTTGTGTGATCCAGAGGTAGTATAAGGTCCAGGAACAGACTTTCTGGAGGAGTAGTACATTGTAGAGGCTGAAGAATGAGTAATATTTTGGAGAGGTGGAAAAGAAATTAGGTCTTTATCCTGATAGTAAAAGTGTACAGGTCACATATATGCCTTGGCTAAGAATCAGAAAGAAATATTGGTCAACTGGAGTCAATATAATTGGCTATATTGATGACAATATAGTAGGGATTGGATATTAGATGTAATTTAAATTATTAGTAGGAAGAAAGAATCAATGAAAATTTCAAATCAAGTTATATATAGGTAAGAATATTTCAGAGCACTAGCTAAGAGGCTTGGAGGGAAGAGATCAGCATTGAACCTTAACATGAAGGATTTGACGATGACAAAGATGATGCTAAAAATAAAAGAACAGTTTTTACTGACTGCTTACTATATGCCACCTGTTGTTCTATGTGCTGTGCATGCATTATATAATTTAATGCACACAGTGTTATGGGAGAATGATTTAATTAAGAGAGCATTATTATTATATCTATTATTAAGGGAATAATGTGAGAGGAATGATATGGCTGTTCCCTTTGATAAAGCCCATTTACGGGTGGGTAATCACCAGTCCATGAAGGTAGAGTTCCTGAGCTTGCTGTGACAAGCAAGATCCCACACCAAAGGAACTTGTGGGTGTGTGGGAAGAGGAAACAGGTAGATAGAGCATTTCATAGGGTTTAGGCTTGGCTGAAATAATTCTGAGAAGGATCTAAGGCAAATGGATTGGCGGCCCTGAACTGGCAGTCCCTGATCGGGATTCTCAGAAGGGTCTGGGTGGTCTGATGCCAGGAAGTGAGGGTTGGTTGGCGATTATATACTGCCATGATCCCTTTAAAGTCGGGAACAAAGTGGGGCTGGGAAAGTCATTCGAAACAAATTGGATAAGACACTTTGTGATGGTGTATGACTTAGAAGAAGCGGTTTCGTATTGGATTTTGTGTTTGAGGTTAGCTCTTGCTCATTGCAGCCTGAATGTTACCAGGATGAGCTTCAACTTGTCAGTCCTGCCTTTGACACTCTCACTTATTTCACAAATGGTGAACCTCAGGCAGACTATGGTTTTACATTACTGGTAAGTAGTAGGGAAAGGATCATAACTGGCAAGCAATTTAGGCGTGAGGTTGGAAAAACTGAAGAACGGAAAGGAGGGAGCTATATAGGAGAAGGCCTGCAAAGACTTGGACGTTAACTAAACACGAAGAAGAGAGATGCCAGCTGACTATGTAGGTGTATTAAAGGTGTGCGCCAGGAGGGGTTCAGAAAGGAATAATTTTATTTTAGGTTACAGTAAGAAAAGGCAGAGCTTGATGATTAGCATACGTTCAAGAAAGTAAAGCAGATGAATTTCAAAAAATATCATGAAATGGATTCACTCAGTATCAATTAACTTAAAAACTTACATCATTATTACCTAAAAGAATTTTCCCACCCACCTGGCATGACACTTTATTAGTTCATATTACTTTGTCCTTAAAATAGGATGTGTGCAGGGTGTATGACTCTGCATTTTCGAGGTGAGCCTGGGAGTAATGTGGCTTTCCAAGGGCAAAGAACAAGTAAGAAGTAGAATGAGGATTGCCCTGGTTTATTTGCTGCTGACTGTTTAATTATTATAAACCAAATTCTCTCTTAAGATGCAAAGAATACTGGATTCAGTATTAGGATTGGTGCCTCTTAGTAGGGATAGTAGATTGAATTTAGTAAGTTATTTGAATGTCAGAAACAGCCTTAACATCACTAAAGAAGTTATATGATATTTTTGTTATAAAAAAGGGTAGAGGTTGGTCAGGGTAATTAAAAGTCTTGTTTTGAATTTATTTTTACAGAAAAACATATTTCCCTTGCTTACAAACAGAATGGTTGCAGGAATTTTTTCTTTCTATTTTGACTTAGAAGGGGTAACATCTGAAAACTCTCCAATTCCAGTTATCAATTAGATTAAATTTTTTATTAAGGCACCATGACTTATAAATTTGCTTGGCAGCGCGGTTTATCAATAAATGCTGGACTTAGAGATGACTACAAGAGTATGCTACCTGCACGACAGAGCCTGGCAAGCTACCCGTGTTGTATTTGATATGCCAAATACCAGTAACAATTATAGACCTCATTCGGAATGGATTGAGGCTCTTTATGTTCCTGGAGCAAGCAGATGCCCTTGGGCTCTACTAGCATGAGACAGGACATATGGAGATGTTCCTGGGGCCCACTAGAGCAAATCGATGATGAACAGGAAGACAGTGACTTATAAATTTATTAATGATTGAGTTTTAGGCATACAATGCTCCAACACCAATCCCGCCACCAATCCAGCCACCAATCCCGCCACCAATCCCACCACTAATTCTGCCACCAATCCCACCACCAGTGTCAACATCTCTCCACCACTGTCCCATTTTCTTCCCCCACTTCCAGCCTGTTTCCCTGACAAGCACATGGTAGCACATTTTAAGAATGAAATGTGAAGGTTATGAATCGAGTGTTAAATTATGGACCATTAATTCTATTGGCTAAAGCTCTACATACCCATCAAAGCACTCATTTGACATACTCATCATTTGTAAAATAAAGATATTGTCAGCCAACACTTTCTCCCTAACACAAAATCCCCTTGTCTGATTATAGAAGAGATATCGAAGAAGACATTTTAAAGAAATTCATTGGAAAATGGTTTAGTACAATGTATTCAAGGATTTTGTAAATAGCTAAATTGAACTGAAAAGCATAATAGAGAAAGGGCATAGAAACAGTTCCATCTGTACTAAGTGAGAAACTGGGAAGATTTCTAGGAGAGATAATTGTCAAGCATTCTACTACCTTTCAGCCTTATCAGTCACTGAGGAATCCCAATACCTGCTAGAACAGACCCAGAAGGATGACAGACAAGAGAGTAGGTCCAGAAAGCCACCCATTAGGTCTGAAAAATCCTTTGGCTTTTGCTGAGAAAGTTACTGACAGAAATGTAAAATGCACCTGGTCTAGCCCAGGCAGAGCAGAGTTCAAGGAGAAGATGATAAAGCAAGACTGTGGACTCTGATCAGTCAACACACAAAAAGCTGATAAATGATGATGCTTTGCTTTTTATAAGAGCAGAAACTCCTCACGCTGAAATCCGAGGTTATACTGAATCAAATGTGTGATTACTCTGCTTGCTTCAGAGGCAATATAGAAAAATCAATGACTCCTCGTGCTGTTATGCCATGGCTTTTGAAGATGGCAGTTAGAGTCGTCAGTCACTGCTGGTTCTTCAGCCTTGAACGAATCCCTGGTGAGGGGTAGTTGTGAGAGACAAGAGGGCAAGTCTATTTTAAGCGCAACTTGCGAAGGCACTAACCAAGGTTTTGCCCTATGAATCACTTTTCCCTCCCTTAGAAATATAAAACCGCTGAGAAGTTGTCATAAGCAGAAACTTGTTATTCATTAAAAAAACCCAACAAAACAAAACAAAACAAAACAAATTCCAAACAAAACCCTTTGAAAGTCTTCACCAGACTGGGCGTGGGGCGGGCTTCCGGTAAAGTGCATGCCTTACACCTTGCATGGAGGAGAACTGGGTTTGCCTAGCACCACAAAATCACTGTGAAAAAGGCATCTCCAGAATCACTGCTTTTTCTTTCCTTGGGAGATTACTTTATTCTACATGTTGTTGTATCCTTTAGGATTTGACACACCAGGATATAGTAAAGAATTCTCTAACTTTGGAAAGAGAGAAATGAGATAAAGAACCTGCCACGGAGGTTATGGATGCCACGGAGGACATTTCCAATCGGGGGACATTGGTGGTGGGCAATGGGCACTGGTGGAGGGATGGGTGCTGGAACACTGTATGGCCGAAACCCAAACATAAACATTTTTGTAAGTGTTAAAAAAAGTAAATAAATTTTTAAAAAGAATTCTCTAAATTTTGGGGCTAGAACAATAGCACAGCATGGAAGACGTTCATCTTCATGTGGTTGACCTGGGTTTAACCCCCAACACCCCATATGGATCCTGAGCACCATAAAACGCACAAATCTGGAATAATTTTTTGAGCACAGTCAGGTGTAGCTCTAAAACCAAACAATTTTTAAAAAAAGTTCTTTAACTTTAGAGACTTGCAGATTTCACTGACCTTTTTTCTGGACAATCAAAGAACTATTTATTTATGGCCAGGAGCCTCTGTGAGGTGAATGCAGCAGTGACAGAGGCCCCCTCTGGGTCTGGCATGTCTGCAAGGGGAAAGGAGCAAGCAACCCAGTCAATTTCATCCCTCCTATAGTAGAGGGTTCAGAAATAAAGCTGCTTCCTGTAATTCCTAACAGAACTCTAATAATAAGGGGCAAAAGTGGTTGTCTTGGAGTTGTGCCTTAAGGAACAGGCATAATTCATGTATTCATACCATTAAAATATAAAACTGTTGAGCACATCTATACCGTCTGATTAAACTCGATCAGAGGCACATTTCCATTTAATTCATCTGCTGCCAGGCTACTTGAGAAATTGCTGTATTTTGTGCATATTTTGGACGAACTGCTTCAGAACCTTGACAATATGTTTAGTTTGCATAAATCAGGGAAAACATATTTTGTTTTGTTCAGCACGCTCTGAACTTTCACAGTTATTTCATTATCTGTTCAGATGGTCCCTCAGCCTTGCTTCAGCTGAAAGAGAAATGGTAAATGTTGTTAAAATAAAACCGGCTGATGCACTGGCAGCTGTGTAGTCTGCAATAGACCCGGGTTTGGGATCTAGCTTATCCGAGAAAATTAGATTCACTAATTGCTCGTGGTGATGAACATTATTACTATTCATCATGTTTTACAGAGATCTTTCCAATCTTCCTTCTTCAAGAAACATACTTTCATTTTAAAAGGATCCGTGTACCTACCTTTCACTTCGGTTTGTCTCAAGCACTGATGATTTCAAGTTTCCTTCTTTTTGTGAAATATTAAAAATTGGTCTGATTTATGGTGATTCTATTTTGAATCAATAATGACACGTTTATTATTTGTTTGATCTCACTATAGACCTTTTACAGCTCATTCAAAATGATTCCTTTCAATTTTCCCTATTATATCTATCACTCTATTCCTTCATTCAGTGCTCAAAAATTTAAATTTTAAAGTTATTTCGGTGTAGGCACTGCTCTCAGGGTCCTAAGAAATACTTTATACCTCTTTTGACCTTCCTCAAGGATGTTCTTGGCCTTCTCATTCTCTTTCCTGCTCTGTAAAATACATTATGAAAAAATTATAATTTATTTAGTATAAAGTCTGTGAAAAGTCTAGACCACAACACTTCCTCTTTATCTTAAAACATAATATTTGGAAAATAAGATTTGGTAAGTAGTTACTAAGAAACAATGGAAAGTGTTAGACTCAGTGCTAGACTCAGTATCTATTTATTTGTTCATACTTTTAGGTATTCAACAAATATTTATTGAGTGAGTCAGATTCTATGATAAGCAATGGAAATACAGTATGGAACCACAGTCAAAGGTCCCTGAATTCTCTGAGTGAATAATCTAAAGGGATAAAAACAAATCAACATCTGCAAAACTGAGAAGTCCAAAAGAATAAAGGATATGTCTTTATAATGTATTAAATGCCTTCAGAATTAAAAAGGAATGGATAAAGCAGGATTTTCTTATCTTCATAACATTTGAGTCCGAGCATATCTGGGAAAAGTTTTGGCAGTACTTTAGAAGATGCACATATGCCCATCATATGAGATAGTAAATCCATTCCTATAAATCAGTGCAAGATTCATGATAGCATCAAAAAGGAAATTATCTAAATCACATCAGAATTAGAGTGAATACATAAACTGCAGTGTGTTCTAAATACAGCAATGAAAACTGAAGTAGCACATAGCAACATGGATGAATATTACAGACATAATATTGAACAAAAGAGGCCAGATTTTTTAAAGCATACTATTGGTGATTTAATTTTTAAATTAAATAATTTAAAATTATTTTAAAATAATTGAATTTAAAAACAATTAAATTAAATTAATAATTCTAAAAGCCAAGTAAGTCCAGGAGAATACCTCTTGAGGGGCAGTTAAGGGAAATGATAGCTACACGAGTGCATTTAAGTTGTGAAACTTTGGGCTGGAGTGATAGTCCAGTGGGTAGGGTGTTTGCCTTGCATACAGTCGACCTGGGTTTGATCCCTGGATTCCCATATGGTCTCCCATGCACTGCAAGGTGTAATTCCTGAGTGCAGAGCCAGGAGTAACCGCTGATCATTGCCTGGTGTGACCCAAAAAGCAAAAAAAAAAAAAAAAAAAAAGAAAAGAATATCTATTTTACATTTTTGTGCTTTTGTGTATATCTAAAAATTCAGAGAAAGAAAAAGAAAGAAGGAGGAATGCCTCCTGTCCCTCCTACAGGTGCGTGTATGTGATCCTTGCATCTCCACGGACTAACCAGCCCCAGAACAGGCCCTTGGATCTGCTCCGGACCACTACTGCCCTGCTCTTCCGGGGAATGCCTCCCGTCCCTCCACAGGTGTGTGTGTGTGTGTGTGTGTGTGTGTGTGTGTGTGTGTGTGTGTGTGAGATGCTTGCATCTCTGCAGAACTAACCAGTCCCAAGAACAGGCTGGAATCAGCATCAGCCACCCACATCCCACACATCCCAAAACTCAAAACTCCGCTGATGAGCTAGTGAAAACACACCATCTACTTACTATCTTGCATGAGGTACCAGTGAGCATTTGTCTCTACACTCTCTGCCACCCACCCAAACTCTGCAAACAGCCCAGACACATACTAACTGTACTATCTAGCCATACAAGAACTCACATTTGCAACCTACAATAGTCATAATGGTAAAGCAACGCAAAATTCCATCAAGCTCGGTGAGTGAAGTCACTAGTCCAGATGAACCAAGCAATAACGATGAGTGGTATAACCTCTCTGATGGGGAATTTCAGAAAGAATTGTTAAGGATGCATAAGGAACTCAAAGAAGCAATGAAATGCAGAATCAATAAAATACAAAAGAGGACATGAGAGAAGATGAGGAAAATGCAGACCAAAATACAAATGGAAATGAAAGATATTAAAAATGTGGTAAGTAAATAAGAAAACACACTAGAAGGCCTGCATAGCAGAGTAACAACTGCTGAAAAAAGAATTAGTGATCTCCAAGGCGATTTCCAAAGATTCTCTACACAACAGCAGAAGATGGAAAAAAAGCCGCACAATTAACAAACAGACAATAAGAGATAATCGGGATGAAGCCAGAAGGAATAACATACTGATCATTGGGGTCCCAGAAGGGCAAGAAGAAAACCCTGATGAAGAAGAAACTGTCAAAGCCATCATTGCTGAGAAGTTCCCGGAACTAAGGAACGCTTGCCTCAAGATCCAGGAGGCCCGTAGGGTACCAGCTAAAAGAAACCCCAATAAGAATACTCCAAGACGCATCTTAATTAGAATGACAAAAACTATAGTAAGATGATAGAGATAGAATACTGAAAGCAGCAAGATCAAAGAAGGAAATCACACAAAGGAACATCCCTAAGATTTACAGCAGACTTCTCTGATGAAACACTCCGTGCCCAAAAACAATGGTGGGGAAAGGCTCAATGAACTGCAGGCCTCACCAAGACTTCTTTACCTGGCAAGACTCACATTCAGATCTGAAGGAAAGATACACAACTTCATCGATAAGCAGCAACTCAGGAACTTCATGGGTTCAAAACCAACTTTAGAAGGACTGATGGGAGGGGGAGGGAATTGGGGACATGGGTGGTGGGTGATGGGCACTGGTGGAGGGCGGGGTGCTGGAACACTGTGTGACCGGAACCTCCAAGCGTGAACAACGTTGTAATTGTATATCTCACGGTGGTATAATAAAATGTTAAAAAATGAAGGGTCTACTGTAAAATATGACCAAACCCAAAAAGCACAACAAGTTTAAACAGAAAAATGGCACAAAATCCGATGACAATAATCTCTCTCAATGTCAATGGTCTAAATGCACCAATTAAGAGACACTGAGTAGCAAAATGGATTAAAAAATTGAACACAACATTCTGTTGTCTACAAGAAACACATCTGAATAATCAGAACAAACACAGACTCAAAGTCAAAGGTTGGAAACAATTCTCCACAAAAACTACTCTTCCAAAAAGGCCAGTGCGGCCATATCTATAGTATCAGATAATATAGACTTCCAGGCTGAAAAAGGTTAGAAGGGACAATGAAGGCCATTTCTTATTAATTAAGGGGTATGTATACCAGGAAGAAATTACATTACTAAAATATATTTCTTTATATCCATTCATCTAGCCAGCCACCATGTCAGTTAAAAACTGGCACTGTAAAGCTAATTCTCTGACTTTGTGAATTTCTTAAGGCTATGAAATTAAGCAAATCCTGATAATTCCCTCCCTCCCTCCCTCCCTCCCTCCCTCCCTCCCTCCCTCCCTCCCTCTCTCTCTCTCTCTCTCTCTCTCTCTCTCTCTCTCTCTTCCTCTCCTTATTCTTCCACCTCACATTTCTCTAAAATTCTTTCAATAAAATCTATTTTCATTCATCAGTACAAAAGAAAGGAGGAATAGAGAAAGACTACGTTTGGTCAAAACAAGTAAAAATGAGATGAAGATTGTTGGCTTTTCTTGTAGCTTGCACTGACACTCACAGAAACATCTGTATTAGAAAGACTGTCATGGTAGGATATTTGAGCATTTCTCCCCCTTTGATGGTATCTTTTGCTCTACTAACAATGTTTGCTGTTTCCTTTCCTCTGGCTTCTTACTGACCCCAAGTCCTATACTAACTCAATAGAAAATTAAGTTAGTAGATTTAGAAGATTTAGAAAAAAATCACTTTATTTTTTTGATAATGGCAATCATTTTTGTCTAGGTGTCTTTTATTTATTATATTTTAGAGTCAGATGTGACTCAAGTAGGGACAGAGATTTACCTTTTTACTTCATATTTGCTTGGCAGATATGAAGTATATAAAATACTTGACAGATATAAAGTATAGAAAATACAAATATGAAGTATATAAAATACTTCATATCTGTTTTCTCTACCCAGGTATCATTTCATGATTTTTTTGGTACTACCCACTTGTCCTAGAGCTCAGTAAGTGGCTCAATAAGCATCTGTCTCCATGAGCTGTTAAAGGCCAGCCTGCATCTTTGTGATGCTAAGTAGGTGCGTCTGATATGTGCAAATGAAGACAGGAGGAAGGAACAGAGCCAAGCTGAATGTCTGGAAGTAAATGATGCTTGAATAAGTCATCTGTAAGCTTGATATTGCAGGGAGTGTCCTAAGTCACTCCTTTTTTTTGGGGAGGATACACCTGGTGGTGCTCAGGAATTACTTTGGATCTGCACTCAGGAATTACTCCTGGAAGTACTGGAGGGACCATACAGAATGCCAGGAATCAAACTCAGGTCAATTGTGTGCAAGGCAAGTACCCTATAGATTATATTTTCTCTCCAGCTCCTCATCACTCATTCTTGCAAGGTGTTTCAAATTTTCTAAAGTATACTCACTGAAAAATATATCAATTAACTCTTACAACTGCCTAGGAACCCAGAAATCATCTTGCTCATGTTGATTCACACGTGATTCATATACTTCATCTTAAGAACTCTTAGGCACATGTATGTTTTGCCATAAACAGATACTAAGTTACATGGTCTGTATGCTGTAAAGCCACATTGCTGAGGTTTCCAAAAAGAGCTGCAAATATCCCCACCAATTAAAGAATACATATTTTGGTGTATAAATTGTGTTAAAAATATTTCCATGATTTCCCCTCTGATTGGGTCTTGACCGTGGGATGGACCCTCTATCGGAAAGCCTGTTCTCCTTCTCTTTTGAAGTACACTTTATTCTGGTCACAACTAAAATATATCCATCACCAGAGAGGGGTGAAGGGAGACAAGGTATTTGTGAAAACTGTTTAGAGACTTTCTGTGTTAGGCATTCATTACTAATTTATTTCCTTCAGAGCACTTAACAATTGGAAATTGTTTTACTAATTTCTTTGTTTATTTTATGTCTAGGCCACTGGAATACATGATACATGGTGGTGAATTCATCCTTACCTATCATCATGCTTCCAGCACTGGACCTGGTACAGGAATAATAGGCATTCAATAAATACTTGTTAAATCAATGAATGAAATGATCTCCTTTTGCTCTATTAAGGACTCTATTCGATGACATTCATTACCTTTTTGATTATGACATTCATTAGTTTTTATTGATTGGAAACCTGAAATTAAGTGAGACTAAAGAGTTCAATAGTTTACCCCTAAGTTTCACAAATGAAGAAACTAAAGCCACAGTTTTTCCATGATCAGGGCAAGAACCAGAGCTAGATGTCTTTCTGTTTAGATAATATTATTGCTACCACACTTTACTCATTCAGTTATTTTATTTAAAAGGTCAGAATGAGCATGTTTGAAGTTGACAGGAACCAGAATCAATATGGTAAATAAAGAATGAAACAGGACTAACTGGGTCAGGTGGTATAGGCTAACTGTATGTAATGTTGCTTTTAATAACTTTATTTGCAATAGGAATAAGCATCAAAACAGCTGTACACAGGAAGACAAATTTGTTGCCTATGTTTCTAAGATAACGTTCTTAAATACTATTTTAAAATTTCTTCAGGAACCTTACTATGGCATTCTTGGATCAGGAGAAGACAGGTAAGGTTTATGGAAAGTGAGAATAATCATTATCTCTCTGGTTTTCTGCATCAGGAGTTGTCGGGCGCTCCGCCGGGGTCCCCGACAGTGCCGGGAAGCAAGTTCCCTTCTACCTCCGAAGACGGCGAGGAATGGATGAAAACTCAGGAATCCGATGCAGTTTTAAAAGGCTTTACTTATCACAGGTTCAGGCATACAAATCAGCAAAAGGAAAAGCCCAGTGCTTAGGATTCCAGGCTAGAACCCCAGCCACGTGTAGGTCAAGATGGCGGCCACCACGTGTAAAGGCTTTGAGAAAGGAGAAGCAGACTTCCAAGCAGGGCGACTGCTTGGAAGAGCCCCAAAGAAGCGCGTGAGAGTGAAAACCAGCTAGTTTATACCCCTGCAACTCAGACCTTCCTCCCACTGTTATGGAAAGCAGGGAGGGTCAAATGTCCTTAGGTAATCCCTCCCTGCACCTCACCTAGGCCCTTTAGTATGCTAATGTTTTGAGCCAAATGCAGCGGCCCTTAAAGGAGTCCTGCAACAAGGAGTAAGACTAGAATGATGGCAGAAATGAGAAAGTTTATCTCTGGAGGGAGCTCAGATATTTTGCAGTGATACCATCCTTTAATATAGTTGATCTTGACCAATTTTATTTTTCCCACTTTGTTCCTCTAAATTGTTTGGTAGCTAATCCTAATGGCAGTCACTACAGAAATGACAGTAGTATCACAACTATTGAGAAGCTACAACATGTGAACAACCACAGAATCAACACATTGAGAGTTTCACAGGTATCAACACACACGATCCTCAAAATAGGCATTCTGTGTTGAAGGTCTTTTTCCACCAAAGAGCTCAGCTAATGAAATGTGGAGCTGGGTTTCACAGGAAATTAGGCACTAGGGCTAGCAATAGTCTTGGCAATGTCTCACTTTTAACCTAAATGATTTGAAGTTGAAATTATCCAAGAGTAAATACATTTTCTTCAGTTGTACACTTATTCAGAGAGAAAAGAAAAAACCCAAAGAGCACTGTGTGAAGTCTTGGAATCCAGTACCACCTTCCCAGTACAATAACTTGATGAAAACCTTAATTTGTTTGCTTAGTCTCTGCTCCAGTTGACAGGTGGAGACCGTATTTTTTTTTAATCTTGGTATGCCAATCATTAGCTGACAAATCCAGGTAACAGATGTTCAAATAGTGCCAATTAAAGGAGTAATTGTTCTAAGTTGATAGTCATTTTATTTTGTTATCAGTGTAACAAAGCCTCACAAGCTATTTCCAATAGTTGAATCTTACTGAACAGCTGATCAGCTGACTTGGCTTTACTGCAGGGAAGAGGTAGTCTAGAGGCCAGCTTCTTAAACTGTGGGTTGTAGGGGCTGGAGAGATAGCACAGCAGGAAAAACTGCTTGTTTTGCAAGCACATGACCTGGCTCAAACCTTGGTATCCCACATGTAATTCCTAAGTGTACAGCAAGGAGTAACCCTCTACTCCCCAAACCCCAAGTATTGCCAGGTGTGACCCAAAACCTTCAAAAAAAAAGCGAAACCAAAAAACTATGGGTTGTAATAAGGTTGCAAAGTGAATTTGATTGGTATATAAATAAATTCTTTGTGATTTAGATTCTTTGTGTTCATGCTTAATTTGCATACCTATCTTATAAACCTCTATAACTGGAGTTTTGTAAAAGTTTGGGTAAGAAGGGGTTTTAAGTGGAAAATATGAAAGATTCCAGGTGAAAAGAGCAGGAAGTAGAAAAAGGAAGAACAATTAAAATTATTGATGGGAGTACAAACACTCATACTCATCTTTATCAGAGAATTTATTTTATTTTTTATTGTGTTGTGTTGAGGCACTAAATATCCTCCATTGTGATCTTTCAAGTGACCAGCGGTCGTTTTTATATCCTGAAGATATTTTATAACTCAAAATAGCCTAGACTTTCTAAGCTTCATATTTCATCACCACGGTGAGAGAAATGACATGCAGTAACATGCAGGCTCACAGAAAAGTCAGGCCCGGAGAAAGCATATTTGCTTTTGTAGCAGTTGCCCTGCCCTTAAGTTTTCTGAAACATGATTTTTTTTTAATCTCTCCCCACTTTGATATATTTCCTACAGCAGACAGAAATGGACTCAGCCAACCCCTTCCATTTAAATCCTTCGATGGGGCCCTAAGAGATAACTTGAGGCTGAGTGTATCCTATGCATCACAGAGGCATGGATTCGATCCTGGCAACACTGGGAATGAACCCAGAGCTCTGAGTCAGTGGTAGCCCCTAAGCATTGCTAGAAGTGGTCCCAAAACAACAACAGCAAAGAACAATAACAAAATAAAGTCTTTAGATGGCCCCCTTTAAGGGTCACAAATCTTTACAACTAGACAATTTTCTTTGCATCCTCGGTTCTTTCTCCATGTCGCTATGCCTACTCACCTCCCTTCCACAGGGCCTGTTGAACTAATGTTTCCTCTGTTTTGCTGCAATGCGTGTCTCTTACATACTTTTGCAGTTATATCTGTCTAAAACATCTTGTTAGCACATAAATCTGGAGAGATAGTCTACAGCCCAAATCAGGCTTCCTTGGTGCCTAATCCCAGCTTGTTCTGTGCCTTCAACTCTGTTCTCACGTTCCCTGGCAGACACAATCTGTAACTCTGCACTCAAGTTTCCTGGTTTCCTCAGGATTTTCTAGACATCCCCATCACTCAAGAGTGTCCCTAGCTCTCATTTCTCATAGTATTGTGCTCACTTCCCCTTACAATGAAACGGTCTAGACTCTCGTACCCAGTGTTGCCTTCTTCAGCTCACTGGTGTTTACTTCCTCTCTTTCAAACCCATGAACTCTCAGGATCACAGAGAAGTTGGGAGAAAGAAGTCATATTCAGTGGGTATTCGCTACACCAGAATTTTCCTGAAAGCTTTAGATGCATTTTAATTTTCACATGTATTGTGAAATGTCTTTATTCCTAAATTATAGAACTGTGAGGTTGGTGGTCTAGTTAGGGGAGCTACTTTGGGTAGCTCCTATTTGTTAATGTAGCTTTAGAAATTTTTTAGCCATTAAGCCATTATGGATATTTAGAAAAATATTCAAGAGATGCTCTAGTCACAAGATGGATCAAGAGCATCAGATGAAGGCGTGGTGTAAGAGCAGCAGGCAATTGCCATAGAGGCAGGTTGTGGGGAAATGGGGCACGTTCTTATTGGGTGTGCATTGGTGGAGGGTTGAGTGATGAACACTATATAACTGAGACCCAATCATTGTTAGCACACAAATCTTTCACCTAGAATGGAGAGAGAATCTACAGCCCAAATCATTACAAGCACATGAGTGCTTGTAACAGCCACCACACAGTGATTCAATAAAATAAAATTTAAATAAAAAGAGCAACAGGCAATACAGGAAATGATTATATGGGCTGGATTGTCCACAAATGTTCAAGACACCAGTTATTTGGGGTCTTGCAGCACAAGAGCAGGCCCTTGATTCTGGTTATTGCATATTAATCCTCTGAGCTGCTCTTGCTTATCATAAGCTCTAAAAATGTAAGTAGTTCTTCCATTTCCTGTCTTCACAGGTTCAAGCTCTGGACACAGAACTATGTTTTCAGGTAATGAGTTTGTGCATCATTGAGGAAAACATGATGCTTTTTCTAAGATTTGAGTGATAAAATTTAAGGCAGCTGGGTAGAAGTAAATATTTTAGTGACAAATACTTCTCAGGGGACAATATGATCAAAAGAACAGAAAGAATTTTTTTACTATGAAATAGATGGAGAAAGAAGCTATTTACATTTCTACTATTTAGGTCACTATAGCTCACCCTGGGTCTGATGCTAACCAAAAGGGGGAAAACCATAATGAGTGTTAGATTCTGCTCACCTCCATTAGGGGTGTCAAACACGACACTTAGCAACTGCATAGTGAACACGTGGCTCCCTCAGAGGATGGCCACATTCATTAACACATTGAGGGCAGGCTTCAGAGGAGCTTTTATTGCACTTTCATTCTTTGTCATCCCTAGTTAGACATAAACAAACAAGTGATTGAACAGAGAATGGCTACCTAGCACCATTACCAAGCGTACAGATGACCTAACAAACTTCCTCTAAGTTGATTAAAAACAAAATGAGCATCTGTTCTTAGTATACTGCAGTATGTATTTAATTAAAACCAATATGATCTCAGTAAAGTAGAAAAAAGATAAACACTTTTCAGTATATCAACCAAGAGACACTAACAAAAGAACAAGGTTCATTTCTCTGCCTCTATGACTTGGTAGACAAAAGACTGCTTGTGTTATTCTAATAGTGGTTCAGGAGTTGTAACCAGTTCTATCAATAATTAAGGCCACACATATTATACACTTAGGGAAACTTGTTATCTCAAAGCCCTTGCACATAGCTTTATTTGCCCTCAGGACTGAAATCACCACATCAATTGCTGAAAAACAGTCAGCTCTGTGGTAGAACATAACAGCTCTTTGATACCAAATAGCAACAGTATACAACTGAAAAGAAGTATAGCTGAATTCTGAAGTCAATTAAAACTGCAGGGTTAAATTAGGTAGGAGGAATGTAATTATCCAAACTGAGATCTGGGCAGGCTAACAGGACTAATAATAAACTCATCTTTTATAGGGATTTAACAAGAGAATGCATTGATTGATTTTTTATTTTAAATGTTAAGATTTTCCCTCCTAAAAGACCGAGGGTGGTGGAATTAAATGATCATGCATTTGTTTTAGTAAATGTGTAAAGTGGAAAATTCGGACATGTTGATGCTTTTTGCGCTTTCACATAGTTCTCCTTTGGCCCATCTGGAGAACTGCTCTTTCTTGAGGCTTAAATGTAAAACTCCTGAAATACTTTCCATGATGGGCATAGGTGAAGGACTTCTCAGTGGTCATACTGCCTTAATTCTGTCTCAATATAAGTTTCTCTGTTAAATTGTGAAGGGTTTTGTCACCATGTTTTTTCTCTTGTCATGTAGGAAGGAGTCATGTCATTCACGTATACATATTCTGTGTATAAACTCATATAAATCACTGTCTTCCCATTTATCATCGATTTGCTTGAGCAGGCACCAGTAACATTTCAATATGTCCTGTCACATGCGAGATAGCCCAAGGGCATTATCTTGCTCCAGGAACATAAAGAGCCTCAAGCCATTCCATCAGGTCATGGGAATGAGGTCTATAATTGTTACTGGTATTTGGACGTGCTTGGTTCATCAATAATTGCTTGTGTTTTGAGGTGACTACTAGAGTATCCCACCCTCACGGCAGAGCCTGGCAAGCTACCTGTGTCGTATTTGACATACTAAACTCATATAAATATATTTTGAAATCTAAAAATGCTCCAGAAAAAAATATAGGGATCCTGGAAAATATTAAGATACCATGATGGTGTCTTATTTCCCCAATCTTGAAAGTTTAGACTGTAAACCCTAACTATAGATGCAATATTTATTTTTCCAAGAGACTCAGAAAAATATAACTTAGGGAGACCAGTGAGTATTATCTATATTCATTTTACAAATACAGAAAAGACTCTTCTGTCAATACATATCCTCTCCATGAGGAGCATGTATTTAGAGACATTTGTGCGATATAAAAATATAGGGGATTCATTTTTGAGTGGGGCTTGGACACATTTAAGATGTGTTTAGGGCCTCTTCCTGACTCTGTGCTTGGGAATTGCCCTTGGTGGTGCTCAGGAGACCTTATGCAGGGTCAGGGGGTGTAGTCAGGGTCAGCTATAAACAAGACAAGGACCTTGCCTTCTAATCTCTTCTCTCTCTCTCTCTGGCTTCAATAGAGGGATATTGGAAAACAAGACTATGATGACACGACATGTCTTTTATAATAATAAAAATAATACCGAACCATTATTTTAATAATAAGAATTCCACTTTCATTAATTAGTGACATTTAAAAAAATTAGCAGGATTCATTATTAGTCTCCCCATCCTAATCTAATAGAGATTGAGTTTGTATTAATTTTCCCAGCACAAGCAGGGAAAAAGGATATCTCAAGATTCAAGCAGGATTTTTTTCTTTCATTTTTTGTTTTTTTGGCTTTTTTGGGTCACACCCGGCAATGCTCAGGGGTTACTCCTGGCTTTTCGCTCAGGAATTACTTCTGGCCGGAGCTCGGGAGATCATATGGGATGCTGAAGATTGAACCCGGGTTGGCTGCTTGCAAGGCAAATACCCTACCAGCTGTACTATCGCTCCTGCCCCTCAAGATTTTTTTTAATAAGTATTTTATTATACCACCGTGAAATACACAATTACAAAGATGTTCATATTTGGGTTTTGGTCATACAGTGTTCCAGCACCCATCCCTCCACCAGTGCCCATCTCCCACCACCAATGTCCCCAGTTCCCTCCTCCCTCCCCAGCCCACCTCGATGGCAGGTTCTTTATTTCTTTCCCTTTCTCTCTATCTCTTTCTTTTTTTTTCCCTTCCAGATTGTGGATTACAGAACATACATTAAAGGGTTGTCATGTGTATCTTTTTGCCTGTATTTAATGCTCAGTTCTAGGTTGGCATTAGTACTTTCGACAGTTGTTAGCACACTGTTCCATTTCTGTCTTATCTAGCTTCTGTCAAGTCAAGATTTTTTAATTCCCATTTTGAGCCATGGATGAACCATTTTACATGGAAAATGGATGAATAGCATATGAAAGACTTTGCAAAGAAATTCTCAGGAAGACTCTAAGCCTGTACTGTTATACCAGAACATGAGGCTGAGCCATTTTTATTGTCAGTAACTGTAAAAGCAACATCATTTCACATCATTTCACAAAGTGTCACTTCAGAAAGACATTTTGAAATTCTCTGAGGATAATAAACTCAATTGCGGCCAACTGCAAACCTTGTCCTTGGGGCTAGAGAATAACAACAAAATCTATGAAAAGAAAGTAGAGATTGTGACATTGGCAAAACTTACTTGTTAACACCCAATAGACAAATTAGGCTTTGAACCTTTTTATCAAATTCGAAGGTAATAACCATATTTTCTTGAACTAGGGGCATTGACTAAAGTGACATTATCATTGGGGGATTCTACGAACATGTATCGGCTTTTATTCAGAAATGAAGCTACTTCAAACATATTTCATTAGTTCAAACTGATTCAAGAATCAATCAAAAATTGGCCAAGAGACCAAGAGACTAATCCCTTATTAGTCCAGGGATTAAAAGTAAGTGACCAAATATTACAGTTGAGTAAAATATACAAATGTAGCTTATTGTATTTTTGCAACAAATAAATTGGACGCTGTTTGAGGCAGGATGGTTGTTTCCAAACACACAAGTTTTCTGCTGTGCCAGAGCTTTGAAAGTCTATGAAGATAACGCAAAAAAGCAAAACAACAGCAAATTGATGTGTGTATATATAAACACGCTCCTCAAAGTATTCCATGGGACTTGAGTAATATACCCCACTATAAGAAAATAAATCCCTGATTTAATATTAAGTACTTAATATCTTATTGAAATTATCAATAGCTTTCAAGATTCATACTGAATGCAGCTTCTTCTAAGAGTGTTTTCTGACTAAAATGCATACTGATCCTCACGAACCATCAAATTTCTCATATTTATAAAAGGAAGATATTTCAAAATATGTATATATAATATACAATCATATATAAATATATATTATATAGTATATATAAAATATATACTATATAGTATATATTATATATCTTGAAATATCTTCCTCTTCAGCACCAGCACATTCCATGGGTATATATATTTTGTTGTTGTTGTTGTTGCTTTCATGTCCTTATTCTTCACTTTCTGATTGAAAGTCGAATTGAAAAATACTTACTATAGATCTCAGGTTCTTTGTAGTTACTTGAGACCTAAAATCTCATGACTCTGTGGTTCTGAAGGTTATTTTCTTGTCTGATACTCTGGCCCTTTTCAATAATGTGAAAGCCAAGTTTCTATAACATTAAAGTTTCTAGAGAGATTTGTTTCATCAGTGTGTAGAAAGTTAAATGATTTTTTTTTTTGCTTTTTGGGTCATACCTGGCAATGCTCAGGGGTTTCTCCTGGCTCTGCACTCAGGAACTACTCCTGGCGGTGCTCGGGGGACCATATGGGATGCCGGGGATCGAACCGGGGTAGCATAGGTCAGCCGCATGCAAGGCAAATGCCCTCCCGCTGGGCTATCGCTCTGGCCCCAGAAAGTTAAATGATTTTTTGTATGAACAATGCTAGGGTTTTTATTTAAACACATCAGAGAACAATGTTTTCTTGGGCAGTGTATTTTTTGGCTAAAAAGAGCTGAATCTAGTAAGTTGGTCAGGGCATGCATACTTATATCATGAAAGAATTGCATCTTTGTTCTGATGGCTAAATCATTAAGATGCAGAGATTGATGTAAGATACTCTCTTGTAGACATCTTTACAAGATGAGAAAACTCTTATAGGTATCATGATACCTATAAGATACATGATACCTATAGAGAAAACTCTTATAGGTATCATGTATCTGTAGAAATGGCAGCTTTCTAAGTTTGGGGATGATTTCTATAACTTATAAAAATGCAAAATATACTGGCTGTTTTCACAAAATCAAAGGCCTTGACCCGTCATAAAAATCCTGATGAGATTATTTGAAAGAAGGGTCCAGAGTATGCAGACATAATAAGAAAGGGGAAAATATGCAAAAGAAAATGGAGAAGGATAAATAACAGTATAAGGAAAAATATTGTGGAAGGAAAAGTAGAAGACAAATGGCTAGGGAAAAGAGACCAAAAATGGGTAGAAAATATAGAAAATTTAGTACACTTTGACCATAAAAAAATGAAAGACAATAAAAGTCTCTCTTTTTTGTTGTTTACACATCTTCCTCCCTGATGTCCAGAAAAATATTTATGATTTTGCCACAATAATATTATAAACAACCCCTTGAGGGTTGCATGTACTCACAGCAGTTGGCATAATCATAATCTGGTTCAGAACATGTTACTGTAAGCGATGTAGCTAATTGGTTTCACAGAGCTAAGCTCGTCAGCATGGGTTATCCCAGATGGATGAGAAAATACCCTAAAGCTGGTAGTTGCTATACGATGACTCCCATAAACCTCATTGCACTTTATTAAGCTAGTCCCATCTGTAGCACATTTTCCTGGTGATAAAGGTAAAATATAAGTTGAAGAATAAGCTGATCAATTAGATAGAAGTTCTAAGAGTAACTTTTCTGGTCTCTAGTGAATGCAGGTACTGCCGGAGGGCCCTGAATACACGCCCTGAATTTTAGGTCTTCTTTGTAGGTCTCCAGTAACTACAAAGAACCTGAGATCTATAGTAAGAGAGAAGACTGGCTGCTGACATCTCTATTGCAACTGAAGTCACTTTTTTTTTAATACTTACTGTTTCAGGGGTAATTAATTGCTAACTGATGTGTGTGTGTGTGTGTGTGTGTGTGTGTGTGTGTGTGTAGCAAGGTATGAAAGCTAGAACCCCTGGTTTCTGAGATGATAACATGAAAAATGCATTCCATACCTCCAAAATCTTTTAAGAAAATTTTAATAATTATCCTTAAAAATTCAGGAAATAGGAGTTCTTATTTGGAGATTTCTAAATGTCACCGCTGGTATCCCCTCAAGCATGAGATGAGATCCAGAGGAGAATATGAAGTTATTATCGTAGCCTATGTCATATATCATGGCAGATCATCACTAAGATACAAAGTCATGAAGTGCCCAGTAAACTGAAGCACTGGTAAGTAAGACGGAAATCTTTATTCCACTGAAGTACTGAACTCATCTAAATCATGGCAAGTTTATTGAGCAAGAACATCTAGCTCAGAAATTGTCAAATGATGACTTTCTGGACACTGAAAAGTATAGTTAGAATCCTTTCTTCCTTTATTTCTTCTTTGACCTCACCTGGCTTACTCCTGGCTCTGCACTCAGGGATCACACTTAGCAGTGCTTAGGAGACCATATTTGATCACACCTCAGTTGGTCCTATGAAAGGTAAGTAAATACTCTGCCCACTGAACTATCTCTCTGGACCCTAATTTTTTTATTTTTTTTTTTTTTGGGTCACACCTGGCAATGCTCAGGGGTTTCTCCTGGCTCTGCACTCAGGAATTACTCCTGGCAGTTCTCAGGGGACCATATGGGATGCCGGGGATCGAACCCAGGCCGGCATGGGCCAGCAGCGCATAGAAGGCAAACGCCCTACTCGCTGGGCTATCGCTCCGCCCCAGGATCCTAAAATTCTTAAATATAAAACACATGCACTCAGGAGCATAGTTTTCACATGTTTTTGATAAAAATTTGGTAATAAACTGAAGTTTGCATATAATTTTTTAACAATTAATGGGCCATAAAATATCAATTTGGCTTATTGTGTGTGAAAGATTAAGAAGTATTTTCAGATGAATTATAGATATTTGGATTTTTTGTTAGATTACTGAGTAATTTAACATTAAGTTACTGATTAAATTGAATAGGTACATAAATCCAAACCTAATTATCTCAATAAAAATGTCTTGCATATTTATAAATTTGCCCAGGCACCTCAGGGAGTTAAAACATAATTACTTTTAGATTTGACACAAATAATTTCTCTGAAAATGTCCCAAAGTGCCAGAAATAGTCACAAAGTAACAACTTTGTTTTCAATATATGTCCATATCTTTGAAGTCATCAAATTACTGTGCAATTAACCTTAGTTAGCTGTGTATCTCAACAAATAAAGGAGCAAAAGCATTATCTCTATAGATTCTGAGAGTAAGGTCATCTATATCATTTACAATCTTCCTGCATTTTAAAGAAAACATGAGAAATCCATGTTAAATTTTAGAATTTGGTTGTACATAGCAAATATAAACTTGAGATGATTCAAACACGATTATTCCAATAGCAGAGACCAGGTGGTGACTCTAGAACAAACAGACCTGAACAAATATTTCCTTCTGTAAACATTTCCTAGTGACCTAAAAGATTCTGGGTCGTAAATGTGGCTGCTTAATGTAAGGCACAACAGATGGAGCCTTAACAGGGTAGGTATAATGATTTATTTGCTGCTGCGAGAAGGAAGCTTATCTTTGGGAATAGCTTTTTCCCCTCTGGGTGTTATACTCTATATGGCAAGTTAGAAAACAAATTTTTTTAGGGCTAAATATTCATATTTAAGTCATACTTCAGTCAGGAATAAAAACTATCTTCTTGGATACTCTTCAAAATTTTAGAAATGGATCTAGTTTCTTACTAATATGAAACAAGAAATGCTTGCTTTCTGTATGGAGAATAAAAGAAATACAGTATTCTAGAAACTTCCTCAAAGAAGAAATAGAGATGGCAATAGATATATGAAAAATGCTATATATCATTTATTATCAAGGTAACATAAGTTCAACAACAATAAGGTATCATATCAAACCAGGGAGACTGGCTGACATTAAAAAAGAACAAATGCAACCAATGTTATTAGCATAGATGTAGGGAAAAGAAGACTTCATTACTGCTGGTGGGAATACTGAGTGATTCAGTCCCTTTGGAAAACAACTTGGACACTTCTTAAAAAACTAATAACTGAATTTCCATATAATGCAGTAATCCCATTTTTAGGCATCTATCCCAAGGGCCCCAAAAATCTAATCAGAACAGTCATTTGTGCTTCTATGTTCAATGCAGCTCTGTTGACAGTAACCAAACTCTGGAAACAACCCAAGCGCTTCCAAGAACAGATAAGCAGATAAATAAAATATTATGTGTGCATACAATGGCTACAAGAAAAGATGAACTCATGCAACTTGCCCTACCTGGATGGAACTGAAGGGAATTATACTGCCAGAAGAAAAGGGACAGATACAGAAGGATTTCTCTCACATGTAGGATATAAAGAAACCAGGAAAGGGCCAAAGGGCCGAAGGCAACACAACCTAAAAGCTGGTCTATAGAATGTATATATACCACTGACATTACTGAAAATTATTAAGCACAATGACTAAAATAAAAATATTTAGGAGCTTTTCTATACCATGAATAATGGTTGAATAAACATTTGACTTTATTTGCTATGAGTTTTTAGGTATTTTGCATTATTTTGAATATTTACTGTTTCTTTAATAAGGAATGTTGCAGGACTCCTCTAAGAGCCCCTTTCTCTACCCCTTGGAAGTTTTTCCTGGGGGATCTCGGCTCAAAACATTAGCATATGAAAAGACATTGGGTGAGGTGCTGGGAGAAATTACCTGAGGGAATTTGACCCTGCCAGGGGAAGTTTACATTTGGCTTGCAGCTCCTCCCAGCTCTGCTGGGAGGCTTTGAATTTTCATCTTTAGATAGCCCAGCCCATTCTGGGGAGTTTGGGTGGATTCTGGCTATAAGATAAGCTGCAAGAAGAAAGAAAGGCTCTTTTTTCCCCTTTTGCCATTTCGGCTTCCTTTGGCTTTTTGCTTCTCTCCATTCTCTGTTGGGCCTCAACACATGGTGGCAGCCATCTTGGCCTGCACCTGGCTGGGGCCTAGCTGGGAACGCAGAGTCCGGAGGCTTGCCCTGTTCTTGGATTGCATATTGGAACCTGTAATAGTAAAGCCCTTTTAAAACTGCATCGGATTCCTGAGTTTTCATCCATTCCTTGCCGGCTTCAGAGGTAGAAGGGAACTTCGCTTCCTGGCACTGTTGGGAACCCCGCGGAGCTCCCCGACAAAGGAATATTTTTAGGACAATAGAGGGTAACATTCTAGCTCCAACATTTTTTTGGTCTATGTTGTTTCATTTTTGGTTTGCTTGTTTTGTAAATAAGGCCCTCCTAAAATAAATTACTAAACTCAAAGTAATTCTAATCTGTGTCTGATTTCCTGCAGCTCTGCAACAGCTGCTCTTTTGTGTGGCATGTGGGTTATTTTACTCCTTTCACTCACCTTCACACAAATTAAAGTTGCTTTTAAAATGCTCTAGTATTCTGTTCACATCATCCAATTATCAATTAAAATCTCAGACTAGTAATGTCTAACATCCCAAATGTTTCTTTGAGGAGTCTTTGTAATGCTGCTTCACTAATCTTAAAGTAGGTCATTTAACTGATTGAAATTTCTAGTCCTTCACTGTTTTTCCTTCCACATCAACTCTCCTAGGTTTCATTAAAATTCAAAATAAAAGGTGAGTGAAAATACTTAAAATTTATTGAACTACCATCTGTCAAATTTGGAATGCATCTACTTTAATTTTTTGGGGGAGTTGGCCACAGCCAGCAGAGCTCAGGGCTTCCTCCTGGCTCTATGTTCAGGAATCACTCCTACTGGGGCTCAGTGGATCATATGAGACACTGGGGATTGAACCTGAGTTGGCCGTGTGCATGGCAAACACCCTCCTGGCTGTACTATTGCTCCACCCCTATTTATTCTACTTTGTAAGAAATATGATTCCCATGTTTTTTCCTGTGATTGTATTAAAACTCTAAATCTTATCTCTTAATAACCCCAGATTAATCCTACACTCACACCTTTATCATATTCACCTATACATCTTCAGTTTAAATTGATATTACCAAATGCACCCATTAACTTGAGGCAAGAATCTTAGTGTCTTTAATGGAATTAAATTTTTGCTACCATTTGTTTTCCAAACACCAAACTAGGACAAAGGATTTTTTTTTACAGTAACACTCAGCAGCTTTTGAATTCTATTACCCATTCCTTTCTACGTTGGTTGTTTCTCTCCAGGTACTGATTCTCAAGTAACTTCCGAATGCTTTGTTTTTCTTTAATTATACTTCCTTTTTTGATTGTTTGGTTTTATCCTAGCTTTGGTTGTTCTAGTCTGTTCCTTTGTTTACTTCTGCTTATTATTTTTAGATTATTTTTAAAACAGCAAGTACTAACCCCCAAACAATGTGTAGTACCTTCACAATAGATATTTGACAGATGAACAAATGAAAGTGGTATTAGTGTATTTCCCAAGGTGGCCCAGTCTTTTTCTATGTCAGACCATCAACCATCTAGGGCCCACAGGGCAAGCCTATTTCCTGTCTGCCACCTGCCGATGCAATGGATCTCATTCCCAACGAATGGAGACATTACTGGTGCCAGTTCGAGTAAATCGATGAACAACAGGAAGACAAGTGACAAGTGATTAGTGTAATCATGATAAAAGAGTACCTAAGATGGGTCACTGAATGCAAAATATGAAGCATTTTAGTAGTTTTTTACACCAGAACGTTCAATGATCATACAGGGACGTCAGATTTGAGAATTCTCATATGGTTTGAAGAGGGGAGGAGGAAGCTGTGTTATTTCCCAGTCCCCAGAAATATTATAAATTTTAAGCTATTCAATCAGTAGGTATCAAAAATATCTAGTGAATATGGTTTCATGGTAAGTGTTATTGATTCACCACTATCTTTTCTCCCATCATCTGGCTAATGATAGACAAAAGATCAAGCCTTGTCATTAACTTAGGATTCTTTTCTGTCAGCACACTTATGAATTAGGCCTGAGGCCATTGATAGGCCATAAGAAGGTAGAGATCAGTGACTGACAACTGACAACCTAGATGCACGTGAGAACCATTTAGGGAAATTATATATATATAATTATATATATAATTATATAATATATATATTATATATATATGTTAGAATTCTATTGCAAGATGATTAAAATTTTCTGGTTATGGGGTCGTGGGCATTAGTAGTTTTAAACAGTTTGTGTGTGTGTATATATACATATATATATATATATTATCTATGGGTAATTCCACGGGTTATTTACAGTCACCACAATTTGGGGGTAAAGAGAAATAAAAAATATTAAATATTCTAATATGATCACTAATGTCTTCAACAAGAGAAGTACTTGTCTGAGAGTAGGGAAGTTCAATTTCTAACTTCACACTCATTAGTTTCTAAATTACATCTTTTTTCCTTCACAAAGTCAAGATGTTATTCATGGTCACGAAAAAGAATGCAGGCTGGGGCTGAAGAGCTGGTTCAGTGGGCAAGGTGCTTGCCCTGCACATGGCTGAGGCAGGTTTAATGTCCAGTATTCCATAAGGTCCCTGAGCATGGCTAGGTGATTTCTGTGTGCAGAGCCAGATACTCAGGACTCACCCCTGAGTATCAAGAGGTGTGGACCCCAAATAAATTAATCAATAAACAAAAGTGAATGGGAGGTGAAGAGATAGTATAACAGGTAGGCTGCTTATAACAGGTAGGGTGCTTGTCTTTCATGGGACTGTCTGCGTTTGATCCCTATTATCACATATGGTCCCCCAAGCCCTGCCAGGGAGTTATCCCTTAGCAGAGAACCAAAAGTCAGTCCAGAGAACTGCTGGTTGTAGGCTCCAGGAGCCCCCAACCAACCAAAGAAACCTCTAAAGGAAACACACAAACCAACAACTAAAATGAGAGAGAATAGGTAGATTGAGGAAGGAATAGGATGTTTCTAAAGTACTGATTAAATCAAAGAAATGTGGATCTATAATGTGATAGGGAAGGGACAGGAGTTTTGTTAGCTCAATTACCTGGCCACAGAAGGCAGCCCTGGCAAGGGAGTATGACAGTTATTCAACATCATACAAGCTCTATGACTCTGGACAGTCACTGAAGCTTCCTTACCCTCATTTACATGGCTGAAAATTAATATCATTGCTCTGATTGGTCGTTACACCCAAAGTTATAGTCTGTAACATGCAAGCTCCTCCTGGAGATTGCCTAACTTCCCTTTATTTTCTCAAGTGCAAAAGAAGATTTTAAAATGTTTATTAGGTTTCTTCTAAAGAGAACATAGGACCTGGAGTCCAGGGTTCTTTTTGGTTGATTGCACTATGTGATTTCACCTGGAACTAAATGTAGGCGAGAATGTGCACTGTGAGAAAGACTCATTGCTGCTTCTTCTCCTAGGAATCCAGGCATTTTTGTTTGTAATTCCTTTTGTTTGTAATTCCTTCAAGCTCTACGATTGAAGTCACTAATACAGATGAGTCAAGCAATAACGATGAGCTATGTAACCTCTCTGAAAAAGAATTTCGGAAGGGACTTTAAAGATTCACAAGGAACTCAAAGAAACAATGGAATATGAAGTCAATAAAATACAAGAGGATATGAGAGCAGAATTGAGTAAATTTCAGACCAAAGTACTAGCAGAAATGTCAGATATTAAAAATGAGGTAAGTGAACTGAAAAACACAGGGGAAGGCCTCGAAAGCAGAGTAACAGCTACTGAGGAAAGAATTAGTGATCTCAAAGACGAGGTTAAGATATTCTGTAGATAACACCAGAAGATGGAGAAAAGATTCACAATCAATGAACAGACTACCAGAGAAAATCGGGATGAAGCCAAAAGGAACAACATACACATCATTGGGGTCCCAGAAGGGCAAGAAGAAAACACTGATGAAGAAGAAACTATCAAAGCTATCATCGCTGAGAAGTTCCCTGAACTGAAGAAAACATGCTCCCAGATACAGGAGGCCCGTAGGATACCAGCTAAAAGAAACCCCAATAAGAATACTCCAAGACACATCCTTATTAAAATGACAAAAACGACAGACAGAGATAGAATACTGAAAGCAGCAAGACCAAAGAAGGAAATCACATACAAAGGAGCATCCCTGAGATTTACAGCAGACTTCTCAGATGAAACACTCCAGGCCCGAAAACAATGGTGGGATATTGTGAAAAGACTCAATGAACTGCAGGCTTCATCAAGAATTCTTTACCCAGCTAGACTTACTTTCAGATGTGAAGGAAAGATGCACAACTTCATGGATAAACAACAACTCAGGAAATTCATAGACTCAAAACCAACTTTAAAAAGAAGGAATGAAGGGTCTATTGTAAAATAAGACAACCCAAAACCACAACAAGTTTAAACAGAAAGATGGCACAAAATCCAATGACAATAATCTCTCTCAACATCAATGGTCTAAATGCACCAATTAAGACACATAGGGTGGCAAAATGAATTTAAAAACTGAATTCAACATCCTGCTGCCTACAAGAAACACATCTGAATAATCAGAGCAATCACAGACTCAAAGTCAAAGGCTGGAAGACCATTCTCCATGCAAACAACTCCTCCAAAAAGGCAGGTGTGGCCATACTCGTGCCTAACAATATAGACTTCATGCTGAGAAAGGTTAAAAAGGGACATGAAGGCAGTTTCTTAATAATAAAGGGGTATGTATACCAGGGAGAAATCACATTACTAAACAAATATGCGCCAAACGAGGGGCCAGCAAAATACTTAAAAGGACTATTAATAGACCTCAAAGAAGACATTAACAGTAGCACAAGAAGGGGTTAATATCCAGTATATATTAGGCACTGGTACAGCTATATAAGAAACAGCCAACCCCATAAAAAATGGGGAGAAGAGATGAACAGAAACTTTGACAAGGAAGAAATTCGAAAGGCCAAAAAGGCATATGAAAAAAATGCTCATCATCACTAATCATCAGAGAGATGCAAATCAAAACAACAATGAGATATCACCTCACACCACAGAGACTGGCCCATATTCAAAAGAGTAAAAGCAACAAGTGCTGGCATGGATGTGGGGAAAAAGGGGACTCTCATACATTGTTGGTGGGAATGTCGACTTGTACAACCTTTCTGGAAAACAATATGGACATTCCTCCAAAGATTAGAAATTGAGCTCCCTTTTGACCCAGCCATACCACTCCTGAAAATATACCCTGGGAAGCCAAAACCACACAGCGGAAACACCATCCGCACTTTTATTTTCATAGCAGCACTATTCACAATAGCAGAACCTGGAAACAACCAGTATGCCCCAGAACTGATGACTGGATAAAGAAACTGTGGTACACCTACACAAAGGAATACTATGTAGCTGTTAGGAAAAATGAAGTTATGAAATTTGCCTATAAATGTATGGGCATGGAAAGGATCATGTTGAGTGAAATTAGTCAGAAGGAAAAGAGAGAGACATAGAATGACTGCATTTATTTGCATGACATAAATATATCAGGTGGTCTTACCAAAAAGTGGAAATTACCGCAAATGTGAGGGAGTCAGAGGTTAGGTAAGACAGAGAAGGGAACACGTGTGAATAAATGTCAAAAGGGCTGATACCAACATAGAACTGAGCATTAAAGACAGGCAAAAAAATGCACATGCTGGCTTCCAAGTGTATGTAGTGCAACCCACAATGTGTAGGAGAAGGAAGGGAGAGAGAGGGAGAAAGAAAAGAGATAAAGAACCTGCCATTTAGGCAGGCTATGGGAGGGGGAGGGAATTGGGGACATTGGTGGTGGGAAATGGGCACTGGTGGAGGGCGGGTGCTGGAACACTATGTGACCGAAACCTCCAAACATGAATAACGTTGTAATTGTATATCTCACGGTGGTATAATAAAATGTTTAATTAAAAAATAATAAAAGGAAGGTTTGTTAGGAGATTGTCAAAGCGAAAATATGGTTTGACCTTTGAAAATGAGGGGTACAAGTAGGAATGGTGATTGTCACTGAGGAAAGTCCAACAGTATTCTCTTGCACCTGCATTCAGCTGGCTGCCACCAAAGAACAAGGCTCTCCTTTTCCCCAATGTCAATATTCTTCAAACCTGTTTCTTTCTCCAGGCTTCCATTTCCTCACCTTTATGTGCACACCAAAATTTGCCATTTGTCCTGAGAGCCCATTGGAAGCCACTTTAAGAAGTTCATCAGTGACATCCTAATAACTAGCTTGAATAGATTAGTTTCTCATCTTAGCTCTATCACTTCATAATTGTGAGCCACTGGAAAAACTCTCAATGTTCCTAAACATGACAGTGAGAGTAATTACTCAATTTTTGGTAACTATTAGGTAAGATCAACACAAAAATCTAAAACACTTGATATGTTGACTTTATTTATTATTGCAGTGAACACCCAATAAATGATAAATGTGATTAGATATTTTAGTTAATTGTACAACAATTTTGCTGGACAGAAAGGTAGTGTGTTTTTGGTTTATTACAATTATTTATCTGTTGTTGCTAAAGTTCTATACATATATTAAGGTCATGTTATAAGAACTATTTCCTATTGTTGGGTGACAAGCCCTACTGAGCCTTAGCCTCCAGCTACATTTATCTTATGTGAAGAGCTGTTCCCTGCCTTTGGGGAATCTCCTGAGCAGACAAAATGGGAGTTTAATGGGAGTTCAGGCAGAATTGGACAGATTTCAGAATTTTATATGGCATAAATATTTTTATCATGAATCTTGCTTGCCCCAGATCAATATTCTGTTCCCATGGTTCCCGTGTGGGACATACATGTAGATATTCCAAGAGCACTTGGCCACATTGGACCAGAGACATGCCAGTGTGCCTCCGGGAAAACTGAGGTGTCTCTGATTCTAAAGCTAATGTCAAGTGAATTATTCTGATAGATTTTTGACCTTAGTGGGATCCACAGTCTGGGATCTGCTACCTATATATTCATGGTAAAAGATCTGCAGAAAAGCCAATCTTTCCCTATCTCGCACAGCCACGGGCACGCAGTTCATCAATAAATGCATGAGATGAGAGGCTACTACAAGAATATCCCACCCGCACGGCAGAGCCTGGCAAGCTACCCGTGTCATATTTGATATGCCAAATACCAGTAACAATTATAGACTTCATTCCCATGACCTGAAGGTTGAGGCTCTTTATGTTCCGGAGTAAGCAGATGCCCTTGGGCTACACTAGCATGTGACAGGACGCATGGCCATGTTACTGGTGCCTGCTCGAGCAAATTGATGAACAACAGAAAGTCAAGTGTACAAGTGAAATTGACTGTGCAAGGACTTATTCCTGGCTCTTGGAAGGCCAGAGGTCTCTCCTGTGGAGTTCTGGGGGTCACATGTTTTTCCAGAGATTAAATCCAGGTCAGGAACATGCAAGGCAAGTGTTTAACCCATATAATATCTCTGCAGTCCGAAACCCTCTTTATATAAGCTGGGTATAAGTATACCCATTCTTATGAGAATAATTCTGATCATCTAAAATTCATTCATTGAAGCCATAACCCACAGAGTAATGGTATTTGAGACAGGACTTTAAGAAGTTAACTGAGTTAAATTGGATAATAAGGATGCGACCCTAACATATTAAGATTGATGTTCTTATAAGAAGAAGGAAATTGATAGTTCATTCTTAGTCTCTATTATTTTCTTTCTTCATTGTTTCTCTCTCTCTCTCTCTCTCTCTCTCTCTCTCTCACTCTCTGGACACACATACGTAAACAGCCACATGAAGCCATAGCTAGTATCTCTTCAGTCTCTTCAGTAAATAAGAAAGGTCTTACCAGAAATCAAATTTGCTGGCACCTTGATATCAGATTTCCAGCCTACAAAAAATCATAAAAAAATTTTTTTTTCTTGGTCAAGAAAAATTGTGGTATTTATGGAAGTTTTAGAGACTAATATACTTACGGCACATTTTTGCTACAAAAAATATGTTATTGCTACTACTAATTAAAGGGTCACTGACTTAAGTACAGATGCAATGCCAAGACTTTAATATATATCAGCTCTTTAAATTCACATACCAAACTTAAGAAGTAGGGAGTAGTAATATAATTTTACAAATGAAGAGTAAAAACCTTGCCCAAGAACACAGAGTGGAAAAAAATATCAGACACAGAATTCCAGATGCCTTACTTCAGAACCCACATTCTTAGCATTTACACAAAGCTGTAGGAGGGAATTATTTGAGAGTGAGGATAGTAGTTAATGTTCAATCAAGAAATATGTCAAAAATTACCACAGAGACTGGCACGTATCCAAAAGAGCAAGAATAAGAAGTGCTGGCATTGATGCGGGAAGAAAGTGACTCTCATCCATTGTTGGTGGGAATGTCGACTGGTACAGCCTTTTTGGAAAACAATATGGACATTCCTCCCCAAACTAGAAATTTAGCTCCCATTTGACCCATTCAAATCACTCCGGGGAATATACCCTGGGAGGCCATAAAACACACAGAAGAAGCTCCATCTTCACTTTAATGTTCATAGTAGTACTACTCACAATAGCCAGAATCTGGAAACAACCAGAGTGCCCAAGAACAGACGGCTGGATAAAAGAAAGTTTGGTACATCTACACAATTGAATACTATGCAAGCATTAGGAAAAATGAAGTTATGAAATTTGCCTATAAATGGATGGACATGTGTTGAAGGACTCCTCTAAGAACCTCTGTATCTGCCCTGGATTGCCTCCTGCAGGTCACTTCATAGATAGGGGGATAGTCTAAATGTGGCAGTTTATCTGACCATGTATTCTATACTGGCTGTTATAAATATTCTCTCATGCTACCACAATCATCGTGGGACTAGCTAGATCTTACCAGCATATTTGCCTGGCCATGTTGGATCTCTAAGTAATTAGACCAGAGAGAAATGTTGTTTGCCTCCAAGCAAGCAAGCATGGCTCCCTGATAACTCAAAGGCAACTAAAATACAAAACTACTGTGAAGTAGAAGAGACTTTTGTGAAGGTTTGGAGAAATATTTAACTGGCATTAGTATTAGTCTTTGGAACAGAGACATGCCATCTCAGAAACCCCCTTCTCTACCCTATAAAGGCATTTCCAGGCAGATCTTGGCTCAAAACATTAGCATATAATAGGGCCTAGGTGAGGTGCTGGGAGAAATTACCTAAGGGCATTTGACCCTTCCTGCTTCCCATAATAGTGGGAGGTCTGAGTTGCAGGGGGTATAAAACCAGCCTGCTTCCTCTCTCTCTCTCTCTCTCTCTCTCTCTCTCTCTCTCTCTCTCTCTGGGCTCTCTTTTTTGGGCTTTCTTTTTGGGCTTGCACTTTTCTTGGGAGTCTTGTCTTTGTCTCCTCTTTACAGGGCCTTAACACGTGATGCCGCCATCTTGGCCTACACGTGGCTGGGGTTCTAGCTGGGAATCCTAAGCACAGGGTTTTTTTCTATTGCTGACTTGTATGCCTGAACCTGTGATAAGTAAAGCCTTTTAAAACTGCATCTAATTCCTGAGTGTTCATCCATTCCCTGCCGGCTCGGAGGGAGAAGGGAACTTGCTTCCTGGCACTGTTGGGGAACCCAGCGGCGTCCCCGACAGACATGGAGAAGATCATACTAAGTGAAATTAGGTAGAGGGAAAAGGACAGATATAGAATGACTGCATTTATTTGTGAGATATAAAAAATAGTATGATACCAGTATCCAAGGACAGGAAAAACATGGACCAGGAGGTCTTGTCAGTAGGTAGAATCTACCACAAGTGTGTGGGAGTCAGAGGTTAGGTAAGACAGAGAAGGGAACAATGTGCTAACAATTATTGGAAATGATAATACAACCTAGAACTGAGCATTGAATGTAGGCAAAGGGATATACATGATGACCTCTAAATGTATGTACTTCAAGCTACAATGTATAAGAGAAGGGAGAGAGCAAGAGAGAGAGAGAGAGGGGAGAGAGAGGAAGGGGAGAAGGAGAGAGAAAGAGAGAGAGGAAGAGAGAGAGAGGAAGAGAGGAAGAGAGAAGGAAAGAGAGAGAATGAGAGAGAGAGAGAGAGAGAAAAGAGAGGAAAAGTGCCTGCGATAGAGGCAAGCTGGGGGAGCGAGGAGGGAATCAGGGGGCATTGGTGGTGGGAAATGGGCACTGGTGGAGCAATGGGTGCTGAAACACTGTATAATTGAAACCCAAACATGAACATCTTTGTAATTGTATATATTACCATGATATAATAAAAAATAAAAAAGAAATATGTTAAAAATTAACCCAATTGAAATCCCATTTTTAAAATTACTTTTGGCTTTGGGGACACACCCAGTTGTGCTCATGGCTTACTCCTGGTTTTGTGCTCAGGTATCACTGCTGGTGTTGCTCGGCAGACTGTACACAGTGCTGGGTATTGGACTCAGTTTGGTTGCATGCAAGGCAAGTGCCTTATGAGGTACTATCTCTCTGGCTCTAAAATGTCATTTTAGGGGCCGGAGGGATGGCCCAGCGGTAGGGCGTTTGCCTTGCACGCGGCTGGCCTGTGCCGGCCCAGGTTCGATCCCCGGCATCCCATATGGTCCCCCGAGCACCACCAGGGAGTAATTCCTGAGTGCAGAGCCAGAAGTAACCCCTGAGCATCGCCGAGTGTGACCCAAAAAAGCAAAAAATAAAATAAAATAAAATAAAATAAAATGTCATTTTATTATGTGTATGCTTTTGATATGGGTGCCCTCTGGAAGGACCGGACAGTGGATGCATGATACCAGATAGCAAATATGTATCTTACATATTCAAGTCATGTGGTCTATATTCATGTCACAGACAATGCAAAATGTAAAATGTATATTAATTTGTTATTAATTAATTAATTAAAATGTATATTAATTATATTAATTTTTTAATGTAAAATGTATATTAATTTGCCAATATATTACTGTGGGTGGGCAATTAATAGATAAGACAATATCTATTTCTTTGACTAGATAACTGGAAATCTGCATTACTTTTCTTCCATAAAACATCCTCTAAATGCATCATTAGCAATATTCAGTTTTAGTCTTTTCAAAGTCAAATAAATCCTTAAAATCCTTAAAATCATGTGCTAATAAATTTGGCTAAAGATCTAGATTTTCACACTCCTTCATTCCCTGAACTTTTAAAGATGCCATAGTTAAATGGAAAAAGTTGCCATTGTTTAATTGAAAAACTTTTTGTAAACGTATGACTACAAAAACGTGTGGCTGCGAGCTCCCAACCACCACAGCCAGCAACCCCAGAAGAGTGACACTCCAGACCCAGAGCTGCGCCGCTTGGCCCCACATGGAAGCTGCCCATGGAATTCCAGAGGGTGGTAAATGGTTTGGCCAGCCCCTGGCCGAGTCCAACATAGCTCCAAGGGTTTGCTCACACGTGCGCGGGGTTGGTGGGGTGGGGGGACAGGGAGGGAGAGGCGGAACGCTGGCTGGATTTGGAGTGGGGATTTGGGCTCCTCCTCCTGTTCTTCCACCTCCATGTCGGTGGGTGTGGCTGTGAGCATCCAACCACCACAGCCAGCAACACCAGAAGAGAGACACTCCAGACCCTCAGCTGCACCGACTTGCACCTGCTCCGCAGCCATGCGACAGTCTTAGATAATACTGGAATTTAGGACCAGTTCCTTCCCAGGATCTTTCACATTTATACACTGCATACAGTTCTAGGCAGGTTCTTGCCATGGCCCATCATCCCAGTGAGCCTAGAAAGAAGCCAGAGGAATACTCACACCATGAGGTCAGTCATTCTCAACATCTGGACTCCACAGCTCCTCAGAGCTTCACCCAAGAAAAATGCTGATCTCTCCCTGTTGAGGTTCATCAGTAAATGCATGAGATGAAAGCCTACTACTGAGAGTGTACCACCACACGGCAGAGCCTGGCAAGCTACCCATATTGTATTTGATATGCCAAATACCAGTAACAATTATAGACCTCATTCCCATGACCTGAAGGAACGGTTTGAGGCTCTTCATGTTCCTGGAGCGAGCAGATGTCCTTGGGCCACACTTGCTTGTGACAGGGCGTATGGAGATGTTACTGGTGCCCGCAGGAGCAAATCAATGAACAACGGAAGACCAGTGATACAAGTGACTGAATGCTGCCAATGAAGCTGTGTTAGTTGGGGTTGGGGATAGTACTCAATAGGAGAGTACAAGCCACATATGTTTGAAGCCCCAGATTTGAACTCTGGCATGAGCAGATATGTGCACGCATGCACACACACACGTGAACACACACACAAATACACACAGCTCTACAGTAATGCCGATTGTAATACATGGGTTGTGAAGCAAATGTATTAGTTTCTTAGTTGTCAAACACTGTATTTTTTGCAAGGGGAAGGGAAGTCGGCATAATCCTAGTCTTGAGTATTCAGTGGGACCAATGGTGTGTGCAAATGGAAGTGGAGAATAATCCGGCAATTACGCCATATGGAGTAGACTGAGAGCTTCTGGTATAAGCCTGTGGTTCTTGATACTTTTAGAAAAATGGTATCTCATACATTTAAACCTAAGATTCTAGGTTTTAGTCTCAGTGTTTTATACAGTATCTTTCTCTTCTTGGATAATGTATTTATAGTTTTCTCCAAGTGTAAGTAGAATGTTAGACTCATTCTCTAGGTCTTGAAGCAAACATGATAAGTATTTCTTAAATAAAATGGGATAGTTATCATCAATAAATGATGAGGTGGCAAGGAATGAAATTCTTGCTTTAGGCATTATTTGTTATCACTTTTACTTGTGGATACATGAAAGATACTATACTTCTGAGCCTTAGGAAAGGTGCTGACAGACACAGTACAAAGAAATGGGAAATATAAGACCTGCTCTACTTTAGATGCACTTTCAAAATGATTATTCCTTGTTCTTGTTTTTAGTTTTTTAAAGATTTTTTGAGACTTCTCAAGCAACACTCTGGAATTACATCCTCCTGTCACCTTTTGGCTTCACTTTGTTGAAAGTCAGGCAGTTCAACATTTGGATCCCAGTGATATAGTGATGCTATGTCACTATATAGCAATACTTAGGGCCACCAAAGCCATATCTAGGGTGTAGTTTGGCTCATGTGCTCTGGGTATCATCAGAGATGAGTATATATATTTAAAATAATACACTGATATCAAATTATACTATAATATTACTTTTGTGCTTATTGAAAGTGGACATGAAAAGCACTGAAGCTACTCAGTGCATATAGGAAATATGAGTAAGCATATAGGTAAAGATATAAGTAAAGTATTCCTGTTTTCCCATTCTTAGGTTCTCCTTGCACATTTTATTTAATTATGAACAACTTTGATTTTTGTAGAGATTAAGTGACCTTTTTGTGTTTGCAAGCCACAACTCAATATGGAAATACTTAGAAGCCTGAACAGAGAAGCCCCTTTCAGTATGCTGACTGTGGGGAAAGGTCTCGTTAAACAGAGCCTCTAGGGGCCAGAGTGATAGCACAGCAGGTAGGGGGTTTGCCTTGCATGTGGCCAACCTGGGTTCAATCCCTGGCATCCCATATGTTCTCCTGAGCACCACCAGAAGTAATTCCTGAGCGAGGAGTCAATGTGACCCAAAAAGCAAAACAAACAAACACAAAAAACATAGTCTCTGATGTGCTTCCTCTGGCACTAAAGCCCTGACTGACACAGAGTAGGTGCTCAGCAGCCATCAGAAGAGTAATTATATTTCCTCCATTAAATTTCAGAAGCAGTTTAAATCACTGCCTTCACAATACAGGGCTATAGAGACAAAATTACTTTCCCTGAGAAGACAACATACGAGAAACTTTGGAGCTCTACCAATAAAGCTAATGACTTCTTATTCATGGTAGGTAGCTCCAGTCATATAAATAACAGTGTCAGAAAAATACTTGACTAAACAGTATCATCTTCCATTAGAGTAAAACCATCTTTCAATAAAGAAACCCTGTGAAAAGTGGACCATTTTCTTTCTTATTATATGTGAATGGCCAACAAAATTAATAGTATTTTCTTGCCAAAAAGGTGAAAAAAAGGAGGAAAGCATATTTGTTATTTCCTCAGCATCTCTTATCACCCTTGGAGAGCTGACTTTTCAGTCTTAGGAAAATTCAGGAAATGATTAACACAAATTTAGCAATTTCCAATTATTTAAGAGCTCATTATCCAGCATGTGGGCTGTATATAATTCCTTTTATTCCTCCCCAGCTCCCACATATTTTTTTTATGGAGAGAAATATAAAGAAGTCAAACTTTTATCAATATAGTTCCCTGGAGGTTAGCATTTTTGATACAATCTTGGTGCCAACTTCCACCATGAGGTGTAGGAATTATCTGTGTATATAAGTTATGTTTGGCAGTCAATGATATTACTTAAAATTGTAGCAATAAGGCAAATATCTTTTTATGTTGAGAGCTTTAAATCGGGAGTCCTTTGATTATAAAGATTTTTAAAATACTCTGAAGTTAACTAAAAAAGCAGTTAAACATGAACTATCATATTACAGACTTACATCTGCAGAACACATCGTGCATTTTGGTCATAAGCCACAATCAGAAAATTAAGCTTTTGATCTCTTTCAACAAACTTATACTGTGCATGCACTGAATAGCACTCTCCGAACCATTAAAATATACATGAATTATGCCGTTTCTTCATAAATTCTGGTTTTCTGGAAGAGTTTAGCAATCAAATCAATAATTCTAAAGTATGTGAAAAGAACAAAAACAGAAGCTGCAGAGAATACCATAATACGAGAGTGCTTAGAAATGGTTACTTACCCCATTCCAAGGAGATGAGGAAAGGGTTTGCTAGAGATGGGCAGCTAAATTGATTTGAAAGATTACTGACAGTTCTCCCAGTAATGAATAGCATATGAAGGAGGTCATGGAATAAGAAATGCTATGGTATACTCACAGAATCAGGAGTTTGTTTCTACTCATAGTGCAATTGAAAGTATAATAAAAATCCTGGATCATAATTTTTCATTTTGCTGAATTGAGCTACTACTATGCACAAAGCTAGAATGAATAAGAGGCATATCCCTGCTCTTAGAAGTTTATATCTAGTGTTATATTTAGTTAAAACAATGAAAAACTACTAATGAGTGCTAGAGTTTATGAAGGAACTCAAATGATGAATTGGTAGAAAGTCATTTCTACCCACATGCTTCCTTAGACAGAGACACAGACTTTCTTAGATAGGCAAGAACTTCTGAAGCAATGAACCGTGAACGATGGCTGTCCATGGAATACTTACAAAGGGATTTCCCAGAAGAGGAGAGGACTGGCACAGGGTATATGGTGGGAATAAACATGATATTCAAAGACCAAAGAGAGGGGGTGGTTTGACTAAAGATGGGTGAGAACAGGTGAGAATGGTGGGAGATGAGATTAAAGAGGGAATCATACAGTTTTTCAGGGACATAAGGCAGAGAGTGCAGATGGATTTCAGAGGAAGGAAATGTAAGAGGGGAAATTGTTTATGCCTAAAAAGTGCAAGACTGTCCTAGTGCAGGATCCAACATCCATTCATTGTAAAAACACTCCAAAATAAGGATAGAAGCAACATACCTCAAGTACTAATGGTATCACAACAAGCCCACAGCTAGTGCGAAGAAGTGAAAAACTGAAAATCCCTTGAGATCAGGCACAGGGCAAGGATATCCACTGTCACGACTCTTATTCAACATCATTTTGGAGGACTTTGCCACAGCAATCAAACAAGTGAAACATAACAAAAGGACACAAATTGGGAAAAATTCAAAGTATCATTATTTGCAGATGATGATACTATATATTGAAACCCAAGGCTCCACCCCCAAAACAAATCTCTTAGAAATAATAAACCAAAACAGCAAGATAAATCCTATTAAATTCACAAAAAATTTGTGGCACTCCTGCACACAAATAATAAATTAGAAATAAAAGAAATTAAAAAAGATTATCATTTAAAAATGGTGTCCCCAATCATCAAATACCTAGGAATCAAGGTTCAAAGGGAGAGAAAAGACTTATACCATGAAAACTGTAACTTCTAAGAGAAATTGAAGTGGTCACCAGGAAATGGAAAGATATTCATTATTCATGGGTTGAAAGACTAGACATTGTCAAAATGACCATACTACCAAAAGTGTTATATTAATACAATATCTATTAAAACCCCAATGATGTGTTTCAAAGGCTTGAAACAAACTCCACTAAAATTTTTATGGAGCCATAAAACTCCCTGAGTATCCAAAAGCAATTTTAAGCTGTGGAATTGAGAGATGGTGTGTGTGTATATTCATATATATGTATATACACACATGTGCATATGTGTATGTAGGTATATATGTATATATGTATATATACATATATACAAACATGTATATACACACATGTATATATGTGTATATATGTATATATCTGTATATATCTGTATATATCTGTATATCTGTATATATCTGTATATATACATACATACACACATATATATATTATATTTATCAATGTTGAATTATACTATAACACTATAATAATCAAAACTGCTGAGTAATGGAAAAAAATGAGCTAAGTAGCACAAAGAAAACATTAAAAAATAGCATTCAGAAAACTGAGTCATCACATGTAAAAATATGAAACTAGAGCCATACCTCATACAATTCACAATATTAACTTGGAAGTGAATTGAAGAGCTCACAATTGACGAGAATCCATAAAATACAATGAAGAAAACATCAGCAGAATGCTCTAGGAAATTGACTGCAGGGTGTCTTCAATGAGATGACCACAGAGACAAAGAAAATAAAAATAAATAAATAAATAAATAAATAAATAGGACTCCATCAAACTAAAAATCTTCAGCACTGCAAAAGAAAGGTAAAAATATAATGAAAGCATCATACTGAAGGGGAGAAGATATGTTATACAACACAGCAAAGGGCTAATGCCTCAAATCCACATTGCACTCACAAAAATCAACAACAAAAATACCAGCAAACCCATCCAAAAAATGGGGAGAGGCGTAGAACTGAACATTGAAAGCAGGCGAAAGAATCTACATGATAACCTCTAAATGTATGTATTGCAATCCACAGTGTGTAAGAGAAGGGAAAGAGAGAGAAAGAGAGAGAGAAGTGAAAAATGCCTGCCATAGATGCAGGCTGGTGAGGGGGATCAGGGGACACTGGTGGTGGAAACGGGCACTGGTGGAGGGATGGGTGCTGGAACACTGCATGACTGAAACCCAAATATGAACACTTTTGTAACTGCATATATTACGGTGGTATATTTTTTTTTAATGGGGGAGGAGACGAACAGAAATTTCCCTAAAGATGACCAATATATATATGAAAAGGCTCATGGTTACTTATGATTAAGGAACTACAAATCAAAACGGGATATCATCTTATGCCAAGTATCAAAGAGTCTGGAAACAGCCAGTATTGGTGGGGTTGTGGTGAGATAGGAGCCCTCATCTGCTGTTGGTGGGAATGATATTTGGTTCAAGCCCCGTGTAAAGCAATATGGACATCTCTCAAACTGGGAGCGCAGAACAGAACTCCCTTGTAATGCACAGATACCATCTGTGGCATCTTCCCAAAGACATTTATTCAAAAGGAGATATGCACATGTGCATTTATCACAGTGCTTAATATAATAGCCAAAACATGGAAACAACACAAATGCCCAACTGTGAATGAACGAATCAAGAAGCTGTGACATATTTGTTATATTCAAATGTATATATAAATAATTGACTATTATGTAGCACTACTAAGAAAGAACAAATTCATGCATTTTGCTGTAACATGGATGAAACTATGGGATATGCTGCAGTCAGCCAAGAGGAAAGGTATAGATTGATCTCTCTTACATGTAGGAGTTATACACAGCAAGATTGAAGTGAAGAACCAAAGGCAACATTATGGGAGGACGAATGCAGAGAACTGAGTGGGAAGGGTTAAAAAAAGAGTAATTGCATATCTCACAGTGGTATAATGAAATATTTAAAAAAATCTAGTTTATAGAAAAAAGGAGTGAGTGGCATTGGAAACCTTGGGGGAGGTGGTGGTGTGATGAGTTTGGTGTTAAAATCATGTACCTGTGAAACCATCACTAGCACTACTTTAAATCATATATTCCAGTCAAAAATAGAAATGCTTAAAAATGTTCATAGTGGTTATGTGTGGGAATAATGGATGGGGGTGAAAAGTAAAGAGGCGAGAAATGATAGTGGTTTAGTATTTTGTAAAATGGAAACAATGGTTCCCCTTCAGATGTCTATAATGTTATTCAAACTATTCCTAGAATGAGTTCTATATAATGTTCTCTCAGACCTACCTAAATCAGAGTGGGTACAAACATCAGGCAATGTTGCAGAAAATTTTAAAGTTTCTTATAATACTGAGTAGCTCCTAACACATTACGTTACTTAAGGTTAGTAAAAGCATCCCCCATTACATTACTATAGTAATTAGTCTTTTAAAGAATTGTTACACTACAACTTTCAGTGAAATAAAATGGAGAGCAGAAAAATAAAAATGACCCAGAGGAAGAAACACTTAAATTACAGCTAAATATTCTTCCAGAAACACTTTGTGACAATCAACAAAACATTTTCAGGCTGAAATTAAACTTTGATAAACTTCACTGCCAGCAAGTAAGAAAATTATATGAGTGAAGCCCAGCTTATTCTGGAGCTAGCTAGGAAATAGTGGATGCAGGACCCACCAGGAGGGTTAGCACAGAAGGATGGTCACCTCAACACTTCAGAGAGCCATTACAAAGCAATTTTTTTGGTCTGGATCTTTACAGAGATTTTTTCTGTGGGGTAGAATCTTAAGCATGCTTGGAAGATCCAGGGTTCGCTTGGCCACCCAGCTGGACACTGCCAGAGCTAAAGGTGCAGTGCTAGGAGCGTCCAGCAGTGCCAGGGATCACCAGGTCCCATGCAGAGTTCATTGTGGGACTGAACTCTGAACTCAGCTCCCGATACGTGAGATATGTCACTTTCTCAAACATTTTCATAACTGAAATGGAACAGGTATTCCTTATCTTATCTCCACCTTTACTCAATTATAAAAATAAAGTATATTGTCATGGAATTCTAGGTAATATATCAGGAGTATACACTTGTGAATGAAGTAGAATTAAACATTTCTATCTAGTAACATATTGCATGGGTAAGTGAACTGTTTTAGTGTTATTTAAATATAATGGTAATCATTAAGAAACTCTGGTCTTAAATGGGAAAATAAGAATTTACTAACAATTTGAGACTGGTTTGACTAATTCAAACATTAATATAGAATTAAAGTCTGGTTCTGCGTTTGGGAAGCTCCCTACTTTTGAATGCATTAAATTTGCAGCTCTCTTGCTATTTAAGAATACTAGAATCTTCAACAGCAAATGATATTTGCAGTCAATTTGTAGAGCTAAAAGAGGAATAATGCAAATTGAAGTAGAAAGAACATATATTAAGCCTATATTTTGAAATGCAAGATTTGAAAATCAGAATCTTGCAGATATTTTTGGCTTTTGGTTGCCAGTTTGGCTTTGGATATGCTACTCTGTAAGCACAGAGTTGGTCGAAAAGTCATCCAATAAACTCAGTGTTTGGGCTGAGTGGGAAATGCAAAAGTACTTGGCTCCAAGTATCTGAGTTTTAATACCTGTTTCCAATATACAGCTTCAAACATTATTAAATAACATTTCAGATAACAAGGGGTTTGATTTATAGTGAAGTGGTAGCTTCACAGCTCAGTGTTATCTATAGCAGCTGCTCAGAATAAATGGGTAGATCCTTCTTCTCATCCAAGTATCATGCAGAATAAGGAAGCAGGGTTCTGCCCAAGCCTCCACAACATTCTTAAACCACATGGAATATCCTGAAAAGCAGTGGGGAACACTGAGATGTTGGACTGTTGGGGAGCAGCATTCCATTCACATACACCTGCCCATCACAGGTTCCATTTTTGTGCTGGACTTACCTGCTCTAACATTCAGTCAGAGTCTCACTTTTACAAGTATGATCCAGCACCTTTTCTGCTCTTCTCAATCATTTTAAATCCTGAAATTGTGAAGTTGCTTTAAAGAAGCTCTACAGTCAGGAAGGAAAGTTTTCTAAAAGCTACACAATTCTATAAAAAAAATCGAAGCTTTGAGCTGAATTGGAGCAAAAGGCCAATGTAAATGAACAGGATCAGAATGTGTCAAATACATTTGGAAACTTTCCTTTCATGCCTTCATGGAGGGCATGGGACTTGGGCACAAGGCAGATTAGAGTAGTCAGAGAAGGAATTGGTAGGAAAGCACGTGGTTTTCAGAGTCCAGTGTGAAGATGCCAGCAGGCCGGGCCTTTCAACCTGAGCAACAGGCACATCTGATGCAGAAAGTTTCTTGTGTGCACAACTGGGATGTTGGCATTTGATCCTTTGCTCTGATGGTCAATACAAGGAGAAAGAGGAGAGGCCTTTCTCAGAGAATACTACTTTCAATGAATGAAGACAAGGTGAATTCTATGAGGGCTTTAGAAATGATGGTATGCTACATTATCCTTTGCTTTGCTGGCTGACAAAACCCATCTTTCTCTGTCCAAGGCTCCTCTGCCAAAGCGTCACTGGCATCTACCGGAAAGCAACAAGCTAAAGCTGAACCACAGGCCAAGCGGGTGCTGGAGACATTTCAGCAGTTTGGACACTTGCTGACAAGGGCAGAGGGAAGAGCCATAGAGCTCAGCAATCCCGCTGGCAATTGGCTGCCGATTCACTACCTGGCTTCTTACCATCACTGACTCTGCTCTGCAGGTATCTTGGCATCCTTGACTAAAGAGAATATGCCCCGCCAAATCGCACATTTTGTTTCTCAAGTGACCCGGGAAGAAATCAGGCTATGAAGCTGGGCTAGGTTGAGAATCACATTACTTCATTCTTTCCAACCTCCCTGAATCTGAATGATTTTGAGAGAAAGGAGATGGGACCGTTAACATCCCCGACAAGAGAGGCGCTTTCTCACCCTCCTTCAGGTGAAGTAACATAGCAGAACCTACATGATTGGTAGGAAGCCAGAGGCCAATGGAAATTAGTTTCTGTTCATAAATTTTCATTTTCCAGAACAGTGAAAACAATAATACCTCTCTGTGAAAACTCATTCTTTGTTTCTATAATTAGAAGATTAAACTACATAACTGGTGGCTAGAAGGGAGAGTATTAATTATAAATATCACAGGCAAGTGATGGTAGAGTTATCATATGGCCCACCCACAAGCGCTATTAACTCTCACAGATGCTATTTTCAACAACTCATTTTTAGTCTAACTTTAGTGTATCCTGTCCTACAGCGACCGGGACTGGTGGGGTGGGGAAAGGCAACTTGAATTCAGAAATCTACACTAGCAGGATTTTTTAGTATAGGCAAAGGCTTCAAATGAAAACTTAGTACTGGAATTTTCTTTAGAAGAAGAAACAAATAATAAGCTCAGTAAATTCCAGATAAACACTCATATACATTCCAAAAACTCTGCACCAAGCAATTCTTTTTAAAGAGCTAAATTTAGAAAATTTCTGATTTTTAAAAACCAGGCAGATAATCCTGAATAATATTGTCTCTTTTTCTATTCTGAACATGTGCTATACTTTTTATATACTGAACTTTCATATAAGAAGTAATCACTATCACTATCTTCCCGTTCATCATCTATTTGCTAGAGCAGACACCAGTAATATCTCCATATGTCCTGACATATGTCTCAGACATGGGGCAGAGCTGCTACTTGCTCTCCCTGTGCCCAGCCACTCATGAGGCGCCCAGGAGGGGATGGCGGGTTCTAGCCCTGGCCAGCCACCCCAGCAGAGCCTTGCAACAAGCCAGACGATGCCCCACTCCATGAAGGCCTCCATTTTCCACATCCGGACTTCTCTCTCGTCAGAAGTCCACCCAGCAGACCAGCCTATGACAGCCCAGCTCACGCAGCCGCAGCGGCCGCATGGTTCATCAATAAATGCCGGACTTAGAGATGACTACAAGAGTATGCTACCTGCACGGCAGAGCCTGGCAAGCTACCCGTGTTGTATTTGATATGCCAAATACCAGTAACAATTATAGACCTCATTCCGGAATGGATTGAGGCTCTTTATGTTCCTGGTTCCTGGAGCAAGCAGATGCCCTTGGGCTCTACTAGCATGAGACAGGACATATGGAGATGTTACTGGTGCCCGCTCAAGCTAATCGATGATGAGCGGGAAGACAGTGACAGTGACAGTGATGTCCTGTCTCATGCTAGTAGAACCCAAAGGCATTCGCTTGCTCCAGGAACATAAAGAGCCTCAAAACATTATATTAGGTCATGGGAATGATCTAATATAAATGTTACTGGTATTTGGCATATCAAATACAACACAATCAGCTTTGCCAGGCTTGCCGTGTGGGTGGCATGCTCTTGTAGTCACCTCAAAATATAGCATTTATTGATGAACCACGCGGCTGCTAGCAGCTGCGTGAGCCAGGCTGTGATAGTCTGGTCTGCTGGGTGGAGTTGTGACGAGAGGGAAGTCCAGAAGTGGAAAATGGCGGCCCCCATTTGTTGCAGGACACCTAAAAGCCTAGGTCTCTGCATCTGCCCTGGATTGCCTCCTGCAGGTCACTTCATAGATAGGGGGATAGTCTGAATGTGGCAGTCTTATCTGACCATGTATTCTGTACTGGCTGGTATAAATATTCTCTCATGCTACCACAATCATCGTGGGACTAGCTAGATCTTACCAGCATATTTGCCTGGCCACGTTGGATCTCTAAGTAATTAGACCAGAGAGAAATGCTGTTTGCCTCCAAGCAAGCAAGCATGGCTCCCCTGATAACTCAAAGGCAACTAAAATACAAAACTACCGTGAAGTAGACGAGACTCTTGTGAAGGCTTGGAGAAATATTTAACTGGCATTAGTATTAGTCTTTTGGTACAGAGACATGCCATCTCAGAAACTCCCTTCTCTACCCTATAAAGGCAATTCCAGGCAGATCTTGGCTCAAGATATTAGGTGAGGTGCTGGGAGAAATTATCTGAGGGCATTGATCCTACCTGCCAGGGAAGTTACATTTAGCTTGTAGCTTTTCCCAGCTCTGCTAGGAGGCTTTTAATTAGCTCTGGGTCCTTGTAAGCAGCCGGATGGTCTCCTGAAGTTGCTACATTTCTATGGGGCTTATTTTCCTGTTTTCATCTCTAGGTAGCCCAGCCCAGAATGGGCTGGGCTGGGAGTTTAGGCGTATTTCTAGCTAAAAAAATAAGCTGCAAGAAGAAAGAAGTTCTCTCTTTTTTCCTTTTTGCCATTTTGGCTTCCCTTGGTGTTTTGCTTCTCCGTCCTCTCCACTCTCTGTTGGGCCTCAACACGTGGTGGCAGCCATCTTGGCCTACACCTGGCTGGGGCGTAGCTGGGAACCCAGAGTCTGGAGGTTTTCCCTGCTCTTGAATTATATATTGGAACCTGTGATAGTAAAGCCCTTTTAAAACTGCATCAGATTCCTGAGTCTTCATCCATTCCCGCCGGCTTTGGAGGTAGAAGGAACTCGCTTCCCGACACTGTTGGGGACCCGGCGGTGCTCCCCGACATCCATGGAGTAAGGGGGGGTCGTCTGGCTTGTTGTGAAGCTCTGCTGGGGTGGCAGTCCAGGGCTAGAACCCGCCATGCCTCCCGGGTGCCTCATGAGTGGCTGGGCACAGGGAGAGCAAGTAGCAGCTCTGCCCCATGTCTGAGAGTCTCTGGTAAGAAGTAAATCTGTGTTTATATAAAAGTATTCATCTTGGTGCAAGTAAGCATCCATGCATAAGTGCACAGGTATACACACTATTTTTTTTCCTTTTCTTTTTTGACCACACCAGTGTTCCCTGAGTATACTTCTGGATCATGCATCACACCTAGTGTTGCTTGGGGACCATATGTAGTGGCCAGGAATCAAATCAGAGTCAACAGCAATGTAACATATTTTAAATCTAAGTTAAATAGTACTTAACCTCAGTACTTTATATTTTATACCAATTTTAAGTATTTTTTTAAAGTTCTGAGGTTTTTTAAACCTCAGTACTTTATACCAATCATATTTTAAAGAGCATTTAAAAATATTTATTACTACCTAAGAATATGGGGTTATGAAAGTGATTTGTTTGCAATGACATATTGTTCTCCCCTCACCCATCCCCTATTTGGCTGAATGTGCGAGATGGGCCCTTTTGACCGAGCTGCCAGGATTACAGCTGGATGTGGGACAGTCCAGGGAACTGACCTCAAAGCCTCAGGCAGCCCTACAACTGCTACCTCTAAGTTGTGCCCAGGATCCAGCGTTCTGGAAATGACTGAAACTACCTGGTGGCAATAAAGACCTGACATCATACTTTTTCACAGCACCAATTTTATGAACTGAAACTGGAGAGACTAAAATATGGTGACTTTTCCAAGAAGACACATCGACTGAGTTCCTATTCCTGTCCTGGAGCTATCTTAGCTCACTAAGTCGACTATGTACCCACAGTTGAGACTCCTCAAAATCTCCATCATTTCCAATTCCAAAGAGGGTCAAGAAACTATCAGATGTCTGATCCCTCTAAACCCTACAAGTCTGAGTCTTATTAGGTTGCTAACTGCCTCCTGGCTTATAAAATGACTTAGTAGCACTTGGCAAGTATGCAAGACTAAAACAATAAATACAATATTATTCAGAAGTCTGTGGGATTATGTTTATATAGCACGAACTATTTTGCCTCTAGGCTCTTGATTCATTATTACACTATGTCACAAGAAGAGGAGGAGAGAAGAAGCTGGTTAATTCAACTAAAATAAGAAATTGTGGATGTCCTGGTGCCCTGCAGATTGCTTCCTATAGAGAAGTTCATCTTCCTGCTTTCAAGATTTCCTGTGAAATTTCTGGGATCTATTCCACTTAAGTCATATTCAGCCTTAGATCTAAGAACAACAAATGCTAAATTCGTATATAAAAGGAAGGAATCTCAGACACCAATCATGTCTCCTTCCTTAGGTAAGGATGTGGAACTAAGGTCACTAGCTGGTTTGGCATTTGGCAAGGTGATTTTTTTCTTCTCTCTCTTCCTCTCTTTCCTTTGCTCTGCAGCTCTTCAAAGCAATGAGCCAAGATCTAAAACTTCTCTGTAGAACAGGGATCAATGAGTGCTGATCTCTGAGCTGAAGGCCCGCCCTGTGCCCTTTTCCTGGTCCTGTGACACATATCCTTTAAGCTTGGGCCCCAACTCTCCACCCCACAGATGTTTGTAAAGAACACTGCTTAGCAGCAATCACAGAAATACAAATAAGATGCTGTGAACTAGGAGTCCTACATTGAAAAGCCAAAAATATTCAACAGTGGAGCTGATAATGTCCTCCCAGAGATCCCAATGCCCACACAAACCAAACATATGTAAATAAGGCAATGGGGAGGATGATAAAGAGCAATGTGTTTTCAAAACACTGGAAATGATTATGTAGTTCGAAAGATGGGCACAGCCTGGAGTTGGTCACTGGAAATGTGACCTACCTTCTTGTTGTTACCTGTCAGTCATTCCATTTTAAAGCTCATGCATACAGTCTATTAATTTCGGCTCCCCATTTATTAGTAAAAGATGTGTGTGTAGGGGGAAGCCAAGTGCAGTTTGGCTTTTGCTCCAAAGCCCAGGGGCGTTGCCACTGGATTGTTTACTGTGAGTCATAAAGTCAAGTCACGCATCTGTGTTTCTTAAATATCTATTTACTTAAAGGGAGAAAAAGAACGGCTTTTTAAAAATACATGCTCACATCTCGTGATTGAAGGGAGGGCCTGGGAGCTCTTAGTTCAAACTGCTCCTGCTCTGGAGGAATTCCTTGTCTCTTCATACTGTGGGAGGTACTAACTGGGGTTAAAAATGGGAAGCCTGGTGCTTTACACCATTGGCTGCTGGGTTTATAAAATCAGAATATGATGCTCTGGGGACATTGTTTAATCTCACTTCGTTTTGGGGTATCCACCATCACCTTACAGATTTTCGCTGGGGCCAGCTGGAGGCCTGAATACCAGCTGCTGTGTGAGGGGGGAGCTGCTCACATGCAGGAAGCAAGGCGTGAACTGTGTCAAGGGTTCCCTGTGGCGGCTGGAGCTATAGAACAGAGGGTAGGGCGTTTGCCTTGTGTGCGGCTGACCTGAGTTCAACCCCCAGCATCCCATATGGCCCCTGAACAATGTCAGGAATAATTCCTGAGTGCAGAGTCAGGAGTAACCCCTGAGCATTGCTGGGTGTGACTGAAAAAAAGAATTCCCTGTGTGGTACTAGCATTAGGGATGGATGTGACTGTCCAGTTCCTTGCCCTTTCTTTCCTCCATGAGTTTTCAGCCACCAAGTGCTTCTGCTCAGGCAGCAGTTAAGGGGGTATTCCCTAACATCTTTCCAAATGCAATGATTTCTGGTTGTTCTCTGCCTTAGCGTTCAGGAGAGTGGATTCCTTGAATTACAGTGATAAACAATTTCAACAGGTCTTTATATGGGAGGCGCTGGAACGAGTTAATATTTGATATTTATTAATCTCTCATATAATTTTATATTCAGTTTTTTGTTGCCTTCATCACACTGTGAAGCCTGATTTAGAGATATTCACATTTGGCCTAGGGCACAGAATTTTTTTTCTTTTTGATTTTTGGGTCACACCCAGCAATGCTCAGGGGTTACTCCTGGCTCTGCACTCAGGAATTACTCCTGGCGGTGCTCGGGGGACCATATAGGATGCCAGGGATCGAACACGGGCCGGCACAGGCCAGCCTCGTGCTAGGCAAACGCCCTACCTGCTGGGCTATCGCTCCGGCTCCCAAGAATTTTCTAATCTATATGTTAAAACTAATAATATATGGCTATAATGATAAAGTGAGCTAAATATGGGCAGGGAGCACGGAAAATAAATCAGCAGAGAGAGGGCCAGAGAGACAGTGCAGCAGGTAGGTACTTCTCTTGCACACAGCTCACTTGGCTATGATCCTAGGCACCACATACGGTCCTTCATATATTTCCAGGAAATTCCGCAGGATGGATATGTCATTCCCAACGTTTTCCCTTCTGAAAACGACATGCCATTTCATCAGTAAAGAAGGAAAGAGTACCAGGCCCAGACAAAGTCAGACCTGCACACCTGAAGACTCTGCCTCCCGCACTCATCAATACACTGGCTCGGCTCTTCACATGCTACCTGTCTGAATGCAAGGTGCCCTCCCAGTGGAAAACCAGCAGGAAATATTTACTATTCAAGAAGGGAGACATTCACTACACTGACAACTATCCCCCATCTAGCTGCTGTCTGTCATCTACAAGCTGTTCACTTGAGTCATCCTGAACAGGATTGGCAGAACATTAGATGAAGGACAACCATGCAAGCAAGCTGGCTTTTGAAAAGGATCAGCACAATTGACCATATCCACACGGTAACCAAGCTCACTGAAGTTTGTAGGGAGTACAAGATGCCGCTCTGTCTCACATTCATTGATTTACAGAAAGCCTTTGATTCTGTGGAGACTGAAGCAGTCATCGAAGCCCTACACCCAAACAGGGTGTTCAAACCCAATACATCAAGATCCTTCATGAGCTGTATTACGGATTCACCACCAGGATCTCACCATTCTACAAGGAAGTGATTATTGATGTCAAGAGGGGTTTGGCAGGGTGATTTCATTTCAGCAAAACTCTTCAGCGCCACCCTCGAGAACATCATGCGACAATTAGAATGGGAAGGAATGGGAGTAAAGATAGACAGTTGCAATTACACCACCTCTGCTTCACTGATGACATCATTCTAATAACACCAAACATTTGCCAAGCAGCACAAATACTGGCTAACCTTGACAGAGAATGTGGAAAGATAGGTCTACAGCTAAATCTGAACAAACTATGTTCATGAAAAATGAACTAGTTCCAGAGGCCCCATTCACATCAATGGGAACAAAAATCTCTGAATGCAGAAGTTATGTGTACCTAGGTTGAGAAGTCAACGTGATGAACGACCTAAAGCCTGAGCTGCACAGGAGGAAGAGAGGAGCATGGAATGCCCTCAAAATCATCAAAGAAATAGCAAAAAGACAAAGAACCTCTGGTTCCTGGCAGATCTCTTTGACTCCACCATTCTCCCTGCATTAACATATGTCTCAGAGACCTGGGCCCTATGAAAGCAGGATAAGAAAGCTATTTGGGTCTCCCAAAGAGGAATTGAAAGAGCTATGCTTGGAATATCACGCCTCACTCAAGTGAAAGAAGGAATCTGGAGCTCCGACCTCCTTCGCTGTTCCAGAGTCAGTGACACTGTCTCATTTGCCAAGGCATCGAAAATCAGATGGGTTGGACATGTAATGTGATTTGGAGATGACTGCTGGACTAGAGCCATTACTGACTGGATCCCATGGGATGCCAAAAGATCACATGGGCGCCCACCTACAAGATGGTCAGACTTCTTCGCCAAGACTCTGAATGAATGGTTTGAGGCTCTTCATATTCCTGAAGCAACCAGATGCCATTGGGCTACACTGGCACGTGATAGGGTCAAATGGAAATGTTACTGGCGCCTGCTCGAGCAAATCGATGAATAACGGGATGTCAGTGATCAAGTGATCAAGTGATCTCTGAGCACAGAGCCAGGCAGGAATAAGTTCTAAGTAACAACAGGTGAGGCCCAACTCTCTCTCTCTCTCTCTCTCTCTCTCTCACTCTCACTCTCTCTCTGAAACACACACACACACACACATACATACTATCACTATCACTATCTCCCATTGATCATCTATTTGCTAGAGCGGGCACCAGTATTATCTCCATATGTCCTGTCTCATGCTAGTAGAACCCAAACGCATCTGCTTGCTCCAGGAATATAAAGAGCCTCAAACTACTATATTAGGTCATGGGAATGACCTAATATAAATGTTACTGGTATTTGGCATATCAATATCAAATATGACACGAGCAGCTTGCCAGGCTTGCCATGCGGGTGGCATACTCTTGTAGTCACCTCTAAATAAAGCAATTATTGATGAACCGCACGGCCGCTAGCGGACGAGCAAGCCGGGTTTGACAGTCTGGTCTGCTGGGTGGATTTGTTACGAGAAAGAAGTCCGGATGTGGAAATCGGCAGCCCCCATGGAGTCGGGGGTCGTCTGGCTTGTTGTGAGGCTCTGCTGGGTGGCAGGCCAGGGCTAGAACCCGCCATGCCTCCTGGGCGCCTCATGAGCAGCTGGGCACAGGAAAAGCAAGTAGCAGCTCTGCCCCATGTCTGAGAGTCTCTGGTTCAGCATACCTGGGCCGGATTGAAAAAAAAAACTGCTGCAGGGTGGATGTCGATGATCCAGGCTGTGATAGCTATCACATATACACACCCTTAACAAAATACCAAACAGAAAACACTCCCCTCAAAGAAAAAAAAACCCTGTGAAATCGGTTCCTTTGGTTTGCATAGAAGAAAAATGAACCAAATAGTGCAATAGTGATGAGTGAAGATTTTGTAGTGGGGTAGATTGTGCTAATGGTAGTTTCAAGAGCAACCTATGACTGACCTCAGACATTTCATGCTTCTATTTACTTATCCCTGGAATGGAGATTTATATGTTAATACTCTCATGGGACAATAAAGACTTTAATGAGAGATCAAAATAATGCCCTTGATAGAGTAGTAGATGATAAATCCTCAATATTCTTATTAACACTAATATTTTAGCTTTGAAGACCATTAGACTAGAATTTTAGACTAGCACTCTAGATTCTTGAATTTCATACTGATTATTATATATCATATCAGTCATAAATCACCTTGAAACAAATGTGTGATTTGGCTATAAAGCTATTTTAGCACTAAATATATTTTAGCATACAGTTCTGTAGTTTCGGTCTTAAAGTTTCCTAGGCACATAATTATTGATGAAGATAAACTCTGAGAAAATAAAAGTGAGAGCTGACCAGCTCAAAATGCTTAATTTTGAAATGAATTTGTCAATATTTATTTAAGCACTTGACAGTTATTACCCATTGCTCCAGGCAACACCTTAATAATAAGATTCAATATCACTAACTTGAATCAGCAAGCCATGTCACATCAAAAATAGTCAATCAAAGCAAGATCTCCATAATCCTCCTAACAATAAACTCTGGAACTGCCCTCATTTGAAATATGCTAATATAAAAATGAACAAAAATAAATAGTAGATTTGGTTCATGTTTTCTTTAGGAGGTCCAAATAGGAGGTCAACAGGCTTTCCTGTAGGGTCTTATGAAAACCTTTGACAGAATAATAATTATAGCTGGCAAGAGAGGATTGATTATGCTTCCTCTACCTTAACAAACACTTAGCTTACTTACACCACACAGGAGAAGTTATAGGAGCAGGAAGAAGGTCTGGGCAATGCCAAGCAGGCTGGCCAATTTTCATATTGCTAAATTCAATAGGGAGCAAGTCTGAGTGACTGGCTGGTTTATCTACCAGAGAATTCATCAGGAAGATGTTAATGAGTGTCACCCAAGACCTTCTTTGGCCAGGAAATGTGTGAAAATTGTTAACATTCCTCATTTTAATCCCTTCCCTATGATCATTTTAGCATGGTCATTCCATTTATTGCTTAAGGCCATTTAACTCCCCTAATGGGAAGAACAAACTAATCTTGTCTGACCACTGGTCATTTAAGCCATTAATGATCAGCCAGCAAGATGGATACTTTTAGGATACTGAAACTCTGGATTCCTGCATGCAAGGTGAGCACTCTACTATTGAGCCATCTCCCCAGTCCTGAGAGGAATATTTTTTGAAACTGTGTGATTGAAGGTTATTTCAGTAGGATTTGAGGAAATATCATATACTCCCATGAACAAGAGTGGCCTTACCACACTGTGACTACTGGACAAGCAATATAAGCAAGATGTCTAAAAATATCATCTGCAATGCAATTATTTCTGCATTTAATAGGTAGATCAGTATACGAATAACTATAATCTTACATGTCATGGGTGTCTTAACTACTTTTAGAGAAAATATCAAGTAATGCACTTATTTTATACTGGCATATCACAAAGAGACCACTGCATGACCAAAAGGGCCCCAGATCAAACAGGAAGTTCTCAGATCAAACAGGAAGTTCTTCTAGAACATTCAGATTGGGAGGGTGAAAATAAACCAACAAATGCAAAAGCAAAAACAGAAATTTTACAACCAAATTCTCAGTTGGCATTCCTCCAATATGGCCCAACTGACTCACTGCTACTCAACCAAGGAAAACTAAAGCCCACCTTTCCTTACTGCCTGGGGACATGTGGCACTTGATAAATTCTGATTTGTGCCTTGAAGTTAGTGGCGGGATGCCAGAGGTTCTGCAAGAACATCCCATAAAGTACAGCACAGTTCCCATAATAAAGAATCATCTGGTCTAAAATGTCATTCGTGCCAAGACTAAGAATGCGAGGTTTCTCCTTTCATATGTTTGGATTAATGTTTAACCTGGCCAGGGCATGCTGGCCAGTAAGTAGCTTGGTAGCCCAAGAGTATCAGCCTTCTGTCGTAGTCTGTTCTTGTGTTCAAAGCCTTCTCTTCCTACCCATGTCACTAAGTGCCTCCGCTGATTGCATGGTGGATGTTCTACCGGGATCATCAGGAACTATGAGCTTAACTCAAGAATGAAAATCTGGACCCTGCTGCCTCGTCCTTTGGCCCATGGCTTTGCTTTGCCCAAACAGGATAGTCCTGTTGCCCCTGCTTATATGCTTCACTTTCTGTTCCTGCACCTGCCTGGAAACTGTAATGACTGGATAAACACACTTATCTCTTAGACTTCAGGGCCTGGACTTTCTTTTTATAATACTATAATATACGGTCTACTCTACAACTGTTTTCTTAAAAAATATAAATGATTTGTTTATTTATTTTTAACAACAGAGATAAAAGTACTGTTTTACACATACAGCAGTTATTACTGGCCACTAATAGAGTGCGTGGTCCTCAACCTTCATCCAAGAACCCTCATCTGTCCTGCCTCTCTCCTCCAGAGGCGAGCCTGATATCTATCCTTCCCCTTCCTGTCCCCTCAGCCACTCATTGAGACCTTGTGTTAGATGATCCCAAATTTTCTACGTCAAAGACATACTTCCACACTATGGAAACAATATACTTATCTCCCCATAATTAATATTTATTAGAGATTAGTTTATATTTGGAGAATCCATAGAAAACTCAGCACTTAAAAAATCAATTCATTGAATAAAATACAATTCTTAATGTTGATTTAAAAGCAGAACAATGAAAAAAAGAAACAGGAAATCACTATCTGCAGGAAGGTAAACGAAATATTTAAGAACACACCACAACAAAACTGGATGTCTTTCAAATGAGCAGTTCTATGAAAAGAGGCTTAGGTCACCACGGATGTTAACTGCTGGAAAGGTTAATCACATATCATCTTTCCCCATTACATCGTCATAGCATTGTGATAATGTAACCTTCTCTCACTGAACAACTTACGTCCATCTATTGTGTATTACAATCTCAGATGATATTTTTTGAGAAATCAAAGACTATTCCTCACCTAAGCTTGATCTTGTTCTGTCCCTCAGGCAGTAGCTTGGAACGGCATATTATTATTATTATTACTATATTATTATTATCATCATCATCATCATCATCATCATCATTATTTTGGTCTTCCAAGCAGTGCTAATGAGGTCTTTCTCAGTGATTCTTAGCTAAATAGGTCAGCGTTCAATGCAAGGGCCACATTATGTGGGGCCATTCAGGCCTTACCGTACTGAGGATAATCTGAGCCAGGTTACCCTAGAGGTGCTAGGGGGCCTCTAGGGAAGGACCTAATGATGTTTGGGGGACCAGGTGCTGTTGGTGCTTCAACCTCGGGTTGGCCAAATGCAAGAAAAATGCCTTTATTTCTATACTATTTCAATGACCCAGAATATTTTTCTTTAGCTAGACATAAATCATCATAAACAAATGAAATTGAACTCCTATCACAGCAGAAGATTTAAAAATAATCCACGCAGCATATGACAACATATAGTGTCCTCAGACGCTAATCGTTTATTTAAAATGAATGTGCATTTCTGGGTAGTTTGGATATGAATCAGGTTCAGAAGCTTTTATAAACGCCAAATACACATGATAATACTTAGTGCACTGCATCATATTATTTCTGAAGTAAAAAAGAAATATCTAGGGTCCTAGTAACATAACAGAGATCATGAATTGAGCAATTAATTTGGGTCAGGTAGCAAAGTCATTTCATGGATTATCCCATTTAATCCCCACGGTGGTTTTACAGGAAGATGACATTATTACTCTTCATTCTACAGCCCAAGGAGGGAAGGCTTCCAACAGTAACCTGCCCAAGATCACCTGACTGGTAAGAACAGAACTGACATAAATTCGGCAATATGACAACTCCAGCACTCAATTTGCTGAGAGAAGATAGGGAAGAAAGGAAAAGATGGGGATAAGAGGAAGAGGTAGGGAGGATGCAGGAGGAGAGAGGTTGAGAGAAAGAAAGTAGAGGAAAGAAGAGAGTCGGAGCAAGATAGGGTCCATATTAGAAAATGTGTCTCTCCTGACTCCACAAACATGAAAACTGTCTTTCACATTTTTATGGCCTACTGAGGCTGCAGATGAAATGGTCATCTGGAGTTGCTAAGCCCTTAGAGTAAGTTACAAGACTCATCAAGAAGATTATACATCATGACCAAGTAGGATTCATCCCGGGAATGCAAGGATGGTTCAACATTCACAAGTCAATCAACATAATACATCATATCAATAAAAAGAAAAAAAAAAAACCATATGATCCTATCAATAGACGCAGATAAAGCATTTGACAAGATCAGCACCCATTCATGATTAAAACCCTCCAGAAAATGGGAATTGAAGGGACTCTCCTCAAGATAGTTACAGCCATCTACCAAAGGCCCACAGCGAGCATCACTCTAAATGGGGAAAAGTTGAAAGCCTTCCCCTGAGATCAGGGACAAGACAAGGTTGCCCACTCTCACCTCTTTTATTCAATATAGTACTGGAAGTACTTGCCATAGCAATCAGAGAAGAAAAAGAACATCAAGGGCATCCAGATAGGCAAGGAAGAAGTCAAGCTATCATTATTTGCAGATGACATGATATTATACCTAGAGAACCCTAAACTCTTTACCAAAAAACTCCTAGAAACAATAGACACATATAGTAGAGTGGCAGGATACAAAATCAACACCCAAAATTCAGTGGCTTTCCTATATACAAATAACGAAAGAGAAGAAAGGGATATTAAGGAAATAATTCCATTCACAATTGTGCCACAGAAAATCAAATACCTAGGAATCAACTTACCCAAGTGTGTAAAGGACCTGTACAAAGAAAACTACAAGACACTGCTCCAAGAGATAAAAGAGGACACAAGGAAATGGAAACATATTCCCTGGTCATGGATGGGGAGAATCAACATTGTCAAAATGGTAATACTCCCTAGAGCTCTATACAGATTCAATGCAGTCCTATTAGAATACCCATGACATTTTTCAAAGAAATTGACCAAACACTCCTGAAATTTCTATGGAACAATAAACCCCCAAGGATAGCTAAAGCAATCCTCAGGGAAAAGAAGATGGGAGGCATCACCTTTCCCAACTTCAAACTGTACTACAAGGCAGTAGTAATTAAAAAAAACATGGTATTGGAATAAAAACAGACCTGTGGACCTATGGAATAGAATTGAGTATCCTGACACCCAACCTCAAACACATGATCATTTAATCTTTGATAAAGGTGCAAAGACTCTAAAATGGAGTAAGGAAAGCCTCTTCAACAAGTGGTGTTGGGAAAACTGGGCAGCGACATGTAAAAAGAATGAATTTGGACCTGTGTCTAACACCATGCACAAAAATCAGATCAAAATGGATTAAAGATCTCAATATCAGACTTGAATCCATAAAAGTACATTGAAGAAAATATAGGAAAAACCCTCCACGACATTGAAGCTAAAGGCATCTTCAAAGGTGAAACATCACTAACAAAGCAACTAGAAGAAAAGATAAACATATGGGACTACATGAAACTAAAAAGCTTCTGCACCTCAAAAGAAACAGTGACTAAGATACAAAAGCAGTCCACAGAATGGGAAAGAATATTCACCCAATACCTATCTGATAAGGGGGTTAATATACAGGATATGTCAGGCACTGGTAGAACTTTACAAGAAGAAAACAGCCAACCCCATCAAAAAATGGGGAGAAGAAATGAACAGAAGCTTCAGCAAGGGAAGAAATTCGAATGGCCAAAAACATATGAAAAAATGCTCATCATCACTAATCATCAGAGAGATGCAAATCAAAACAACAATGAGATACCACTTTACACCACAGAGACTGGCACATATTCAAAAGAGCAAGAACAACAAGTGCTGGCGTGGATGTGGGGAAAAGGGGACACTCATCCATTGTTGGTGGGAATGCCGGCTGGTACAGCCTTTCTGGAAAACAATATGGACATTCCTCCAAAGACTAGAAATTGAACTCCCATTTGACCCAGCCATACCACTCCTTGGAATGTACTCTGGAAACCAAAAATACGCCAGCGGAAACACCATCCCTACTTTTATGTTCATAGCAGCATTATTCACAATAGCCAGAATCTGGAAGCAACCAGAATGCCCGAAAATCGATGACTGGATAAAGAAGCTTTGGTATATCTACACAATGGAATACTATGCAGCTGTCAGGAAAAATGAAGTTATAAAATTTGCCTATAAATGGATGGACATGGAGAAGATTATGTTGAGTGAAATTAGCCAGAAGGAGAGAGACAGATACAGAATGACTGCGTTTATTTGCATAACATAAATATATATGTACATATTAGGATACCAATATCAAAGGTCAAGTGAAACATATATCAGGAGGTCTTGTCAAAGGTGGAAATTATCACAAACGTGTGGGAGTCAGAGGCTAGGTAAGACAGAAAATGGAACAGTGTGCTAACAATTGTCGAGGGTACTAATGCCAACCTAGAACTGAGCATTAAATAGAGGCAAAATGATACACATGACAATCCTTTAATGTATGTTTTGTAATCCATAGTCTGGAAGGGAAGGAAAAGACAAAGAGAGAGAAAGGGAAAGAAATAAAGAACCTGCCATGGAGGAGGGCTGGGGAGGGGGAGGGAACCGGGACGTTGGTGGTGGGAGATGGGCACTGGTGGAGGGATGGGTGCTGGAACACTGTATGACCAAAACCCATATATTAACTTTTTAATTGTATATCTTTGTAATTGTAAAAATTAAAAAATAATTAAATAAAAAAATAAAAGAAAACCATTGATACTGTAGAGACTGAAGTGGTCATCGAAGCCCTAGCCAAACAGGGTGTTCAAACTCAATACATCAAGATCCTTCGTGAACTATATTACGGATTCACCACCAGGATCTCACCATTCTATAAGTAAGTGATCATTGATGTCAAGAGGGGTTCGGCAAGGTGATACTATTTCACCAAAACTCTTCAGCGCCACCCCTCGAGAACATCAAGCGACAATTAGAATGGGAAGGAATGGGAGTGAAGATAGACAGTTGGCAACTACACCACCTCCGCTTCACTGATGACATCATTCTAATAACACCAAACATTAGCCAAGCGGCACAAATACTGGATTTACTCCTTGCTTGGCACCTCTGATGAGCAGGTGCCACTCTAGAATGGGACCAGGATCAGCTGCATGCAAGGCAAGCATCTTACTATCGTACTATATCTCTGGCCCCATCAGTGGACATTTACCATATCAATTTGCTTACCTGTCTTCCATGAAAGTAAAAATACTGGGTAAAAATTACAGTAATTTAATCCTTCCCTGTGAGAACTTAATGCTTAAAAAGTAATAAGTGGCTTCCCGAAGGATGCTGAATTATTCACTTTTAAGTACTAATTGCATTCAGCATGCACAACTACATTATTTCAGTAAATATTTCATTCCATGAAAATATCACTCTTATTTTTTATATTAGTTTTCTAAAAAAATGAGAAAAGTTTCAAGACAAATTAGGGAACAGTCTCTTCAACAATGGAGACAATTGCACAGTCACATGTAAAGCATCACACTGGGTACATTCATGGCTTATGCCAAACACAAAAACAAACTCAAAATACATCATACACCTAAATAAAAGAGACCAAAATATAAGGACTGTAATAAGAAAACAGACAAAAAAACCCCTTTGTGAACTGAATTCAGCAACTGTTTCTTAGGCATTAAGAAACAATTGTTTCTTAGATATTAAAAAAAGGCATAGCAAAAAGTAAAACTAAATACGTTGAACTACATCAAAATTGAAAGCTTCTGTGCTGAAATAAGATAGTACAAAAAATATGAGATACACAGTTAAAAATGATGCACAGAATAGAATGAAATATTTTAAAATCATAAACAAGAAATTGACACCCAGAATATATGAATAACCTACTTAATAACAGACTTAAACCCACTGCAAGGTTGAGTAAAGAATTTGTATATTTTTTCAAAGAAGATAATAAAAATAGCTAGAAAGAACATAAATGATGCTCAGCATAATTAACAATCAGGGAAAATGGAATCAAACCACACAAGATACTACTTTATGTCAATTAGGGCGCCTCGGCGGGGTCCCCGACAGTGCCGGGAAGCGAGTTCCCTTCTACCTCCGAAGCAGGCGAGGAATGGATGAACACTCAGGAATCCGATGCGGTTTTAAAAGGGCTTTACTTATCACAGGTTCAGGCATACAAATCAGCAAAAAGGAAAAACCCGATGCTTAGGATTCCAGGCTAGAACCCCAGCCACGTGTAGGCCAAGATGGCGACCACCACGTGTAAAACTTCCAAGGGGAATAAACGCTCACAAGGCGAGATCCCCCCCCCCCCCCACCCCCTGGGGAAAACCGGGGAGAGCAGGAACAGGCTAGTTTATACCCCCTGCAACTCAGACCTTCCTCCCATTGTTATGGAAAGCAGGGGAGGGTCCAATGCCCTTAGGTAGTCCCTCCCTGCATCTCACCTAGGGCCTTTACTGTGCTAATGTTTTGAGCGGGGAAGGTCTTTGAAATGTAGAGAAGGGGGGTTTCTGAGATGGCATGTCACTGTACCAAAGATCAACACCAATGCCAGTTAAATATTTCTCCAAGCCTTCACAAGTCTCCTCTACTTCATTGTAGTTTTATATTTTATCAGGGAGCCATGCTTGTTTGTTTGGAAGCAAACAGCATTTCTCTCTGGTCTAATTACTTAGAGTGTCCTTACGTGGCCAGGCTAATATGCTGGTAAGATCTAGCTAGTCCCACGATGATTGTGATAGCATGGGAGAATATTTATACCAGCTAGTACAGCATACATGGTCGGATAAACTGCCACATTTAGACTACCCCCCTTATCTACGAGTGATTTGCGGGAGGCAATCCAGAGCAGATGCAGTGGCCCTTAGGAGTCCTGCAACAACTTAGGATGACTGTATTAAAAGGGATAAATAGTAAGAAACATCCTGTTCTTGCACGCAAGTACTATCTTTCTGGTCCCCTGGTAAGGATGTGGAGAAATTAAAAACCTCATTCCACTGCTGGAGAGCTGCAGTTTAACAGTTACATGAGGAAATAGTTGGCAGTGCCTCAAAATGTCAGTTACAAAATGTTCATGAAATTATCATGTGACCCAGTGGGATTATAGTAGTGAAAACACATATCCACACACAAAAAACAATCACTTCAATATTCAAAATAGCATTATTTATAGTATATTTAAAATTGATATTAATAAAGTAGAAAAATATCCCAAATGCTCACCAATGGACGAATAGCTAAAATAATGTGGTATATACATGTAATGGAAAAACTATTTGACAGTGAAAAGGAATGAACTACTGATACCCACTATGTGGTTAAACCTTGAAAACATGCTAAGCATCACAAACACTACATATTGTATGATCCATTTATGTAAAGAACATTCAGAAAATCGATTAATAGTTCTTTATGGTGAGAGGACTAAGAAGGTAAGGGGTAACTCCTTTTGGGGTATAAAACTTCCTTCTGGAATGGAAAGAAATAAAGAACCTGCCATGGAGGCGGGCTGGGGGAGGAGGGGAGGGAACCGGGACGTTGGTGGTGGGAGATGGGCACTGGTGGCTGGATGGGTGCTGGACCACTGTATGACCAAAACCCAAATATGAACTTTTTAATTGTATATCTTTTTGTAATTGTATCACTGTATCACTGTCTTCCCGTTCATCATCGATTTGCTCGAGCAGGCCCCAGTAACATCTCCATATGTCCTGTCTCATGCTAGTAGAGCCCAAGGCATCTGCTTGCTCCAGAAACATAAAGAGCCTCAATCCATTCCGGAATGAGGTTTATAATTGTTACTGGTATTTGGCATATATATCAAATACAACCGGGTAGCTTGCCAGGCTCTGCCGTGCAGGTAGCATACTCTTGTAGGCCACTTTGCGCCGCGAGCCAGGCGCTGATAGGCTGGTCTGCTGGGTGGAGGTCTGACGAGAGAGAAGTCCGGATGTGGAAAATGGAGGCCCTCATGGAGTGGGGGTGCGTCTGTCTGGCTTGTTCCGAGGCTCTGCTGGGATGGTGGGTCAGGACTAGAACCCACCATCCCTCCCGGCGCCTCGTGAGCAGCTGGTCACAGGGAGAGTCAGTAGCAGCTCTGCCCCATGTCTGCGAGTCTCTTTGTAATTGTAAAAATAAAAAATTAAAAAAAAAAAAAAAAGTTTAAAAAAAAAACTTCCTTCTGGAGTGACTAAAATGAGATAAAATTTGTGGTGATAGAATCACAAGTTTGTGACTATACTAAACCCAGTTAATTATATTATTTATTTTTATTGAAGTAACATTGTCCCACAACTATGGATCTTTTAGAGTGCAAGCAATGTGTATATACTATATTAAATTCACCACTAAAAGTTCAGTTCTATCCTTTATACAGTTGTTCTCTTTGCCCAATGTAACTTCCTTTCCTTCAAATACTTACAGTATAAAAAGTTTTGTGTTTAGTTTATCTATGTTTTCTCTCTCTATGCCACATATGACTGAAATCATATCTTTTGTTTTTCTTGTTCTGAAGAATTTCACCAAATATATCTTCTAGGTGCATCTATGCTATAAAATGCAGGATTTCGTCTTTCATTTTCTCTTTAAATAGCATACAGCATTTCATTAGACATGTATTCCACATCTTTGCTCATTTATCTGATGAATGGTAGATGATTTACAGTTCTTGGCCACTCTAAATTATATAGTATACTTTAAATGGAAGAATCTTATTTATGTAAACATTAAAAGAGATTACATTTATTAAAAAGACAAGAGGAGATTGCAAGGAATGTTTAAGAGTTTTTCTTTTTCACCTTTTAATGGACTATTTTTTCACAGTTTAGCAAAATTAGAAGAGCTCAGTTTCTTCTTATTTTTAATGAGAAATTTGATTTCTGATTCTTGAAATTTCTAATCTCTCAAATTCAATTTCAGGGTTTAATTATATTGTTATCAAATATTTTATTTCTTGATTAAATACTGAACTAATTATTGAACAAAAACATTAGTAGATTTGATATCATATAAAGCTTTTTCGTATCAGAAGTTTGAAGATATCAAGATTTTATGAGTATGTCTAATGATTATTCTGGTCTTGACGATCAATTTTTAGAGTCTCTATTATCAAATCATTTAAAAGTAATTAGTCTTTATAATTTAAATGGTACCAGAGAAAATGTAGCAGAATTTAAACTATACCAGTGATTCATTTAACTACACTTGATATTTTGGGTTTCGATCAGGGATCGGCAAACTAAGCAGTTAGAAATATTTTAAGCTTAAAGGTTTTAAAATTAAAGACATTATTTAGTCATTAGTATAATAAGAAAAATAATCCCTAAAATTACAATCCTTAAAATTATATACTAATCATTGAATACTTTCATGAAAATGTAGAGCTACTAGTATATGACAAATGGCATATAAATGGATGAATTGTGTATGAATTTTAAAATAATGAATAGATTATAAACAACAAAAGAATGAGATAAGCAAGTATCAGTGCAAAGAAACTGTAGATATTGCACAGCTGTTAGAACAGGTATTTAAAAACACAGGACAAACTAGTGTTAGTGATGATGTAAAGGAAAGGGACTCCTCATACACTACAGGTGGGAAGTAAATTGGTGCATCCACTGTGGAAATATTATGGAGAGTTTTCATTTGGCTTTCAAGCACTTCCAGGAACGATCTTTGAGCACAAATCCAGGAGGGACCCCAAACACTGCCAGGTGTGGCCCCCAAATAAAACAAAAAATGAAAAAGCTATTACTGGGGATCTGAAACCAACAACAATCAGCATTATCTTGGAATCAATTAGAATTTTAACTTAAGTGACCATACCCAGCTTTAGAGATTTAGAAAGTCTAGGGGATCTCCAAAATGGTCTGTTACTCTCTCCAAGATGATTCTGATATGCTCTCAAGCTTAAAAACCATCAGAATATAAAGAGTATCATAGAGACACATGCACTTATAACAAAATAAACAGTATTATTGATTTCATAATAATCAGCGTGTCTCTGTTCTTCTCAACAGAACGCTACAAATAGCAAATAGAGACCCTCAATGGACTTGAATGGAACTAGTCTTTTTTAAAAAAATTGGTGCTCACCCTGATATGCCTAATGAAAACTATGATCTCTATCTATGGTATCTTACATCTGACTCTGCTCAGAATACACTACTGCGAGGCTCTAGGGACCATATGTTGTACCTGGGTTCAAACCCATGTCTGCTGTGAGAAAGGCAAATGTCCAGCTTTCTATATTGAATCTCCAGCTTGGCTCTGTGATTTTTGGAGCAAAGTATCAGACAAGAATATGCTCACACTGATCTTTGTGGGGTAATATTTACTAACTATCTGTGCAGACAAAGGATAAAGATCAGAATCAACAGAGAACATGCCATTACATGTGCGCTGATGGGGTCTGCAGGACACGGCAGAGAACATGCCGTTACATGTGCGTTATGGAGTCTGCAGGACAGGGCAGAAAACATGCCATTACATGTGTGCTGATGGAATCTGCAGGACAGGGCAGAGAACATGCCATCATATCTGGTCTATGGAGTCGACAGGATAGCACAGGAGTGATGAAACCAAAGGCAAACTTATCAGCAGAACAGTCAGGGATCAGCAATTGCTCTGAAAGGTTCACATTCAGACACATTCCCTGACAATTATCGTCTGTTCGGGGAATAAAACCGTCAACAATAGCCCTGGATGAGAGCATATGTGCTGATAGCTGGGGGAGCTCCACGTGCTGGGACAATAAACCATAAAGGTTTAGGCCAGCGTTTCCCAGTACAGCCTGGGCTCAGGGGCGGTGCTGGATGGGGGAAGGTCGGTAACAGCCTGGGTGCAAGCAGGGAAGCCTTCATTTGCTTCTCTTAGAGAAGGTGGATTTCCAGAAGCTTGCTGAGCAATTTTTTTTTTCTGGAAAAAAAGGGGTAGTAGCTAGATAAAACTGGTCCCTCAGATGTAGGTCTTCCCCTGCTGCGGGGCTTAGGCAGTTCGGGGTCAGAGCCATGCTGACAGGGACATGAATCCTTCCCTTCAATGGCACAGTAGAATCTCTTAAGAGCATTTAGTTTATAAACTTAAAGATGTTGAACTGTATTAAAGGGAAAAATCAGAGCCAGGGACGTGAGTCAAGTGGCGGAGTGGCTGCCTCTCTTCTGTGCGGCCGTGGGTTTAGGCCTCAGCATTGCACGGCCCCCTGTGTACCGCAGAGTATGGCCCAGGGCCCACCAGCAGGGACACAGGTAAAAAGCTTCTCCAACAGCTACTGTGAGAGCTAACTCTGCTATTGCCTGCAAATCATATTCCTAGTGAATTTTATACATCGATTTTCCCCATCGTAGCCACCGTTTGTGACCTACTCCTCTGTCCAGTTAGAAAGCTCATTCTTTCCCTTAACAAATAAATCTGAGTTCTCATCTGTTTGTAGCGGCAGGGATCAAAGCAAGTGCCTGACTCTTGTACTGTCACCAGGACCCCTTGACAAAATTAAGGAAAAACTCTCCTACTATGGTGCTTAAAAAGGAAAACAGGATTTGGGTCAGTTTATTCTTGGAAACAAAAAGCCTGTCTTCTCAAGAGCCATATGCAAACAGAGTAATCCTACCTACAAAACCACAAGTTGCCTTACTAAACTCAGCCCTTTTCAGGCTCCCAGTTGCCTCAGCAGTCTGCGGAAACCAAGGCCCAACACACTGCTCAGAAGTGGAGATCCCTGGTCAGAGCAGGCTCCTGCGCATACTTTTGGACTGAACCGCAAGCCTCGCAGTTCTCCTCCATAAGCGGCACCTTCCACAAGCTCATTGTTCCTTCAGAACACCATTTGCCTGCAGCATCCTCAGTGTCTTTCTGCAAAGCTATTTGCTCCTTCCTTTCATTTACTGCAAATCGGCTTTGCTGAAGGCTCTTCTCATGCTGTAAATCTTGAGAGGAGGGAGCAGAGTCCCCGTATCCTCCTGGAGCGAAGGTTACTGCTCTTGCTGCAGCAGTGAGGTAATTCTCTCACTCTTTCCCTCATCTCCATCCAGTGCGCTGGGCTGTGCTTCTTCAATGGACTCAGTGCTCAGTATCTGTCTCACAAACATCTCCTGAAATCATGTAGCATGTATCTTCTAACTTCTTAGTCATGTATTCTGATTATCGGGGCTCTTTTCTGTGGGAACTGTAGGCCGCTGAACAATGCCTTGTAAAGTCTGGAGTAACTAAGCAAGACAAGGTTTCCTTCATGCTGGCCCTTTGGTAGCAGTTTCCCTCTGTGGTGCCCTCTTCCCCCCCAAATCCTACTTCTTCTTCTGGGGTCACTCAAATCTCTCTTCACCTAGGAACTCTTATCTTCCTCTGTTATTTTTAACAGGGTGTCTTTAGGCCTTTATAATGGTAATTGCTATTTAAATTTATTATGCATATATAAAAGGTAAAAATACTATAATTTTACCTCTTACAAAGACTTAATTTTGAGGGTCAACAACAGCGCACAGTCCCGGGTTTACTATTCTGCATTCGCAGGGATTCGTTTGAACACTGTCACTTTCACTCCAGCACTCAGGACAGGGCCCCGGAGAAGCACCAAAGGGTTTGGAGTTTGGCACCACAGCCAGTACGTGAACAACACAAATTCACAAATCCTAGCACTGTTGACTGAGCATCACCAAGAGTGGTCCTTGGGTCCCCACTGCTTGGGAAGCACCCAGCTCCCAACCCACACAAATGAAGTAGAAATACAATTCTGAGCAAATAAATTGTGCTTAGCAGCACAGAACTTCAGTGACACAAGTTTATATTTTTGTGTTGATAAGATTCTTTTTTAATCATTGGCAACTACAGTTATTATCTAAAGATACTCAAATTTCCACATTCATACTATAATTTTCTTTTCCCTAAAGAGTTTCTATTCATTAAGTGCTGAATTAGAACCCAGGACCTCACACAGGTGAGGTGTACACCCAACCACTGAGTCACACATTCTCTCTTCCCTAGCTCTTTGAGAAATTATTGACACACAACATGGCACAGGTTTACGACATATACAGTGAGCGTTGGACTCACCTGCCCTGTGAATAATGGCCTCAGTAGGTCTAGTTAGTATCTATCTCCTCAAATATTTGTTTTTTTTTTGTTTTGCTTTTTTGGGTCACATCCGGCAATGCTCAGGATTTACTCCTGGTGATGCTCAGATGACCATATGGGATGCCGGGAATTGAACCTGGGTCGGCCACATGCAAGGCAAATGCCCTACCCACTGTGTGGTAGCCCCAAATATTTGTATATTTGAATATTTATTAATGTTATTATCTGCCTTTTTGCTATTTTACCCCTGTAGTTGCCAACAAACATAGTTGATTTTCAATGCTCAAATTAAGAGATGCAAAATGATGTCTGCTCGGCTTTCATGACCCAGACAAGCATAAGCTGCATTACAGTAATGATTAACTTTTACTGAACACTTTCTATGAACTTATACAGGTATGAGCCTATTATATCTAGTCATTAGACATACAGATAATATATTATATATGCATATATATTATATGCACACAGGTATAGCATTAGCTCATAATGCCATAATAATTAAAATGTTATTATTTTATTTATTTAGAAATCCAATGAAGATGAATATTATATTCCTATTTCACATGTGAGGAAATCAAGGTTAAGAACTTATGAGGTGAGGTCTGGAGTGATCTAAAAACATGGAATATATGGGAGGAACAGTAATCTTAAGTGCAAAGATTTTTAGAAAGGTGGGCTCTGTGGAATTTTACTACTAGTCATTTTTCTTTTCAAATATAGCTTTAGGTAATACTCAGACAATTTGTCCAAACATGTCAGCAGACCACGTTCAGATCACTGATATGACTGTATAGAAATAGGTGCAGTTATATTGCTGAATGCCTGGGAAATTGGAAAGCTCTGGACAGGCTTTCAAGAACTCAGGACCACAGAGTTCCTCTAAGAACTGTTTCCTGTGTGAGAAAGGCACATCTTCTATAAGCAGGCAGGGATTTTCACAGGGATCTTTCCTAAAGAAACTCTGGTGACAGGGTTGTGTGTTTGTTTAGACAAGGGGGTGGCATTACTCAGAGTGATTCACTGTAGCAGAATACAGCCATAAAATCTTACAGAAATATGAATATCCATAAGCCCAGGAAGTAATGCTGGTTGAAACATTTTTTTCTCTTAGATGTATAATTTAAATATAACTGCTGGTGATTTTATAGACTAGCAGACTACTGAATAAGGTAAGCTATTTGTGCTTTGCAAAGGGGATAGACTTTTTCAAGTGGATCTTTCCTGAGACTTTACAGGCTGTCAGCAGTAGAGATATCAGAGTATGATTTTCTTCTTTAGCAAGAGCATTTTATTCTAAAATCAATGCATGCCACAACTTTCATAGCTAATGGATTTTGTTGGTAGGCATTCATATGCTGTGAAGAAAATCATTGCTTAAATCAGGCTGCTCCAAATAGGATTGACTAAAGCAAGCAAGCAAGATGGTATTTTTGTCAAAGCCTTCCTCATATTCCAATTGGCATATTGTATTCCAGTGATGACAGCTGAAGGCTAGAGTTTTGATTAATCCATTTTCCTCTCATTAGAAACACAATTTCTCTTCCCTGAAGGTTCCAGCAATCATTCTAGCAAGTGTTGGACCTTGACAGAACAATGCTTATCCTTTGGTGGCTGCTGTTTGTACAGGAGAGAAAGAGAATGTTTTGTTTTCCCAATCTTCTTGAGCATTGTTGAAAGAGGCTCATTTATGAATGCCTGTGTTTCAACAAGCTCAAGGCTGTTTGTTTTGTTTCCTTTCTTCTGTGGAACTAGGAAGCAGAGGAGAGGAAGCAGGTGTTCAGTGAGTCCCTAACACATCCCTCACCTGCTGGGGCATCCTTTCAAACTCTACAGAGGCGGCATCCACAGAAGGCCTGAATGTGGGCACTGGTCAAGGCTGGCGGACTTCCTGCTGGTCCCTCACACTGCACTCTGGACACCAGAGCTGAAGATAAATATGCCCACTCTCTAGGTCCGTACACTGAGCTCTCAAGGCCACTTGAAAGCGGATTCTGTGGGATGCTGTTGTTGGTAGTCACGACTATTGTTTGGGTTGTTTATATTTCTTTAAGTTGCACATGAAGCAACATGATTACAACAGTGTGAGTATTAATGTTTATGACACAAAATGACTGTACCATCAACATAACCAGTGTGATAACCCTGGATCATGTCAGAATGTCAATTCTAGTTCAATCTCCTTTTCCATTCCTTGGCCCCCTCTGGTCACTGCTTGATACCTTACTTCTGAAGTCATGGTACAAGGGTTTGTTACCATCTGATAATTGTCAATCCCTTTGCTTTATATTTATATACTGCCTAAGAGTGACATTATCTGCTATCTGTCCTTCTCGCTCTGACTCATTTCACTTATTTCCCTCTAATCAATTCACATTGTAACCAAAGGCAAGATATAACCTTTTCTTATACTTGAGTTGTAGTGCATCATGTAGATAAACCATATTTTATTTTTTATTGATTTTGGGTCACACACAACAGTGCTTAGGGCATATTCCTATTTTTTGTTCTCTGAATTCTTGGGGGGCATCTGGTAACAGGGACTAATGTACATTGGTTCTATGACTCACGTCTAGACCCAATATATAGATTGAATATATAGACATCTAGACCCAATATCTATCATAATTTCTTTATCCAATTATTTGTTGTGGACACTTTTTGTTTCTTCCAGTTCTTGGCTACTAAAAATAGCATTGCAATACACATTTAGGTCTGTCTATATCTTTCTGCATTAATTCTCCATTATTCTTGGGATTGATGTTAAGGAACAGAATTCCTGGGTTATACTGAAGTTCTATTTTTAATTTTTTTGGGGAGTTCCCATACTATTTTCCATTTATGGCCAGCCTGATGCATTCCAACCAACAGTGAATGTGGGTCCCTTTTTTTTTAACTATACCCCTATAGCACTGGATATATCTGTTCCTTTTGATATATGCCACTTTACTGGTGTGATATATCATTGAGTCATGACTATTTTTGAGGCGCTGAGGTTTTCTACTACACAAAATCATCCCAAGTCATGCTTTGGCCAGTTTGATATTAACACATCAAAGTAGAATTGGCTTCATGTTTTAGCACATGATAACTATAATTAACAAGGTATGTTTGTGAGTAGATATTACAAATTCTCATAAGGAAAACAATTTGCAAACATGCAAGATGATGTATACTACTCTTAACCATGCTACTAATTTTGAAATATAAAATAATTATTTGAAATGTATAAAATAATTATATATCTAAAATTAATTCAACATTATATAAATTATACGTTCATCAATAAAATTGGAAGAAAATCAATTAAAAATAAATTCTCTTCCTGCTTATGGAACAAATGGTTTCACATAGTCTGGAGGTGACGAATTTTATATTTGTTTCCTAATACTAATTAGGATATTTTATCACAAACGTGTGGGAGTCAGGGGCTAGGTAAGACAGAAAATGGGACAGTGTGCTAACAATTGTCGAGGGTACTAATGCCAACCTAGAACTGAGCATTAAATACAGGCAAAAGATACACATGACAACCCTTTAATGTATGTTCTGTAATCCATAGTCTGGAGGGGAAGGAAAAGAGAAAGAGAGAGAAAGGGAAAGAAATAAATAACCTGCCATGGAGGAGGGCTGGGGAGGGGAGAGGGAACCGGGGATGTTGGTGGTGGGAGATGGGCACTGGTGGAGGGATGGGTGCTAGAACTCTGTATGACCAAAACCCAAATATGAACTTTTTAACTGTATATCTTTGTAATTGTATATCTCACGGTGGTATAATAAAATACTTTAAAAAATATTTCATCCAACTTGCATTCTGACAGTAAGATGCATTTGTAAAATCCCTAATCTCCCCAATATGCATTTGTGAAAGTACTAATCTTTCCAGGATTTAAGAGAGCAAAACACTGTGATACAACTCTGCATAGGTCAGTACAAATTACTGTCAGTTCTGAAGAGATAAATATGACTGTACTCTTTGCAGTCTATAAGATCTTAGGTCTATAAGATCTGTATCTGCTGAATATTGTGTTATTCACCTAATTTGTTACAGTGCAAAGATTTTCAAACTATTTTGTGGATTAGAATCAGTCATGGAGTGTGGTAAAATATGAATGTTGGGTTTTATATTTCTAATCATGAGTCAGATTCAGTAAGTCTGGAATGGAGTCCTAAGCTCTCAGGAGATACATCTGCTGATTAGGGGCAATGTTTAACAACCTCATCTTGAGACCAGGTTTGCCCAAGAGATGGCTTTATTTTCTCTGCTTGAAAAATGAAGAAATTAGTACTGGTCTCTATCACTTAGGTTGTTTGAAAATTTACTTTTGAAAGGGAAATAAACAGTAAATTTCAAAATTTACTTTTGAAGGGGAAAGAAACAAAAGAAATATTTGTATGCTAAAATTTTTCATAGAGAATCTCATTTAATGTTAGCTGATAGGTAGTTATTGTTTTACCCACTTCCAAGGCAGAAGATTGAGGCTTAATGAGGTCAGGGATGCTTCCGTGCTTAAAGGCAGTAAGCTCTCAGGTTGAGATTCGACCCACATCGGTCCATTTCCAAACTGTAGCCTTTACATAATGTCCAGGACTCTCACACCGCATTGCCTCCATCGCTGTAAAGGGGATCGTATAACACTCCCAGAGAAGATAAAAGCAATGGCTACAATTCTAAATATTCCACTTCAAGTGCATTGAATTTCTTTGTTTATGCCTGTAACATTGGTAAACTGATCTGAATTCTAACAGCATTGTCCTGGGACCTTGACTCAGATCTGGTTTCACTCCGGAAGACATCATGACCCTGATCTCCAAACTACCAGGTTATTCATGCAATCACTTTCATCCCATGACGGTGCCACTTGTAACTAGGACAAAACTCAGAGCCCCATCTATCATAGTCCCTCTCTTGACCTCTTTCAAGGAATAAGAACGGCAATCCAAGCACTTTTGAATAAATGGTATGCTATCACAGTGCTCCAGACTCTCTACATTGTAGATTATTCCCCACACATAGAAATAATGGTGCTCTTTGAAGCCTTGTACATTATGCCTTCATACTTTCAGTTCACAATTTTTGGTAGGAGAAAGAAGGCTACTGAGATGATGCGGAGAGCCAAATTTAAATTTTGACACCCAACTATTGCTATTTATTGTCTCTAGGAGATAATCTCTTTTGTATGATGCTTTCAAGATTATTCAAGTTTTTTCTACTCATAAATTCTCATTAAGAAATTTTATGCCTTAATTTCCGATACAAAATATATGGAGGTGACATCTTTTTATTCCTCAAGGTGAACTTAATCTCACAGTTTATAGTGCAAGAAAGGCTATTAAATAATCCAAGAATGAATTTGTTTCTATGCATACAAAAAGATTCATATATTTCCCTTGTCCTCTCAACTCTCTTGCTTACCAGGATAAACAAGGCTCTTTTTTAAAACAAGAGGAAAGCTCCCTTCTCCCCCGTCTAGCACCCTGGACCAACAATACTTTCATTAGTTTAGACTACATTCATTAGACAAGAAGAATGAGCCCTGAAAGTTCCTCTTGTAAAATATTGTTATGATTTCATTCCTACTTTCCAGCTGCCCTTTAATTATCTGGCAGAGCCAGGGCATGTAATAAGGTAATCCAGATAAATAGCACTTGGCATATTTTAAGTAAATGTCAAACCAGGTTAGTTTGTGCAGTTCTGCCTTTTCCTCCATTAATGGAACACCCATGGGAAATAAATTCAAAAATGTATGGAACGGAGAGCCCCCGAGTTTTCAGAGACTGCCAATTCAATCACTACTTAAATATTATGTACTCGCGGCAAAAGTACCTCTGGAGCTTCAGAGCCTCTCTGTCTCTCTGACAGCCTGCAACCATGGAAAGAGTAAAATATTCTCCTTTAGACAGAAACGGAAATGAAGGGTAATGAACATGGAACAGGATGACATTCTTGAGGTAAAGAATCAAGAGACTTTACTCTGAGAAAGTAGAAAAGTTCCACCTGAAAACAGATTAATCAATTTTCATAATGGTAAGCCACTCATCAGCTATAAGATTGGGCAGCTATCTTTGTAAACCACTGCTTTCCCATCTATTTGGTCTTCTTTTCCTATGTTTTTGACTGTCTGGCCCAGCAGTCTTCAGGACTTGCAGTAGGGTCACTGAACAGTAGGGTCACTCTCACCAGGCTCCTTGTCTCCACATTTGTGAAACACAGGTGGAAACTAGAACCAACCAGAAGAACTGCTGCTGCTGACTCCAGTTCCAGCCAGACCATTCCTCCGGAGGCTCTTCACTAGCTTCCTTTCTATTGCTTCTACAGTGGCCATTCTCAACCTCGATTCTTCTCCCAGTCTTCTCCCCAAGCACCTCCTCCCCTCTGTTCGGGTCATGAGATCAGAACGAGGGGAAAGGACTTCTGCAGCAGGCGGTGCTTTGCCTCTAAGATGGGCCTATGGAAGGTGAAGAACAAGTCTATTTCTGAGAACTCTTCTTCCTGTGTCTTTGATTTTCCACTTATGCCGTGAATCTTCCACGTGGAGGACCACGAGTCTCTTCTCAGGCTCCTGTGTGTGGTTCCAGGGAAAGTACTGAATTAAGGAACCAGATCTCCTGGCCGTTCATCCTTCAGCCAGTGTTCACAAGCTGAGTGCCTTGCTCTGTCTTCCTTTCAGATCTCAATCCTGTGTGCAGGATGGCTGCTTCCTGCCCATTTTTGCTCTGGTCTGAAGCTGCTGCAATGTCTGTTTCTGTGAAGGAAAAATCCTTCATAGCCTGGCTCATGCTTCTCTTGACATGCTTGCTGTGTTTGGTAGCCATATTTTACCTTTAGCTTTTATACATGATTGCGCTGTGATTGTGTTTTGAGCTGATAGAGTAGTCCTTTGCCTACATTTATAATGTTTAAACTTGAAGATACTAGGAATTTCCTTGCCTTTGAAACTCAGCCTTCTTTTGATGAGAGGGTACTCCCAAGAAGTGCTCTGGTGACTCAGAAATTACTACTTCATAAGTGATTCTCTGCCAAGAAGGCCACTGGTTCACTGTCAGGTCCCAAGGATGCTTTGCTGCTTAGGCTCTGAGGTTCCAGGAATATCACAGCAACTTTGGTAATGCTTGGTGCCTCCACAACTTTACATGGTGATGCTCAGAGGGTTCTGTGGTACTGGAGGTTGAACCAGAGCTGGTGCATATAGGGCATGTACCTTAACCCTCTACTATCTCTTCATTACTTACTTGGGGTGCAATTCACACACACCCCTTGACTCCTTCTGTTACTGGAATTCAAGTTTCTTCTGATACCCAAATTTCAGAATGAAGCTCATTGCACCAACCCTGGTCTCCCTCAAGGTAAGATTTTAATGAAAATATTTTTACTTTTCCTGAGTATTTCTAATACTACTTTTTCCCTAGGGTCACAAACACCCCACAAAAAACACAGGTGTTCCTATGAACACTCCCCTATGAGCATCTCTGATATACTCTTTCTTCTCTCCTATTCAGGGCCCTTGCAGTATCATCAGAACACGCCTCTCTCTCTCTCTCTCTCTCTCTCTCTCTCTCTCTCTCTCTAAGTTTCAATTCCTCTTTCCTTTCTGTGTAGCATTCTCATGCATATCCATGCAAACCTTCTTTTCTGCCTGTATTTTGTATTTTCTCACAGTGACCAGTGAATTTCTTTCATAGCCGATTTCCTTTCAAAAGGTAAACTCTGCTTGCTGTCTCTCATTTCAATCCCCTCTTCAATGCCATTGCGGTTAGTTTTGTACCACCACACTCTGGTAAAATGGTCTGGTCTACTCGCCATTGACCTCACATTACTAAATTCAGTGAACACAATACCTGATCTGGCGTCATCATCTGACCTGCTGATTTCTCTCTTCCTGACGCTCTATTTCTTTATTGTGCAGGTCATTCTCCTGGCTCTCCTTCAGTCCTCTGGCTCCTCGGTTTTGCCGGCTCCCTTACCTGTACCCTCCCAGGTAGGTGGAGCAGGAAAAACCTAGCCTGCTTACCATAGCTCTGGGTTTCCTGTTCCACCTGCTTTCCCAAGACCACCTCATTGATGATTCAGGCTTTAGATATGGTTTATGTCAATGATTCTCCTGAGAAGAGATACTGAAACCTCTAGAGGTACCTGACTTTTAACTTGACTGAAGCCACAACTACTTTTTCCTTCTTCTGCCTTTTTTTTTTTTTTTTTCGCTTTTGGGTCACACCCGGCAATGCTCAGGAGTCACTCCTGGTTCTGCACTCAGGAATTACTTCTGGCGGTGCTCGGGGACCATACTGGATGCTAGGGATCGAGCCCGGGTCAGCCCTACCCACTGGACTATCACTCCGGCCCCTTCTTCTGCCTTCTTTATACTGATTTAATAAAAATAAAACATGAACTCTTAGACTATTTCTACATTCTTTATTCCTTTTCTTATCCAATTTTCCCAAGCTCTGAATTGATTTTGTTGTCATAACTTCCTGAGCTTCTTCCCTACTCTATCACTAACTCCTCTTAGCATCTTTTACCTGATTTTCTGTGGTAATTTTTTCATTTTTATTTATTTCTGTTTTGGAGATATACCCACTAGTGCTTAAAGTTTACTTATGGTTCTCTGCTCAGGAGTTATCCCTGGTAGATATCGGGATTCTATGTAATATTGGGGAGTGAATCTGGGTTACCCACACGAAAGGCAAGATCCTTAGGTTCTGTACTGTATCAGCAAGTTTTGGATTTAGCTGTAGAAAGGGCCAGTTTGATAATATAAGTAACCACCATTTCTGTTGTCTGCTTTCAACTAAGACAATGAGCTTTAACATTGACCAAACTTTGGGCTCATTTAAGAAACTCTTAAAAATACTGCTCAAGCATCCCAACTGCAAATATTCTATTATATTTAGTCTCAGGGTGTTTTTTTGGGGGTCACACCCAGCAATGCTCAGGGGTTTCTCCTGGCTCTGCACTCAGGATCCACTCCTGGCGGTGGTTGGGGGACCATATGGGATGCCGGGATCGAACCAAGGCCGGCATGTGTAGACCGCATGCAAGGCAAATGCCCTACCCGCTGGACTATTGCTCCGCCCCAGTCTCAGGAAGTTTTAGGCATGGAACTTTGAAAAATTCCTTTGGTGATTAAAATATGCAGTCAGGTTATTCATGTAAGTAAGACTCTGGGTGTTGGATACTGGGAGATGTGTTGAAGGGATTGAAAGGGTACCTAAGACTATAGAAAGAGAAAAAAAACAATGACAAAATTAGAAGGAGTCACGGACTTCTAAAAAAGACTGGGCCCCCTGGGATGAACCCAGAGCCATGGCAGAGCCTGGCAAGCTACCCATGGTGTATTTAATATGCCAAAAACAGTGACAATAATGGAGCTCACTCCCAAAAATGGAGACTGTACTGGTACCCACTCCAGCAAATTAATGAACAAGGGAAGACAAGTGACAAGTGACATCGACTTCAGCATCTCACTGGCCTGGACCTGTTCCAGTGGGAATTTGTTTCCAAGAGGATTGATCCTTCCTTCCCAGATACTCCAGGGTATGTGTGTCTGCAGAGCTCATGAACTACCGTAAGAGCAATAGCAGACTGTTTCTTTATTGAGCCTCTCCCGGACAATGCGGCGGGCCCCAGCCTATATGCCTTAGAATGTCCTCTTTGGTTCATTGTGGCAGGATCTAAAATTTTCTGGTCCTTCTATACAGAAGGGGACATCAAGTGTCTCCCTTATAAACTCACTGCTTATAAACTCACTGGGTGCAAAATGATAATGGAGACCTGTGACTTATACTCAACAGGTATTATAGGTTTAATTCTGTGCTTTGAAAAAAGGGATATTTAAGAGTTGTAACCTCTGCTAATTTATAATGTCACTTCATTTGGAGACAAGATCTTATAATTAAATTTAAGTAGAATCATTAGGGTGAGCTGTAATCCAACATGACTCAGAGTTCTTACACAAGGAAGGAATTTGGACACAGACCCACACAAAAGAAAACTGTGAAGACACACGAAAGGGAAAGGAAAGGCATGTGAACAGACTGTCACATTGGCACGCCTACAAGCCCAGGAGGTCACAGAGAGCTAATAAAGACCAAACATTTGGAAGAGGCAATTTCTTGCCCTACTGACACCATGATATTGACTTCCAGCTTCCTCAGCTATAAAAAATTAACTTTCTGTTGTTTTAGGTGACAAGGGTAATGGTACATTGTTCCAACAGTCATAATACACCAAATAATACATTCCATCATTAGAGGTACAGGCTACCTTAGAACCCATATTCACCCACAAGCCTTTTGGGTCTACGTTCATTATTTAATAACGTGGACATCTCTAGTCCTCTTTTCTCCACAGGTTGTACTCTGCAGACATCAGATATCTTTTCCTGGGGTCTTTCCATCACAGTGCTGAGCAGCTTCAAAGATTTACACACTCTCTGTTTTCTAGTCAGCACTTAATCCTGGCTAATATGCAATAGTTATCACCTTGAGTTTTCATACAACACACCTATGCATTGGGTAGTATTACAAACACTTTATGATACAGAAACTGAGTTTCAGAAGCATTAACTTTACTAAAGCAGTGCTACTCAGGGGTATGCCTTGGGATCTGGCTCAAACCAGACTGGTCTTTAAAGAGCTTGCCAGCTTCACGTGGCACATATTGCCTCCTGGACACAAAACCTTCTCCAGGCCCTTCGCATTGCAGGTCTTATTTCAGATATTAGTAGTGGGAACTCTGTGTGTATCACTAACCTGACTACTGAGTGGTTAAAGTCTTTTGAGCATAAGTTTTTCTGTTCAAGCTGCAATCTCGTTGCAGCTGCTCTTTTTGAAGAATGAGCCATGACCTGACCTTGAGTTATAAAAGCACTTAGTTGGTTTAATTAGTGTTCAAGCTATCATTTCACTAACTGCACTTATTATGGTAGACTCAAGGGACTCAATATCTTTCCATTCTGCCCATTTTTTAAATTCATATTTGCATAGTATTTAAGCTATAAAATTTCTCTATGTATTCTAGGTATAATTTTTGCCAGTTTTGCAAATGTTTCTACCAGCAGAGTCTTTTGGCTTGTTTCGTTTCACACTTGGCAATATTTGGATGTTACTCATGGCTGTATTCAGGGGTCTTTCCTGGTGCTGCTCAGAAAACAAATGAAATGCTGGGGTTAAACCTGGGCCAGCCACATGCAAGGCCAGGCCTAAAGCCATGTTCTATCTGTCTAGCCCAACACATATTTTTTAATATATATGTGAAGTTTCATTCAAAACTCAGTACAGATGCTTAAAATACAGGGCAGAGATATACTTCACAGAAGCACAGTGGATATAAAACTTTTATAGAAGGATTGAAATGTTTGAATCATACTCCTTTGTAATCATATTTTCAGAGATTTTATTAGCTGAAAATGACCTCATGAAATCCACACTAGGATAAGGTCACACAGATTTTAGTTTACATTTTAATGTTAAAAATATATTTTACAAATTTAAAATACAAGGGAATAATGTAATTTATATTAGATTTCTTTGAATACTGCTAGCTTATTTTGTTTGTTTGGTTTTGGGCTACACCCAATGGTGCTCTGGCCTTACTTCTGGCTCTATGCTTAGTTATCACCCCTGACAGAACTTGGGGTGTTGAATTACACTTTGTTCACAGCCCTGGGTTTTGTATTGTAAGTAAAATATTGGTTTTCTCCTTTCTGCTTGCCCTTTGAATAGTCTTAAGTTAGAGCAATGTCCTTTTGTATGGACACAGAATGATAACTAAGGCTTTGTATTTGTGATATAAACATCTCTGAATGTAGCAGTTATGTGTACCTAGGTCGAGAAGTCAACATGATGAATGACCTAAAACTTGAACTGTGCAGGGGGAAGAGAGCAGCATGGAATGCCTTCAAAAGCATCGAACAAATAGCTAAAAAGACAAAGAACCTCCGGCTCCGGGCACATCTCTTCAACTCCACCATTCTCCCTGCATTAACATACGCCTCAGAGACCTGGGTCCTATGAAAGCAGGATAAGAATGATATTTGGGTCTCCCAGAGAGGAATTGAAAGAGCTATGCTTGGAATATCAAGCCTCACTCAAGTGAAAGAAGGAATCCAGAGTTCCAACCTCCATTGCTGTTCCAGAGTCAGAGAACACTGTCTCATTTGCCAAGGCATCGAAAATCAGATGGGCTGGACATGTAATGTGATTTGGAGACAACCGCTGGACTAGAACCATTACCGACTGGATCCAGTGGGATGTCAAAAGATCACATGGCCGCCCACCTACAAGATGGTCAGACTTCTTCGTCAAGACCCTGAATGAACGGTTTGAGGCTCTTCATATTCCTGAAGCAACCAGATGCCAGTGGGCTACACTGGCACGTGATAGGGTCAAATAGAAATGTTACTGGCACCCGCTCGAGCAAATCGGTGAATAACGGGACGTCAAGTGATCAAGTGATTTGTGATATAGGAGTTAATTAACTCTGAAATATTTACTCCTGGGCCTCTGTCATATTTCCTAATTTAGGTTGCCCTTAGATTGATTCTAGTTCCTTACACCCCAAAAAAAGGGGTTCTGTAGTGGAACTTGGATGGACCATGGGGCAAGCCTTGAGTAAGCTACCCTGGTCTTGACATGGGATGGACTAGGTGTCATAAGCAGGATAATAAGCCAAGAGCAAGGTCATGGAACAAACTCTGACCCAAATATAAACAATTGATTTCAGACCCAGTTGGGGTTAAGATAAAATTAACCCAATTTACCTGGATTGAGGAATATATAGCTAGATGTAGTCTAGATGTATATACTGTAGTCTGGAATATATAGCTAGCTGTCCCTAGGAAAAGCCACCCTTTATAAATGTCTTTATCTCATTGTGTTTATACAAAATGACTAGAAATATTAGGAAATGTTATACCAGCAAAAGAAAGGAGAAAACAATATACTCTTAGCTGGAATTCTTCCTCTGTCCTTGGCAGGTTTATAGCCCCAGGGCAGGATACTATCTCTGGGGGGGGGCCGGGTTGATTGCCCCAGGATGGAGGGGCAAAGAAGAAGGCTGCCAAAGCCTCATTGTTTTAGGGTCAAAGTCCATTACCCCTTGCATCTCCCAACCCCGAACCTTTTGAAGAATTTAAAGAGCAGACTTGACTTTAATCAAGTGGTAGGGCCTCCTTTGGATTATCAAGGACCCTGTCAGTCCGTTCGCTTTGTCCATCGGTCAAGGTCTGGGGGAGTGGTTGAAGGACCCAAACATGCAGGGGACCCTACATAAACCCCAATATCTGTTGGGGACCTCATAGAGCCCCAGCATGAGGGTCAAATGATGTGGTGCTAGCAATTGAACCCTGGTAAGCAGCATCCAAGTCAAGTGCCCTACACGAAGTATCATAACTCAGGAATATTTAAAGACTTTTAAAGAGTATTGGTTAACAATATGTAAGAGAAAAGAGGATGGGGGCAGATTGAGAGAAAGAGGAAGGAGGAGGAGGAGGAGGTGGAGGAGGAGGAGGGGGAAGGAGAAGGGGAAGGGGAAGGGAAAGGGGAAGTAGAAGAGAAAGAAGAGGAGGAAGAGGAGGAGGAAGAGGAGGAGGAAGAGGAGGTAGAGAAAGAGGAGGAAGAGGAAGAGGAGGAAGAGGAAGAGGAGGAAGAGGGAGAGGAGGAAGAGGAAGAGGAGGAAGAGGAAGAGGAGGAAGAAGAAGAAGGAGGAGGAGGAGGAGGAGAAGGAGAAGGAGAAGAAAAAGAATGAGAAGAAGAAGAAGAAACAGCAGCATCAGCACGCTGGAGAAGGGGAGAGGGACTCTGGACACTGGTGGTAGGACATGTGCACTCATAGAGAGATGGATTCTGAACACTGTATGACTAAAACCTAATCATCATGAGCAGTTTTGTAATTGTATATCTCACGGTGGTATAATAAAATAAAAATATTAAAAACAAAGAGTATTGGCTAGGTATTTCACATAGTATGCTTCAACTGGGTTTTGCCCAAATTTTCACTCAGGATTAAGAGGGATTATGGGTTTTGCAGAAGTCAGTGAAACATGCTGAGCCAAGGCAATCTATATACCCATTAATGTGAGTTTATTCAGAAAATAGGAAACTAGTAAGAGGGAAAATTACAAAATAAAAATCAGAGGTGATAATGGCATCTGTGGGAAAATATAACCAAATTAAACAGGACATAGTAGAAGAAAAAGCTCATGAATTGTTGACAGCCTTATGGAGATCATAATTCCCTCTTGAAACTTAGAAAAACTGACAACTAATTCATAGAAAGAAGTATTTCAAGTAAATTCAGTGATGCAAAAATTAAAGGTTTCTTAGACTTCTATATTTGAGTTATAAAGAACTGTGGGGTATACTACTAATGGAGCAAGTTTAACCACTTAAAAAAGCATAAGGATTTTTTTTTTGTTTTTGAGACATACATATAGCTGGATATGGTAAAAGATGCTTTCATACTCTTGGACCAGAAAATAATAGCAAATGACTTGAAACAGCATAAATGACCACTAGAGACTAGATAAACTGTTGTATATATACACTATTCCTTGTATAGTATCCCATTATATCCTTTATATATATATATATATATATATATATATATATATGGATAATATGAATGATATTGGACTACATAAACAAAACAGACAAATTAGATGCACCAAAGTTGCAGATCACTCATAGTTTGGTGTTAAAAGACCCAAAGCAAGTGAATTAAGCTACTTATGGGTTAGGAATGTGCTACAGGTGATAACATCTCTGATAAATAAGTAATTCATTGCTACAGATGAAGGAAAGGAAAATAGGCTATTGGTAATGGGATATTTTATTTCTAAGATTCGGTGGAGGAATTAATGAGTTTTTATTACTATGTTTTTAAATGTACATTCATGTTATACTTTTGTTTATCAAACTTATATATTAGAAACATTTCTTTAAGTGATATCAGGGCATGGGTGTCTAAAAATATTATTCCTCTCAAATGAAGATGTCCAAGCAGTAAGAAATATATTTAAATTTATATATATATCCTATATACTTATATATACATATGATAAGCAAATACTTATATATAAATATAAGCATAAATATATATAAATATTAAAACTGGTTCTTTTCCTGATGGGGGAGATAGAGTTCTCTATCGAATACATTAAAAGTGCGGTGATTGTGATTATTTCTTACTATAAGACATACATTGTCACTAGTTCTATTGTTCTTTCCCACTAAATGTTAGAGAAAAATTGTCAGAATCTGTGAGAGGGGGGAAGGAGATAAGGTGCTTGCTTGCCTTGCACATGACTGACCTGTTTGTGATCCCTGGCATCCCATACGGTTCCCCAGCACTGCCAGGAGTAGTTCCTGAGTACAGAGTCAGGACTAATTTCTGAGCATTGCCGGGCATTGCCCAAACTGCACCCCACACCAAAAACAAAAGAAGAAATTTTTTAGTTGATCTAGCCAGATATAGCCAAGAACCCGAACAATTTTACACTCTGAAATTTGCATGGTCTATACATCAGGATAAATAGCTATAATAAAACTTGGCTTTACATTCATTTAGTTTGCAATTTTTGAAATAAACCAAAGTTGAATACTGCATATATTCAGTAGATTTTGGAAGTCTACTTATTAATTTTTATTTCAGCCCAATAGCTCTCCCTAAGACTCATCCTCTTCCAGGTCTGTAGGTCTTTGAAACAAAGACAGCACATCATGGACAAAATCAATGCAAGTTGCTCCTTGAAAGGATTTGGTTCTGTAACGGTCAGCACAGGGAAAGGTGGTAAACATGGGATGTTTATCAGATGGAAAAATGCTGAGTTTTATAAAGGTACCTTTCTGGGCAATATTACTTCAGGCTCTTTCTAAAAATATGAATACCAATATGAATACGAATTTGAATATGAATTTTACACAACTTGTAAAATTCAGATATTATAAGCTGATGAGACTTAAACTGTAAAGGAGCAAACAGAATGGAAACAAAGAGAGCACAAGTTCCATACAAATGGGGTCATCTGCGTTATTGCTTCCCTTATTATATGAGTCTCTGGCCTGTGGGTGAGATTGCTCTGTGTCTAAGGTGATTCATGGATGCTTACATAACAGCTCAGTAAAAGGTCATGAACTTAGCAGCATCATTATGAGATAAATGCCGTATATGCTGTAATAAGCAATATAAAGTAAGTTAATTATTTGTTGCTAAGGGAGCAGGCTTTGGGGGCGTGGGCAGGAAACTAGGGACCTTGGTGGCTGTAAGAGCACATTGGTGGTGGGATTGGTGTTGGAATATTGAATACTTGAAACAACTGTACTGTGAACAACTTTGTAAATCATGGTGTTTAAATAAAGTTAAAAATTTTTAATAGAGCTCAATTCAATTTAAATTAACATTCTCTGTGAATTTTCAATCAGTGTAATTTATTAGTTTTTATAATTTTTTGCACCATTCTTCCTTGCCTTCCTCTTAGTTTTGCAATGTGTGGATGTCACCCTTGACTCCATTTTATTGTAATTTCATACTTGTCCAAAAGACCAGGGAAGTTTAACAAAGATGTTGGATTTGTATATAACAATTTTCAAGGTAGAAGGGCCAAATTGTTCCTAAACAGGAAAATTGCCATTGCTTTAAATTGCCATTGCTTTAGTTGATTGTCTCAAGATACAATTTCATTATTTTCTGAAGCAAAAGTGTATCGCCTAAATTTGAGCTTTCTACTGAGCACAGGAGAGTATACTGACAACTGCTCTAATTACTTCCTCTACTTGAAAAATATTCCCCCCAAATGACTTCTTATAAGATTTCAGAGTCTTTGCAAATTCAAAGCATTTTATTTATAAGTCAATTAGAACCTAAGAGGTCTCCAATCTAGAAAATTAATTCAATTTCTTTCTAGCACTCATGAAGGTAGATATGTTCATAATAAAATCATGTCCTTTAGAGCAGTGGTTTTCAATCTTTTTTTACATCTAGTACCTAGGACAATTCTGACAGTTTGAAACCCACGCCTGAAAGACTAGACTCATCCATGCTATAGTATGTAAGTGGATAAATTCCACTTCTTAGTCAGCAGCATTTGCCAATCCCTCTACTATCGGAGTCACAGAGTATTAGGATGCAGTTCAAAGAACACTGACACAACTTTTGGAGCTTGATCAAATGAAGACTCTCAGGTCCCTTCCAGACCTGCTAGTCGGTTTGCTGTTTTAACAAGAATCTCCAGGTGCCTAGGGTTGCCAGGTTTAGCGAATCATAGATGGGATATCCAACTAAATTAGCATTTTATGCATACAGTATTTTTAGGGCAAATATATCGCAAATATTATATTCCTAAGAACTTTTTTTTTCTTTTGTTGGAAATTCAAGCGTAACTGGGCATCCTGTATTTCATCAATTTAACAGGTTATTTTTATGAATATTTGTAAGAATACTGATTTGTAATAATAATGTAGTTTGAGACCTGAAAGAAATGAGTTTCAACTTCAGTATAGTTCAGTAACCTGGATGGCTTGTGGACCCATCCCTAGTCCCCAGCCCTGTTGATTCACGAACACTAGGACCCCAAATTTACAGTCTCGCTCCTAGATGATGTCATTTCAATACATACATTGAGGGGTTATCATGTATATTCCTTTATCTACGCTCAATGCTCAGTTCTAGTCTGGCATTACCATTTCCAAAAATTATTATTGGCACACTTATCTCTTCTCTCTCTTACCTAATCTCTGTTCCCACACACTTGTGGTAGATTCCAACCATTCACAAGTCCTTCTGGTCCCTGTTTCGCCTGCCATGGATATTATTCTCATTCTACTTTTTTATATCCAACGAATGAATGCAGTTATTCTATATCTGCCCTTTTCCTTCTTGACTAATTTTATTCATCATGGTACTCTCCATATCCTTCCATCTATAGGCAAATTTCATAACTTTATTTCTCCGAACAGCTCTATTGTGTAGATGTACCACAGTTGTTTTTTTTTTATTTTTATTTATTTTTTAATTTTTTTTTCTTTTCATTTTTTAAAAATTTTTTATTTTTACAGTTACAAAGATATACAATTAAAAAGTTCATATTAGGGTTCTGGTCATACAGTGTTCCAGCACCCATCCCTCCACCAGTGCCCATCTCCCACCACCAACGTCCCCAGTTCCCTCCCCCTCCCCCAGCCCTCCTCCATGGTAGGTTCTTTATTTCTTTCCCTTTCTCTCTCTTTCTCTTTTCCTTCCCCTCCAGACTATGGATTACAGAACATACATTAAAGGGTTGTCATGTGTATCCCTTTTTGCCTCTATTTAATGCTCAGTTCTAGGTTGGCATTAGTACCCTCGACAATTGTTAGCACACTGTTCCATTTTCTGTCTTACCTAGCCTCTGACTCCTACACGTTTGTGATAATTTCCACCTTTGACAAGACCTCTTGATATATGTTTCACTTGACCTTGGATATTGGTATCCTAATATGTACATATATATTTATGTTATGCAGATAAATGCAGTCATTCTGTATCTGTCTCTCTCCTTCTGGCTAATTTCGCTCAACATAATCTTCTCCATGTCCATCAATTTATAGGCAAATTTTATAACTTCATTTTTCCTGACAGCTGCATAGTATTCCATTGTGTAGATGTACCAAAGCTTTTTTATCCAGTCATCGATTTTCAGGCACTCTGGTTGCTTCCAGATTCTGGATATTGTGAATAATGCTGCTATGAACATAAAAGTAGGGATGGTGTTCCGCTGCGTATTTTTGGTTTCCCAGAGTAGATTCCCAGGAGTGGTATGGCTGGGTCAAATGGGAGTTTGATTTCTAGTCTTTGGAGGAATGTCCATATTGTTTTCCAGAAAGGCTGTACCAGCCGGCATTCCCACCAACAATGGATGAGTGTCCCCTTTTCCCCACATCCACGCCAGCACTTGTTGTTCTTGCTCTTTTGAATATGTGCCAGTCTCTGTGGTGTAAAGTGGATTCTCATTGTTGTTTTGATTTGCATCTCTCTGATGATTAGTGATGATGAGCATTTTTTCATATGTTTTTTTGGCCATTCGAATTTCTTCCTTGCTGAAGTTTCTGTTCATTTCTTCTCCCCATTTTTTGATGGGGTTGTTGTTTTCTTCTTGTAAAGTTCTACCAGTGCCTGATATATCCTGGATATTAACCCTTATCAGATGGGTATTGGGTGAATATTCTTTCCCATTCTGTGGACTGCTTTTGTATCTTAGTCACTGTTTCTTTTGAGGTGAAGAAGCTTTTTAGTTTCATGTAGTCCCATATGTTTATTTTTTCTTCTAGTTGCTTTGTTAGTGATGTTTCACCTTTGAGGATACCTTTAGCTTCAATGTCGTGGAGGGTTTTTCCAGTAGCTTGTTCTTTTGGGTACTCAGGTTGTTTCTATATTCTGGCTATCTCGATGAACAAAAACTTGCAGATGGTGTAGGAAACACACTATTATGGAGGGTTCATTCTCTCTTGTAGCTTCCCACTGCAATCAGCTAGGCCTTTTTTTTTTAATACCAATGCCTGGCCACACACATAAAAAATTCCAAGTTCCCCAAGTGATCCTAATATCCTGCAATATTTGAAAACCATTGCTTTAGGGCCTCTTAAACCTTTTTACACTATCGACCCCTTTTCATCAAGAAATGCAACATGGGTGAGTTCAGCTAAAAACACCCCAATACATTACGAGTTGGATTTTGAATTCATTTTTGGTCACTGAACATTCTTTTCAACCTTTCCCAGTTGCCAAAATGTTGCATCCTTCACAGTCAGTTAACTCATGTAGAGGCACAATTTACAGGTCAGTTTGGAGCAGAGGTTCCCAAATTCATTTGGTGTACATGGTTTTCTTGAAAAAACAAAACAAAACAAACAAAAACAAAATACTTAGAGCACCTTGAAATCTACCATTTTAAAGCAAATGAATAGAAAGCACTGCCACAGCTACTTTTACTCCCTGGCCAGCAGGGGTCCAGAGCCGCACGGACAGGTACTGCCTACTTTGGGAAAGACTGCATTGGAGGATACAATCTGATTCCCTCTATTAACCCAAGAAAAAGAAATATTTGGGTTGTTTCTGGGACTTTGACAAATTACATGCTACACTAACTCTACATTAAAATATTTATAAAATAGTCGATGCTGAAAGTCATAGGGACTGTGACTGATAGGATTATTTTCTATAACAATTATTTCCATAACAATGTTTTCTAGATACTGTATTTGATGCTTTGACTTTAGGGTCTGGAAAACACCACAAATTTGCATGTGTCTGTCATATGTAAAAATAACCTGTCATGATACCAGGTTTGGATGATACCAACTTTCTTTATTATGGAGCTCTTACAGTCTGAGCCACTCTTCTTTTCCTTGAATCATCCCAGGACCAGGTATCAAACAAGGCAGCCCTCACACCTCAAAGCCTGCTGAAATGATTCAAACAAACCAACAGGAGATTGTTTTACGCTGCCTCACCCATTCCTTCCTGCAAAAATCACCGAAGACTCTCGCCTATTTTCTCTGATTCATTCAGTCTCCTGACACCCCTGCCACTTCCCCATGCGCCCTGCATATGTCATGCCTCCTGTTTCTAAGGGCTGTGGGCAAAAAATGTTATTACTTCAAGACAATATTTTTCATGTCTATGTGTCATATTTGATTTAAACAAATCCCAAATACCATTTCAAAGCACGTACTGAACTATTGAGGTGATGCGCTTTCTCCTGGATTTTGGATCAAATACCCATTGCTTGGAATAAACTAGAAGGATAGAAGGGGGGCATTGAGCTTTGAGAAGCTCCAAGATAATATAATTCCACTCAAAGAAAAATAACTTTTCTGTATGGTTAGTCTACATAATGTTTAGTAACATCTATGTCTATGTGATTCAATTTTGTGATTTTTTCTTTTTTTGTTCAGAAGTCTTGTGGTCATCATATTATACAGAGATTTTCGGTCAGTGTGGGCCCAGCAATCATAGAAAGACAGATTGCAGCTCCTTCAAAGTGTGGTGCAATCATTTGGAGGCTATATTTCACAGCTGTCACACTTGTTGGTAAGTGAAGAAGGCAGTTTTTTCTGTGCTGCAAAAGGTCACCTGGAAACTGGTACATAAGGCAAACATCGCCTAGTCCACTAGAGATTAAAACCATGAAGATCTTCCATTGAGTTATCTAGCTTTATGTTGCATTTTTGTGCATTTTTACTAGCTGACAAAGACACTTTTGAAAATTTGACAGCAGTCTCTAACTCTAAATGTTTAGGACACTGAGATTCTATTTATGGCCACTCAATTTAGCACAACTTTGAGTTAGGATTTCCTTTTCCTCCTTTGTAATTCATAATATTTGTGTAGTATAGCCACTGGAATATTTGACAGGGATAGGCAAATATCCAACTTGCATCTGGTAGAGGAAAGAACAGAATTACAACTCTTGTCAGTAAGGAAGGAATATCACAGAAACGTCGTGTGGAAAAAGAGAACACAATCTCTAGAGGTGTATACATTAATCTGTACTTTCTTAACAATGATGCCCTGAATTACAGGGCTCTAATATAGTAACAAATTCACGCAACAAGTACGGCTTTATTCTTGTTCAGACAACCTTAATTATACTCAGACTGGGCACAAAGAATAAGCAACTGATTACAAATCTCATTTGAGACTCTCTACTGTGTAATAATGAATTTGAGAGGCCTTTGCCCTGATATTTGCGGAGTTGGGAGTGCTAAAGCTTTAGAATTTACAGATTGACAGTGTTCTTATTCATGCTGGTTGACCTCAGTTCATACCTGAGAATATACCTAATGAGCAAGAGAAGGTGGGGCTGCAAATGACCACAAACGTGATTAGAAAATTGAGGTTTTGAGTGGGATGGTATTTGATCTACATCTACTGAAGCAGAGAGAGTAGGCTAGAACAACCACAAGGTTCAAGAACAATGACAAGCAGCCTAGTCAAGAAATAGAAGATAAAAGAAATAGAAATCAACGATGAACACACTTCATTGAAGAGGGCATACAGAAAGTCAGTGTATTTGAAAAAGTGTTCATTTACTATCAGGGATGCACAAATCTAAACAATGAAGTAATGTGCCACTTCATACCCATGAGAATGACCTCTATTGAAAAAACAAACACCCTCCTCCAAATAGCCAGTTTTGGTGGGATGTGGATAAGAGGGAAGCCCCCATTCACTGTTGGTCACCTGGTACAGCCTCTATGAGAAACAATATGAGTCCTTTCAACAGTTAACAAATAGAATTACCATCCGATCCAGTGAGTCAATTCCTTGGCATCTATCCCAAGAACACAAAAATACTATTTGGAAAAGATAGATATACACATCTATAGTCACTGAAGTGTAACTTCCAAGAGCAAAGTTATAGAAATGACCCATGTATCCTCAATAAAGAGATCAAAGGTACACATACACAATAGAATACAAGTCAGCTATAAGAAAAGATGAAAACTTTTTGCGACAACTGGTTGTAGCTAGAGGGCATTATGTTATGCAAAAGTAAGTGAGAGGGAGAAGGGAAAATACCAGGTGATCTCTATTCACGTGAGATCAAAGAAACAAAGTTAGGGAATGGATGGTATATACTGGGCTATGAATTAAGAACTGAGGTAGTCAAGAGGGACTGGGTGTGAAGGATAGAAGAGGTGGACTAGGACTGGTACCAAATATGGAAACTTGCATAATTGGGGTGGGGGGGCACATAGGCCAGAGAAAGAACCACTATGACAGTGACAGTGGAAATGATCACCCTGGACAAGAACCGAGTGCTGAAAGGAGGAAAAGGGACAGACATAAACCTTTCAGTGTCTGTATTACAAACCATAATGCCCAAAAGGGGAGGGGAGAGAAGGAGAGAGAGAGGAGATAGAGATAAGAGAAAGAGAAAGACAGAGGAGAGAGAAAGAGCAAGTATGTGTGTGTGTGTGTGTGTGTGTGAGAGAGAGAGAGAGAGAGAGAGAGAGAGAGAAAAGAGAGGTCCTTGGCATAGAGGCAGGCTGTGGGGGCAGCAGTGGGAGGGAAACTGGGGCCATTGGTCATGGGGAATGTACACTGGTGAAGGGATCTGTTTTGGAACTTCTTATGCTTGAAACCCAATCATGAACTACTTTGCAACTGTGTATCTCATGGTTATTCCTTGAAAAGAAAAAGAAGTGATGCCCAATAGTAGTGGAGAGACTTCGATACTCTGGTACAAGTAGTGAATTTGTACACCACAAGCACTATCATAAACCCTATAGAAATGGAAACAGCACTATAACCATGCTCCCTAAACTACAATAATATAATGAAAAGAAAAGAATGATGTTGGTTTTTGGGATCTGGACTCTGCTTCACTGTTTCGTGCCTAGCACAGCCCAGATATTTAGAAAATATTTGCCTGGTAGAAAGAGAAAAAAGAAACTGAGATGGGAAACTCAGTCATATATACATATGAGCGGAGTTCTGGTCACTGGGGTGGCTGCTGTCACTCTCTAGGAGGGCTGCCTAGGCTCCTCTTTTTTTTTTTGAATGCATCCCTGAAAATACATTAGCGAGTGTCCCTATGTGACTGATAGTGCTATATTGCTCTCTACATTGTCTTGAAACTTCCCCTTTGTTTTATTAAAAAAAATTAACACTGCCTTCCATTAATCATAAAATAAAATAAAAAATAGAACAATAATCAAAAAGATAAAACGAAATTAGAAACTAGTATTTACAAAATAAGATTCAAGGCTTTAAAATTTACTAAAATTATGCCAAAACATATAAGGCCATATTAATTATGTAATGAAGACCTAACAATGGTTGGTTAACTATCTCAGAAAGAAAAAAAAAACAGAAAGCAGATAATTTAGAGTGAATTAAACTTTCTCTAGTTTAAAATCAACTGAAAATGCCACAGGCCAGTGCCAAAGAATATTCATAGACTGGATTCTGTCCAACACCTAAACTGAACCAGAGGAAATGCCTCTTTAGCATCCGATACAACCAACTTTTGGGAACAGATGCACTTTTTAAATAAGAATTGACATTCCATCTGAGAAATATTATAAAATTTCTGTGAAACATTTTAGACAAACATATGCATTAAAGCAAAAAAATATTTTCAACATCTATAAGATATCCTCGGTCATATTTAGGGATATATTAAAAATGAACAGTCACATATTTTCATTTTAGACCATAATTGCCTAGAATATTGTCAAATTTAAAAACTTTTGATATAGACAGAAACTTTAATACCTAACATTTCATAAGAGATTATATTCCTTATAATCAGAATACGCTTGCATTGAAGACTTCTAAAATGTCCACTTATAATTTAACAACTTCCTGTCACAGCTGAGCAGAATGAGACCTTTATTTTATTTAAACATATTTTTCTATTTTTATTTAGGCTAACTCTAAATAACCCTAAATAACCCTAACCCTAAGCCTAGCCCTAATCATAACTTACACTACTATTAATAAAAGGGTTTCAGGTATACAATGCTCCAGCACAACCACAACCACAAATTTCAGAGTCCCTTCACCAGTATCAAGTTTCCCTCAAGCCCCTCCACCCTCTTACTTGGTTAACTCAACTCTTTCTTTTAACACCATAATTGATAAGATAGACTTCTTCCTCCACCCAGGTATCACCAGACTCAGCCCTGTCCTCATTCATCCATTGCACAGATATTTACAGATACATATTTTACTTTTTTAACTATCACTATCACTATCACTATCTTCCCGTTAATCATCTATTTGCTAGAGCGGGCACCAGTAATATCTCCATATGTCCTGTCTCATGCTAGTAGAACCCAAAGGCATCCGCTTGCTCCAGGAACATAGAGAGCCTCAAACCATTATATTAGGCCATGGGAATGACCTAATATAAATGTTACTGGTATTTGGCATATCAAATACTACACGAGCAGCTTGCCAGGCTTGCCGTGCGAAGTGGCATACTGTTGTAGTCACCTCTAAATAAAGCATTTATAGATGAACGGCGTGGCCGCACCGGCTGTGATAGTCTGGTCTGCTGGGTGGAGTTGTGATGAGAGGAAGTCCGGATGTGGAAAATGGCGGGCCCCATGGAGTAGTGGAGGGTGGTCTGGCTTTGTTGTGAGGCTCTGCTGAGATGGCAGGCCAAGGCTAGAACCTGCCATGCCTCCCGGGCGCCTCACGAGCAGCTGGGCACAGGGAGAACTGGTAGCAGCTCTGCCCCATGTCTGAGAGTCTCTGGTTCAGCATACCTGGGCCCTATATCTGCCTAAAAAGGTATAGAGGCATATGGTCCATATTTCCAGAGTGAGGGGCATATGGACAGAGCTAGGACAGATTCTGATGGAAAACATTTATAATTGTAGCTAAAATATAATCATTTACAAAATAAGGAGAAGTATGATAAAACAGTTTATGATGAGGTTGGTAGAGTCACAAGCTGAATAGCAGCTGAACAGAGGTCCCTACTAAAAGCTCAAATCTTTGGATAAACAGCCTTCCATGGAACGAAGAACAGGAAACATTCCTCCATGCAAGCATGATAGATAATGCTACAACGATGGTGATTGCAAGAATATTTGTGGTGTGAGCAGTTAGAATCCATCTGGATGCCTGTTGCTGAGAGCAGGGATCAGTCTGGAGAGAGGCAACAGGCCAGCTTAGTTCTACCCCAGGCTCTGAAATGCAGCAGTGGATGGTAGGAAGTATCCGTGAAAAATAAAATCTCCAGACTGTACCAATTACGGACAGAACTCTTTAAATTCTACCACACTAAGTTTATTATGAATTCTAAGCAAAGAAAATCTCCATCTAGCCAAACAATTTTTCTTAAGTGCTGCAAGCAAAACAGTTTCAGAAAAACACTAAAAATGTTCAGTACAGACCCGTACTTGCAAGAACTACTAAAGAGTATACCAAAGAACAGGTCGCCAGCCTGAGTTTCAGAAGGAATCGGGTTCAGACCCCAAGGTGAACAAATTCATTCTTAAGATGTGGAAAATCTAAAGTGAGAAAATCTTGATTGTAAGCACATCTGGAATATCACGTCTCACTCAAGTGAGTGAAGGAATCCGGAGTTCTGACCTCCGTCGCTATTCCAGAATCAGGGACGCTGTCTCGCTTGCCAAGGCATCGAAAATCAGATGGGCTGGACATGTAATGCGATTTGGAGACAACCGCTGGACTAGAGCCGTTACCGACTGGATCTCACGGGATGTCAAAAGATCACGTGGCCGCCCACCTACAAGATGGTCAGACTTCCTTGTTAAGACCCTGAAGGAACGGTTTGAGGCTCTTCATATTCCTGAATCAACCAGATGCCATTGGGCTACATTGGCACGTGATAGGTCCAATGGAAATGTTACTCGCGCCCGCTCGAGCAAATCGATGAATAACGGGATTCAAGTGATCAAGTGAAGCACATCATGATTCCATGTAGAACACATTAGCACAAATATGCTCAACTGGAATGTAAGCACAGAGGAGGAGCGCTAATTCTGTCTGAGGAGTGAAGAAAGACGAGACTTCTGAACTGAACGTTAGTTCTAGGAAGAATTCAGGCAACAAGAGGATGAAGGGGCTTTTCAAAGGTCACACTGCAAGTACATGAATGGTATGTTTTAGAAACTTCCCGAGTGCCCACAAATGAGGGATTCGGGCAGGGGCTTCTACCCCAGTCAGGTTGTTCTCTCAATTAGTGTCATCAGAATCAGCTTGAGAAAAATGTCAGTTTATAACTAGAACTCCCAGTGATAAAGAAAACGCATGGGATTGAAACGTATTATGAGAAATTTCATCATCGGGGTTTTATTACCAAGAACGCTTTAAATAGTCATTTCAGCATTGTCAAAAGAGCTCAGGTTTCCTTTCCTCTTGATCCCGTCCCCTGAGATTCCAACGGGAAACAAATCTTTCATTTATTGTTGCTTTCTTTTTCAAATTTTAAATAAAAAATATTTCAATTCACAGTTTAAAAAAATGGACTTGGAAAGCGAAAATTGTCTCAAGAACAGAAAAAAAAACACTGGTTAAAAGCAGTGTGACCTGAGACCTCAATTAAACTATCTAGAATAAAATTATAATAGACACGATGCAGAAGTTGATGGAACAATTTAGAATTCACTTTCCTCTGTATGCAAATGCTTACCTGTCTCAATTCAAATAAAGTCACATGAGGCCCCAAATATTCTGTTTAGGTGGAAGAAATGAGAAATATATTCTCATGAGAATTTAGACTGAGTGATTTTCTTTATCTGTGAAGCACTCAAAGAAAAATGCAGGCCCAAACCATAATCAAGTTTGTATGCTTCTCTTACTATGGGCAGAGTATGCCAAAGAGTATTAACTTATCATTTGTTCAGTTTTCCCCAGAAGAACTTGATCCCTGAGAAACAATTTTGATCTTCAGGAAATATTCAGTTTATATATGAAAGACTACTAAGGCCTAAGAAGGGGTCTTCTTCATATTCACTGTGAAGACAACAGTCTAAATCTAAAAAGAACAAATGGTTCATTAGCTTTGAGGGTTGTAAGGTGACTCTTACCTGAGTATTCCAAGAATCTTGCTATTCCACACATAACACCCTGCTTATACCTCCAAGCCAGGAGTGTGACTGTTGACACCATGTTTCAGAAAGAAAATTTGCTCATCTGAGTAAGGATCAGTAAAAGCTACCTACTAGCTCTCATACATTTTCAAATACAACACAAACATGTTGGTTTGAACATGATCTAAATAAAAGCACCCAAGGGAATATAATCTCCAAAAGCATTATTATCAAACAAACAGAAGAACGTGAACAGCATGAGTGCTTTACTAAGGCTCTATTGTTCCGGCTGTGGATTGCCTTTGAATATGTAAAGTCTGAAGCTCTCAGAAGATGAAGATTCATGAAGTGCTGCACGAAGTCACTAGTATAAAGTCATTAAGCTGGTTCTGAAGCAGAGACACCTGGAACTTCCAGTCAACTTCCAATCAACTATATTCCAGTCAATCAAACAATCAATCAATTCCAGCCAATCAATCAATAAGTCAGTAAACTGTCACTTACATTTTAACAAATGCTTGAGTTTCTTTTACCTTCTAATAAAGAAGTTGGTGATAGGAGTCACCACCAGTGATGGCCGGGGAGGGTGGCCATAATAGGCAGGCTATACTTGGCATGGGGCTGCAAGCTTGACGGTTCTGTGCTTATGGCCTGGTCGTGCTCAGTGGTGATGAGGGCTGCAGTCTGTGGGGTAGAGGATTGGGGCGAAAGCAATTCTGGGGTTCAAACTCTGCTCCTCATACATGCAAGGCATGTGGTCTACCTTTTGGGCTAGATCCTGAATGTTTTGCATACAGAATATGACATTACAATTCATTGGGTTTTATTTCTTCTATTTTATTGCAGAGACAAACTTCATGAAACAAGCAGAGGAAAAAATGTGGGGTTGAAGTAAACACTACTGATAAACTGATAAATAATTATCCCACCAGCTTTTCACAATTCAAGTCTCCCTGCTTCTACAGGCCAACATCCAAATGCCTAATAATTTTAGAAAACTTTTAGTTAAGTCATTGATGATTTTTATTGCCTCCTCAGTTTTTTATTCTATGAATTCAAATGTCAGCCTTATGAAATGGCATACAGCTGCGTCTCTTTCTCTCTCTCTCCCCCTCTCTCTGACTGTCTCTGTGTCTCTGTCTCTCTGTCACTATGACTCTCTCTCTGTCACTTTCTGTATCTCTGTCTCTGTCTGTCTGTCTGTCTCTGTCTCTCCCTCTCTCCTGCTACTTCAGGTTATCACTTCTGCTTGAGTTGCATGCCCACTTAATTTTGTTAAATCATGATTTCACTGAAATGTTTCTTACCCTGGGAAGTCGTTTCTATCCTCCTACCCCGTTTTTTTGTCTCTCCTATTTTCATTACATCTCACATAATAGCAATATCACACTACATTACAAACTTCCATGTTTTTCTACTGACTTTTTAAGTGAGAATGATGATCTTTAACTATCTAGCATGTGTCCCTAGGTCCAGTATGAATTTTACACACCATAGGTTCTCAAATATTTGGTGAGTGAATCCCAAAACCACATAGGAGAGGAGGAGGTGGCAGATGAAATTTTCCCAGAGGACTCACTGTAAGAAACTATAAGTTTCTCAGATGTGGTTATAAGAAAACAAATGATAGAACACAATAAGGCACAAGAGTTGATATATCTATTAGATAAACTTATCCACTGAATTCCACAATATGTTCAGAGCCCAGGTTCTATCCTTTTGGGACTGAGAAGACAGAAAGCGAGAAAAAGGAAAATCCATCTTTTAATCATATCTATAGGTAGCTTAAGTATGTATTTTTTTGTCTTGCATTCATTTTTATTATTTGGCTTCTGGTCATACTGAAATATGGTTAGGTCTTACTCCAGACTCTGTGCTCAGGGAGCACTACTGATGGGTCCAGGGAATGATATGGAGTGCAGGGGACTGCACTCGGGTGACCATGTGCAAGGCAAGCACCTTACCTGCTGTATTATCTCCAGCCCCTTAAGGACATCTTTTCAAAATATATTAAATTCAGACTGATAGTAAAGAATTATTAAAGATCCTATTCTTTGATGAGGTGGACTAGAAGTTCTGGAAGTAATGGAGGGTCACTGCACACTGAAGGTTGCAGGACACAGTGATGCTGTACATCCAACTATGAACAGAACACGAATATAATCACGACACCTCAGCTGTAATCAAATAGCACTTTTCATTATATCACGTGACACAGACCACTACACAGCTGATATGATTGGGTCTCAGTCATGCAGTGTTCCAGCACCCATCTCTCCAACAGAATACGTTTCTCACCACCAATGTCCCGTCTTCTTCCCTCAAACCTGCCTCTATGGTGGCACTTTTCTTCTCTCTCTCACTCTCTCATTGTGGTTTGCAATACAGACATCGAATAAAAATGTTCACTTGATTACTTGATCACTTGACATCCCGTTATTCATCGATTTGCTCGAGCAGGCACCAGTAACATTTCCATTTGATCCTATCACGTGCCAGTGTAGCCCAATGGCAACTAACTGCTTCAGGAATACAAAGAGCCTCAAACTGTTTCTTCAGGGTCTTGATGAAGAAGTCTCACCATCTTGTAGGTGGGCGGCCATGTGATCTTTCGATGTTCCGTGGGGATCCAGTCAGTAATGTTTCTAGTCCAGCGGTCATCTCCAAACCGCATTACATGTCCAGCCCATCTGATTTTCAATATCTTGGCAAACGAGACAGCGTCCCTGAATCTGGAACATTGACAGGGGGTCAGAACTCTGGATTCCTTCTCTCACTTGAGTAAGGCGTTGCTCTTTTGATTCCTCTTTGGGAGACCCAAATAGCATTTTCATCCTGCTTTCATAGGGCCCAGGTCTCTGAGGCATATGTTAATGCAGGCAGAATGGTGGAGTCAAAGAGATTTTCCCGGAGTCAGAGGTTCTTTGTCCTTCTAGCTATTTCTTCGATGCCTTTGAAGGCATTCCATGCCACTTTCTTCCTCCTGCGCAGCTCAGGTTTTAGGTCGTTCATCATGTTGACTTCTTGACCTAGATACACATAACTGCTGCATTCAGAGATGTTTGTTCCATTGAGAGTGAATGGGGCCTCTGGAACTAGTTCATTTCTCATGAACACAGTTTTGTTCAGATTCAGCTGTAGACCTATCTTTCCACATTCTCAGTTGAAGTCACCCAGCATTTGTGCTGCTTGGCTAATATTTGGTGTTATTAGAACGATGTCATCAGCAAAGAAGAGTTGGTGTAGTTGCCGACTGTCTATATTCACTCCCATTCCTTCCCATTCTAATTGTTGCATGATGTTTTTGAGGGAGTGTTGAAAAGTTTTGGTGAAATGGTATTACCCCTGCCAAACCCCCTCTTTTGACATCAATGATCACTTCCTTGTAGAATGGTGAGATCCTGGTGGTGAATCCGTAATACAGCTCACGAAGGATCTTGATGTATTGGGTTTGAACGCCCTGTTTGGCTAGGGGCTTCAATTGCCGCTTTGGTCTCAGCAGAATCAAAGGTTTTCTTTAAATCAATGAACGTGAGACAGAGCGGCATCTTGAACTCCCTACAACCTTCAATGAGCTTGGTTACCATGTGGATATGGTCGATTGTGCTGAATCTTTTTGGAAGCCAGCTTGCTTGCATGGTTGTCCTTCATTTAATGTTCTGCCAATCCTGTTCAGGATGACTCGAGTGAACAGCTTGTAGATGACAGACAACAGGTAGATAGGGCGATAGTTGCCAATGTCGTGAATGTCTCCCTTCTTGAACAGTAGAATTGTCCTGCTGGTTTTCCATTGGGAGGGCACCTTGCATTCAGACAGGTAGCGTGTGAAGAGCCGAGCCAGTGTATTGATGAGTACTGATGGCAGATTCTTCAGGTGTTCATGTCTGACTTTGTCTGGGCCTGGTGCTGTTCCCTTCTTTACTGACGAAATGGCATGTTGGATTTCAGAAGGGAGAATGTTGGGAATGACATATCCATCCTGTGGAATTTGGTATGTGGGCAGGTGGACGTGGCTATCAAAGAGATCTGAGTAGAAGTCACAGATAATCTTCTTCATTACCTTTCTGGAAGATGTGATAGATCCATCAGGACATCAGAGGGCAGTCATCTCGGTCCTATAGTTTGCGAAGGACAGGTGGGCATTGCAAATGCTTTCCCGGCTTCTGCTGCACCTTCCAGTATTTCTGCTCTTCTCTCTTTGAGGTCTTCCTTTATTGCTTCTCTGCACTGCTTTTGCAAGCTTTGATGTTAGCATTTGGTTGCCTGATGCTCGGGCCTTGCCATGTTGGTGAATGAGCTCGAGAGTTTCTGAAGACAGGCATCCTTTTGTGTCTTTCTCTCTCTTTTCTCTCTCTCTCTCTCTCTCTCTTTGGCATTCTTCACACAATCATGGAGGTGCTGAACCAGTCGGTTGTATTCTTCATCGATGTCGTCAATTATGGTATCTTCCCATGTTGCCACAATGGTGCCAAAGAGTTCCAAGTTGGTGGTCATTCTGGGAGTTCTCTTCTTAAACATTGCAGCCTTTTCTCCCTGTTGCATGAAGTAGAATTTTGTACAAAGGAGACGGTGGTCTGATCTTGTTTGGAATTTTGGGATGACAGCGACATCGGTTAGGCAAAACCTTCGATTGAAGATGATTGAAGTGCCTCAATTTCATTGTGGAACTGTCCACCAGGAGATTCCCATGTCCAACATTTCGATTTAGCCTTCTGGAACTGTGAGTTCCCATGAATGGTCTTGTTGGACATAATGAACTCAGGTAGTCTCTCACCCTGTTCGTTCCATTCTAGGTCATGGGTCCCAATGTGGAGTTCTTCAGCCGATCTTCTCGGTCCTATCTTGGCATTAAAATCACAAACTATGATCTTGTAAAAGGTGTGACTTTATAGAACTCCTCCAGTTCCATGTAGAATTTTTTCAATTTCTTCTTCCTTCTATGTGGATGTTGGTGCATAGACAATGAAGATAGAAATTGCTGGCAGTGGGCCACATCGCTTCAAGTGTAATTGTCCTATCCGGTTTGTTAGGCATTCAAATGAATCAATTGTTCATGGCCATGTTCGTGTTGACAAGGACACCGATGCCACCGAATCCTCTTTCATCACATGTTCCTAGGAACAGTTTTCCAGTGTCAAAAACAGCATGATGCAATTGATGCCTCCTCGTCTCAGTCAGACCAATGATGTCGTACTTGATCTTTTGTGCTTGTACCATCAGGTCCTCAATATATGCTTCCAATGTCTGCGTACGTGCATTGAAAGTACAGTCATTTTAGTCCTTCTTAGTTTGGCAGCCTAGTTTGGCCCTGAAATTTTATCAGGCACTCCTTGTCCGTCCTTCTTAGTGCTGCTGTATTAAGGGCTCTTTCAGGGTCGGGAAGATAAACTTTTATTACTGGTGTTGGCATATTGAATTCACATCAGACAGCTTGCCAGGCTCTGCTGTGCGGGCGGTATACTCTCAGAAGCTTGCTGGTCTCTCTGAGAGGGGTGTGGAGATAAATCATGTGGAGATAATTATAACATTGTAAAAATGTTATAATGAAAATAACATGTTTAACTATTATATTCTTTATTTTTTGAACATGATGGGTCAAGGGGAAGCCACGTCCTGTGCCACATATTCTTAGATACTCTCTAGAAGAAACCTCTTTGGCTAAAATATAGAGGCACTATAATGTGATAAAAACTATTTTTAGATTGTATTTGGTTCAGCGTGTTATGTGTTTGACAGGTAGGTTGACTTGATTTTCTTTGCTCTGGTACCGAGTTGCAAAATAATGAAAGAGCAAACAATGAATTTTCTATACCAGTGTCTGCTGTATATCATCACAGTAGGCCAGCAATGTGGGTCTGAGGGGGACGTTTTCCTCCAGATGTCACAGACGGCACACAGTGCCGCTGGTGTCTTTTCACTCCAGTGCATGTGGACCCTATGATCAGGGCCTGGCTCTGAAATGGCAACTTAATACTAAGAGCTGAGAAGGGAAGAACACAGAGGTGGGTGCTATCTTAGGAGATAACTTAGACAAGAAATGGGTAACAATCTGAGTAGTCATTGCTGCTAAAATGAGCCATCAAGGTAGGATTGGCTGATCCAACTTCAGAGAGACTTTGTTGGAGTCAAACTCAGTGGTCCAGGCAAGTACAAGTTTCAAATAAAAACCAGAAAGATATATGGTAGTAGTTTAGGAGTTGTAGGTAGTTATTTCCTCCAAAATAAGTGCTTTGAATATCCTTGAAGGGCTTTAAGTCTCTGAGAAGTTGATGGATGAAACAAAGTCTCTTTCAGGGAAAATGCACAATTCCCATGTGCAGCATGTGGGCTCTCCCTGTCTTCTACCCCACAGAGAATGCCTCAGCTGAGAGCTCTTTTCACATGTAAGTAGTGTTTATTTATTTGTTTATTTGGGGGTTTGGGATGCCACATGAATGTGCTCAGGGTTTACTCCCTTGCTAAGAGGTAACTCCTGGCAGGTTTGGAGCACCAAATGTGGTGTCAGAGAACAAGCACAGGTTGACTGTGTACAAGGCAAGTGTCTACGGGCTCTGACCACTGAGAGTTCTTTAAAATAAACCCCTGAAGAACATATTTGTTTAGAATCTGCCCCCTTGGATTGTATTTGCTTAGGGTCTGCCCACTTGAATAAGAAGATGCACTTTAGTAAACAGCCTGAAAATTCTTGGTTCACTCTGTGTGGGGAAATCTGCGGTAGCTGCTTTTTTCATTTCCATCTTATTGCAGAGAACCCGAGCTATACCTCATTCCTAAAATCACACTCAAAAGTTGGCAATTTTAATAGATGAATCTAAATATTAAATCTGGCTATCTACTGGAAAGCAGAGAGGGATCTCCATTGTCTTGTCTTTAAATACTGCTTTTTGAGAACATTTTTTCTTAAACCAATTTGCATTAATGAACAAGGCTAAGCAGGCATGTTCACAAGCTGTGAAGGTATAACCTCATCTCATCGCAACTCTAAATTGGAGCCAAGATTTTAAGCAGAACATTTCATTGATCTTGCTCATAAGGAGCATTCATAACTTATAGCTGGCAAAATCCATATATTCTCAATCACAACTCAAAGCCCTTATTTGCAAAACAAGTAAGCACACTGTTGTTTACTTAGTTCATAAATTATTTGCAAACTAAACTATAACCCAAACTTATGTTAGGAACCAGCCATACACATCATCAAGTCTTTCATAAAGTGAAGATAAAATTTTAGTTGATTGTAAAGTATATTTAAAATAATGTTTTTTTGGTATGTCTAATCATACAAAAAAGTCACACAAGAATTTCCCAAAAGGATATCAACAGTGTTCAGATACAATATAGTCATGAGACTGTAAGCATATAAATTATAAAAGGCAAATTAAGTTATATACAGACACTGGTATATCTCATAAAACTTTCAAGGTATATTATCTTTCAAACAGTTTCTGGTACATTTAGTGCAGCAGGGGGTGATAGTGAACTTCCTAATAGTTGAAGTCTACTTTAACAGAGCTCTCCCAAAGAAATCTCATGCACTAGTTAGAAACTACTATTAGAATAAAATTACTATATAGTATGTTGATTTGGCTAATTTTTAACAATGATATTTACTTTCATTTCAAATTTCAGTGCAAAAACACTATTATCCCTATATTATTATTCCTAAATTCTAACAGTTGTAGACTGAGAATAGAGCTAAGGTACTTTCCTGTAGAAGTTAAAGGAAAGTAGGCTAAGAAGTGGGCTAAGGTTCCAACAACCAACAAAACAAAATACCCTCTTCTGTCTATTTCAGGCAGGTTACTTTGTCAGAAAATATAAGGCTTCCTCAGTTTTGTACCGGATTAATACTAACTTTTTTATGGTTTAATTAACCATTTTCATGGCTTCTGAATAAAAAGAGCTAATCATGTTAAGTTTTAGTAAATATTTTCTTGTTGAATTTTATCAATAACAACTTGGAACTGACTTATGGAAGCATTTAAATTGTCCAATCTTCAGTGTAAATATAAAATAACATTTCTTTTTATAACTGTATCACTGTATCCCTGTCTTCCCATTGCTCATCAATTTGCTCGAGTCAGCACATCTACAACAATATCTAACATCTTCAGATTTTTTTGTAGTGATGTAAAAGCAATAGACCACATGTACTGAATCATGCATAAAATGTCTAACAGGGAATCCAATTGAATTTCTTTCAGTGAAATGTTTCACTGAAAACTAAGCTATAATTCAATATCGCTCAATATATTATTCTATATAATATATAATTAAGTCTAAATAATTATATATATAATTCAGTATAATTCAATATAGAATACAATTCAACATAGAATACAATAATTCAAAGTATTATTCAGCAGCTTCACCTGAGTTCAAACCCAATTTTGTACAAAACTTAGAAACTTAGAACTTTTAGACTTCAGTATTGGTATTTAGAAACTGTAGATTAAGTGCTTGGTTCTGTATGGATGCTTAGGATTTTTTCTTAATATACCTTCTAAGATAGAGCAAGAATCAAGCAATCTATCCATCAATTTGCGTACTGGGATATTCATTTCTGTAATATTTGAACTTTAGTCAATTCAATAATATTTTTTGTAAACTATACACTAATAGCATCACTAGAAGAACTACTGTTGGCAGTTGAGCAGACCATATTAAGGGATTGGTAATCTTCTATTAAATTACTACTGCAAATGCTCTACATAACTTTCATACACTTCAAATCACAGTGTTATAACTGCTTCCAGAGAGATGCTCTTTCTCCTTAATAAGCTAAGCCAACGAAAAGATTCAGTCCAGTGTGTCAGCACCACAATGGTCATAAAGGATATAAAGTCAGTCTCACTAACATAGGATTGAGTCTTGCTTTTCATGTTTCGTTGATTTTAGTTGGTGTGGGCCACACCCAACAGTGTTCAGGGATACTGCCAGCTTAGTCTCACTCCTGACACTTTACAGTGTTGGGAATTGGACCCAGGCCTCTTGCATACAGAGCTTGTACTTCAGTCCCTCAAACCATGGCCTCTATCCCTTAGCCCCTATATCTGAATTTTTAACAAGTCCCCTCTAAGTTTGAGAATCACTGAGTTAAACAACACTGTTACATCATAACTTCCTCCATTTTCATGTGTGGGAGAATTTTTCCAGACTAAGAACCAAAGATGATCTTATGGGAAATAAGAAATTACGCCCCCTCTCATACACTGTTGGTGGGAATGTCGACTTGTACAACCTTTCTGGAAAGCAATATGGACATTCCTCCAAAGACTAGAAATTGAGCTCCCCTTTGACCCAGCCATACCGCTCCTGGGAATATACCCTGGAAAGCCAAAACGCACAGCGGAAACACCATCCGCACTTTTATTATCATAGCAGCACTGTTCACAATAGCCAAAACCTGGAAACAACCAGTATGCCCGAGAACTGAGGACTGGATAAAGAAACTGTGGTACATCTACACAATGGAATACTATGCAGCTGTCAGAAAAAATGAAGTTATGAAATTTTGCTATAAATGGATGGATATGGAAAGAATCATATGAAATTAGTTAGAAGGAAAGAGAGAGACATAGAATGACTGCATTTATTTGCATGACATAATTATACTAGGTGATCTTACCAAAAGTGGAAATTACCGCTAAGCGTGTGGGAGTCAGAGGTTGGTTTAGATAGAGAAAGGAACATGAGTGAATAAATGTCTAAAGTTCTGATACTAACATAGAACTGAGCATTAAATACAGACAAAAAATGCAAGTGATGGCTTCTAAGTGTATGTAGTGCAACCCACAATGTGTGGGAGAAGGAGGAAAGAGAGAGAGGGAGAGGAGAGGAGATAAAGAACCTGCCATTTAGGCGGGATGTGGGAGGGGGGAGGGAATTGGGGACATGGGTGGTGGCTGAGGGGCACTGGTGGAGGGCGGGGTGCTGGAACACTATGTGACCGAAACCCCAAGCGTGAACAACGTTGTAATTGTATATCTCACGGTGGTATAATAAAATGTTAAATACAAAAAAAAAAGAAATTACGCCCCCAACCCCCTTTTTGGAAAGATGCAAAATGGCTTTCATGAGTGAAATAATAAATCTTGCAAGGAAATGCTGTGATTCTGACTGCCTGTAATCAAAGTATTTGTGAAAGCCTTAGTACATATCTACAGCCAAGCTCGAGACATAATCAAAAAGTGATTCCTTGGTGACTGATTCTTATTTGTACAAATTAAGAAATACTGTGTTAAAAAAATGAAACTCCTGGAGCTATTTAAAATGGTGAAGATCTTAGATTGGGAGTCTGCGATTTAAATAGCCAGGGTGGTAGAAAGTGACTATAATTTGACTATGAATCATGGTGATGCTCACAGGAAGATGTGACATGGGGACAAAGGGCCCTGCTGTCCATTACAAACCACTGAATTGCTCTCAGATAAATGCATCTTGTCCTTTGAATTGAAGTCACCTATCAAATTTCCCCCTGCAGCCAGCTTTGTTCACAGTAATGAAAATGCACTTTGTAGGGTACAAGCTGCCTAATTCATTAGCACCAGCCTGCATAGACCACCTGCCTGGTTCTGAGGGTGTGGGGGGGTGGGGTGGCAAAGAGAAAAAAAGTCCTTATTTCTTTGAAATGGTTGACTTTTATCTGAAACTGCTGAAAATTGCAAGGAGGTGCTGCAGTGCACCACTCAGATGGGTTACCCCTGATGCACAGCCCACTGACACTGGCTTCCTCTTTAAAGAGGCAACCATATCAGTTGCCACGCTGAGCACTGAAATCTCAGCATCTGCAATGAAGCTCATTAAGCTTTCTTGGTCCAGAGGCACACATGCCATACACATCCAGACTCATAACACATACCGTTTCCATTATGACCACACAAGAAATGTTTAGCAGCTCCTTAAAATATTTTTAAAAACACCAAATGACACAGATGTCCTACTTTTATATCAGACCATTTGTTACTTCACTCTCTGGAAGCGAGAGAACTCTGTTTGAACTAGTCTGAGTGATAACAGTGGAGAAATATTTTGAAATGTTTGGGGTCGAGGTTTCATCCTGAGCACAGAGAGCCCAGAGCACTGTGCGGTGCTGCTGTTGGCGCTTATTTTCACCTATGCTGCATGAATAGGCTGGGCTTATGCTGCTAAGCTGAAGCCCTTCTGAAATAGATTCTGGTGCTTAAGGTCTTTATCCATAAAATATCATTATGCTGAATATCTGCTGCTAAACTTGATAATGGGACTGTTTTTCCATCACAAATGAGTATCTAATTACTAATATAAATGTTCCAGATTGTAGATGATTTATATTCCATAAGGATTCTTCCAAGTTAGTCCAGCAGGCTAAGAGAGGCTGGAGCAGGGCTGCCTTTGAGACAAACCAGCATCTATAGAAAGCTGAATCCAAAGTTGATGCCCAGTCACAAACCTCCACTTTTCCTTTTCCTCCCCCCACCCCCACTGTGGCTGAGATGTTAAAAATAGCCACTTGCATTAATTCATTTCAATGTCAGGCTTTCGCCCTCCAACTATCCTGCCTCCCTCCCCAAGCACTTTCTATGGTGTGTCAGGGTCTATGGTATTCAATTTTTATGGTGTTCAGTATCTATGGTATTCAATTTCTATGGTGTGTTCAGTGTCTATGGTGCTGAAATGCTAAAGTGTGTTTATAGCAGGTGTCTTAGAGTCATCAGAACCAAACACAGGATTACATTGGCTTAAGCTGTCAGCTCAGAACACTGCTCCTCACTGTTCAAACTCCGTTCCTGGGAAAAGATGGCTTTTTATTATTAACACTTCCTATGTAAAGATGCCAGGTATTGTATTAAAGACTTAGTATAAGGCTTCATTGAGTCCAGCAACCTTATGAGGAAATGATTGCACAGATCAATAACTGGTTCAAGGGCACATACTTAATCAGTGGCAGAGCAGATTCTGAATCCATCTCAGATCCCAGAGGCCTGTGTCCCACCTCTGCGCACTGCTTCCTCTCATCTGGTCAAGACGGACGATTGTCACACTTGTAGGATGCTTGTCCTCTCAGAGGGGGGTTTACCAGAGCTACATTCTGCCCCTCTCACTTCAAAGCCAAAATTCTTTTTTTTTACTATTAAAGTCTCATTTATTTTTTTTCTAGCCGTGATAATTTTTTAATTAATATTTTATAATACCACCGTGAGATATACAATTGCAGCGTTGTTCATGTTTGGGGTTTCGATCACAGTGTTCCAGCACCCACCCTCCACCAGTGCCCATTTCCCACCACCAATGTCCCCAGTTCCCTTCCCCCTCCCATAGCCTGCCTCTATGGCAGGTTCTTTATCTCTCTTCTCTTTCTCTCTCTCTCTTTCTCTTCCCTCTCTTACACATTGTAAAGTCAAAATTCTTTTTTTGAGGGAGTGCACACCTGGCGGTGCTCAGGGTTTACTTCTGACTCTGCACTCCGGAATCTTGGTGGTGCCTGAGGGACATATGGGATGTGGGTAATTGAACACGGGTCAGCTGCGTGCCAGGCGAGAGCCCTGCCCACCCCTACTCTCTGTCTGGCTTCAGAGCCAAACTCTTGCATGTATTTTTTAAGTTAAAAGAAAGAAATAAAAAAGTGACATTGCTAGGATTTCTGTTTTTGAGTGTAACATAGCAAATAAACACATGGCTTACAAGCAAGGAGGGTAATTTTAGCTCTTGGTGGAACATCTTATCATTCCAAATAATCATAGATAACTGAGCACCCGTAGAGTCTCCCTCCTTTTTTCCTCCCTATTCCCAGCCTTTTATCTTTGCTTTACCATCTTTATTCCCTCTCACTTACAAATTAATTGGCTGATCCCTTCTATTACTTTCTCATTATCATCAGTGCACTGGCATGGTGCTGGGTGCTGCAGTTTCTTTTTTTTAAATTTTTTATTATACCACCGTGAGACATACAATTACAAAGGTGTTCATAATTGGTTCTTGGTAATACAGTATTCCAGCACCCATCCCTCCACCAGTGCCCCATTCTCACCACCAATGTACTCACCCCCAGACTGCCTCAATAGCAGGTACCCCTGTTTCCTCTCTTTCTCTCTCTGTCTCTCTCTGTCTCTGCATCTCTCTCCCTCTTATTTTACACATTGTGGCTAGCCCTGCAGATATTTAGAGTTTATCATTTAAGTCTCTTTGTGTATATTCAATGGTGAGTTCTAGTCTGACATTACCATTTCCACACTTAGTAAAACACTGGTATCTATTTATATCCCATTAATGAATGCCGTCATTCTATAACTGTCCTTTTCCTTCTGACTAATTCCACTCTGCATGATAGTCTCCATGTCCATCCATTTGCAGGTAAATTTCATAATTTAGTCTTTTCTGACAGCTGCATAGTATTCCATCGTGTAGATGTACCACAGTTTCTTTAGCCAGTCCTCTGTTATCAGGCACTTAGGTTGATTCCAGATTCTAGCTATTGTGAATTGGGTGCTTCAGTTGCCTAGATCCAATTATCAATCTTAATGTGCTGACTTTCAGGCGGGGAGACACCAGTCAAAGGTAGTAAATAATGTTATGACAGAACATTACTATGAGTATGATGGTTAGCCACCCAAGCATTAGAAAAGCACCAGATATTCTTACACATATTCCAACGGCCCATCTACTATTTGATATTAACCTCATGCATGATTGAGATTAGATGGAGGATGGAAGTCACTTTTATGCAGCCTACTCTTATCCCCAAGTACACTGAATGACCAACAGCAGTTTCAACTGAGCATTTAGTCACTGTAAAGATTGTTTTAGAAAAAGCTGCAAGTATTATGTTCGCATTCAGTGTCATGGTCAAAATCTTTGAGGAAAAACAACATGCTCCCAACTAGGCACGTTGACTCTTAGTCATAGTCTTGAAGTCTGAATGTTCAGAGGTATAGGCCTGACACTGCCGAATGTTTCCTAGATGCCTGTCTTGCTGCAGTGGAGTCGGGTCACAGTGAAGCTGGCGATAAGATTGTCACACAGCTTGTCACGCAAAGCCAGCTCTGTTTCATGAGCCCTTGTGAAGTCCTTGTGAAGTCGGAGCGGGGGCGGACAGACACACTGCTGACGTGTAGGCTTCACTGCTCCAGCCAGCGAGCAGCTCCCTCTCACTTTACCAACTGCAGCTTGCATGGAATAGAATCCCTGTACATACTATGGAAATAAGTGAAGAAGCAGCTCCCAACACCAATAGGTGAAAGGAAAACATTTTCTGTAGGAAATAAACAAAACAACCCCCTGTACCAGACAGTATCAACTTCACAAATGTGGTCACAGTGACTTCCAACTGAAGCGTCCCCAGGCATCTGAAGGGGAGGCGGAATCAGGAGGGAACTTAATGTGTGTGAAAGCTTCTTCCTTTCTGTGAAGATGAGTGAGCTAAACTCACAGGCACTATCCGACGCCAGTGATGTCAGCAGAAAGCATCTTAAGGGGGCTGCTTCCTGCTATATGCAAGTGGTCTCAAAATAACAAGTTTTTGTGGTCACCAGAACAACCCTGAGGCCTGATGTTGAAGAAGCAAAATGTTTAATTCAATGTCTTATTCAGAAACAGAAAACTTTCTATCGAAAGTTTTATTTTATTATTTTTAGTTTTGGTTTTTGGGTTTTTTGAGTCACACCTGGAGATGCTCAGGGGTTACTCCTGGCTCTGCACTCAGGAATTGCTCCTGGTGATGCTTGGAGCCATATGGGATGCTGGGGATGGAACGGGGTCATCCACGTGCAAGGCAAACACCCTGCCCACTGTGCTATCTATTGCTCCAGCCCCTCTATTGGAAGTTTCGTGACACATAGTGATGTGCTTCACTTGTGTCCGCTTTGCTCATTTCTCACAGTTATCCTGAGAGTAGACCATGTCTTTTCACACTGCCCTTAGAGGCCAACAGAGGCTGAGAAAGATTAAGTGCTGGTTTTCCCACTCAAATCCAATCATGCCTGTCACTTGTGAGAGCTATGGTGTTCACCCCCTGAGCAAGAGGCCTTGCTTGGCTTAGCTCTGAAACTAGCTCCTTTAATATAAGGCCGCTTCCTCTTGTTTGTGACGTAGTTTTGAAACATTTTAAAAACCTTTGGTTCATGGGAAAACTCTCTTGGCAGATACTTCAAAGTTCAACATATAATGATGACTGATGTCCAAAATGAGGACTTAAATATTCTGAAGAGCTTCTGAATAGTTAAAAAGAAATTCTGCTTAATATGTTTTTTTCTCTCTCTCATTTTATGGTATGTACTTTTCCAGGACAATTTCTGATTTTACATGTATCCATACCCATAGATAGAAAAATACAATGGCCTTCTGAAATGTCGGTTTTTGAAACTGGAGGAGAATATATGTACAATGCAAAATATTTTCCTCTTACTCTTCATTTTCCCTCATCCATCACCTTGCAATCCTGTTCTTTATTGGGGGCAGGCTGTGACACCCAGGGTGGGGAGGGTTTATGTCTGGCTCTGTTCTAAGCACTGGGCAGTGTTCATGGACCATAGGGGTGCTGGGGATGGAACCAGGGTTGGCTATGTGCAAGGCAAGAACAGACAGCTCTGGTCCCCAGGAGCCTATGTAAGTTTTATACCACGGCACCAGAATCATTGTTCACATTCCACTACAAGCCCCACTTCCTACTGGTAATGGGGGAGGAAGACGTATCATAAAGTAGGAGAGGGAGAAGATTTCTAAATGGGGGAAGGTGAGAGTTTTGGCCTCCTGGTAAGGAAAACCATAACTGACATTGTTATTTTATTTTATTTTTGATTGTTTAGTAATACCCGGCAATGCTAAGGGGTTATTCCTGGCTCTGCCCTCAGGAATTACTCCCGACTGTGCTCGGGGGCCATATGGGATGCCAGGGATCAAACCGGGGTCAGAATGTACAAGACAAATGTCCTACCTGCTGTACTGTTGATCCAGCCCCAGCATTATTATTTTTATTTAAAAAAAACTTTTTAATTAAAAAATTTCCAGATCATTTATAGTTCACTATGGTCTGTTTAAGTCAAAGCTATCTGAATAATTTACTGATAATAAGCTTATGAGAAATTTACTAAGTTGGCTGGTTTTAGAAGTTTAACCTCATGTTTCTGATGTTTGAACAAAGTATGCTGTATTCCTTCCTTTACCAATATTGTATTTTAGTCATATTATTTAATCCTGCCATTTTATCTTTAGAGATTTGTTACTGAAAATAAAAATATCTAAGGCTAATTGCTTCTTTTTTCCTTTTTAAATTTCACTGTTCACTGGAAAGGAAAAACTGTCAAAATGATAATCATTGTTGAGAAATGGGAAACATGAAGCGGATTAGATCATGAGTTATTGCCTCAATAAGAATTTGCTGGATTAAAAAAATCAATCACAACAGGTAAAATTCAGTCAATTATTTGGAAAATGATTATTTTGTTCTTTGTGCATTCAATTGAAACTTCACTTGGAATTAATCCATGTTAATTTAGATTTCATCAAATACTATTTTAGTCATTCAATTTTAAAATTTATTGAAATACATTTAGAATGGCAGTTAACTACTCAGAAATAATGATAGTCTGAAGGAGTGACGTGTCAGAAGTAAGCTTCTGCGTGTGTGTCGGTCCAGACACGGACAAGAAAGCTCAGCTCTCTCCCTTCCCCATCCTACAATTCTGAGAGTTTTGCTATAATATTAAATAGAGGATGTCCCTGGGGTGCAGGAAGACTTGGGAACTTCTCTGTGAGATGTTAAGGGAAACAAAGAATAACTCCAAATTAAACATTAATAACAACAACAGCAGCTGCAGGACCAAGAATAAACTTTCTCCCCTTAGTTTCTCTCAAGAGTTAAATAATCATATTGCCAAATTATTCTTTGTCCTCCAATGAATAATAGTTGATGGAGTCATTGAAGATTTAATAACTGACATACACTTTTCTTCCTAAAAATTCTGATTATTAAGGGGAGCTTCAGAATATCCCCATTTAAGTTTCACAGTATATCCAACTTTCCTAGGATGGCAATTAACTACAATTGTCTAGTGCAAAAAACGACCACAAGTGGGTGACTGCATGAGAAAAGAATAGGAAGGCATTTACCTACATGGAGTTTGTATGGCTTCCTCTGGTTAAGATAGTGATGGGTCGTTCTCATGCCAAGAACATATAAGGGAATAGCAAAAGGCCAATGGCCTGCAGAACTGAGCTTACCATGACAGTGAGATGGGCATGGGGGACAAAGGGGGCACTGAGACAATAGAGGCACTGAGATAATATGGAGGGGAACGGTCACTCTGGAGGGCTGTGTGATTTCAACGTTGTATTCATTAAATCTGAACACTGACTCTATATAAAATTGTAAATCACAGTAACAAAATTCAAAATAAAAACCCCATCAAAAAATGGGGAGAAGAAATGAACGGAAACTTCAGCAAGGAAGAAATTCGAATGGCCAAAAAACATATGAAAAAATGCTCATCATCACTAATCATCAGAGAGATGCAAATCAAAACAACAATGAGATACCACTTTACACCACAGAGACTGGCACATATTCAAAAGAGCAAGAACAACAAGTGCTGGCGTGGATGTGGGGAAAAGGGGACACTCATCCATTGTTGGTGGGAATGCCGGCTGGTACAGCCTTTCTGGAAAACAATATGGACTTTCCTCCTAAGACTAGAAATCAAACTCCCATTTGACCCAGCCATACCACTCCTGGGAATCTACTCTGGGAAACCAAAAATACGCAGCGGAAACACCATCCCTACTTTTATGTTCATAGCAGCATTATTCACAATAGCCAGAATCTGGAAGCAACCAGAGTGCCCGAAAATCGATGACTGGATAAAGAAGCTTTGGTACATCTACACAATGGAATACTATGCAGCTGTTAGGAAAAATGAAGTTATAAAATTTGCCTATAAATGGATGGACATGGAGAAGATTATGTTGAGCGAAATTAGCCAGAAGGAGAGAGACAGATACAGAATGACTGCATTTATTTGCATGGCATAAATATATATGTACATATTAGGATACCAATATCCAAGGTCAAGTGAAACATATATCAGGAGGTCTTGTCAAAGGTGGAGATTATCACAAACGTGTGGGAGTCAGAGTTTAGGTAAGACAGAAAATGGAACAGGGGTGCTAATAATAGTCGAGGGTACTAATGCCAACCTAGAACTGAGCATTAAATAGAGGCAAAAGGATACACATGACAACCTTTTAATGTATGTTCTGTAATCCATAGTCTGGAAGGGAAGGAAAAGAGAAAGAGAGAGAAAGGGAAAGAAATAAAGAACCTGCCATGGAGCAGGGCTGGGGAAGGGGGAGGGAACCGGGGATGTTGGTGGTGGGAGATGGGCACTGGTGGAGGGACGGGTGCTGAAACACTGTATGACCAAAACCCAAACATGAACTTTTTAATTGTATATCTTTTTATTTGTATATCTCACGGTGGTATAATAAAATACTTAACAAAAATAAGCACACAAATTACCTCTTATTAATAGGTCAACATAATGTTTCATGTCAGTTTATATTTAACAGTCAGTTTTTTCATCTTTGGGTTCATCTATATCTAGAACCCTGTAGAAAGAAAAAACCTGCAATATAGAAATAAAAAAAAAACCTGTGGATTGATTTTCACTTCATAGTCTCTGAGGAACAACACTGCCTCAGGTGTTTGATGTTCTTGAAACATTTTTTGTTGCATTCTTTTTGATGGGTTGGAGGGCAGTTTGAGCTACACCTGGTGGTGGTCAGGGCTATTTCCGGCTCTGTGTTCAAGAGTGATGCTCAGCAGTGCCCAAGGAACTGTGTGTTGTCAGGGATTCAAACTAGAGTTGGCTGCATTCAAAGCAAGCACCTTAAGTCTCTACTATTTCTCTAGCGAGTGTTGCCTCCTTTAACAAATTCCTCAGGATTCTCAGTTAATCTCAGTTTAAACATTCCTTATTTTTTGTAACTGCTCTTGTATTATTCTCCCTCCTCTTTCTTGAGAGTAAAGGTAAAAAATTATTAATGAATGCAGATATTAAATAGGGCATAACTAATTTCCCATTGAACTCCTGTACACTTCCTTATGAAATGGACCTGATGACACACTATATCCCAAATAGTTGTTTACATGTGCTGGTACCCTCAGTACTCACTTTGTATTATAGAGGAATACAGTGTCTGAATTTAATAAATGTTGGTACTCACTTAGGTGTGGTTCAGGCAGCTGTTTGTCTTTCTCTAAACTAGTCTTAAAGGACTGTTGATTCATCCAGTTCTTAAAAGAGTTTTATTAATGAAATAGATGAAGGGAACAAACTAGAAAGTACTATTAACAGACCAGGGTTGATGACATATTTTTGATCAATCTCTCTGTGAAGAATATTGTGAGTGTCACAATACCAGGCTGAGTGAAAGATTCACAAATCACAAAGATTAAAATTTGCTTCTTATTTAGGCACTGTGATTTATAGCACTGTTAATTATATAGGGTTTTATGTATACACACTCCAACACCTTACCTTCACCAACGTACTACCCTCCCTCAACCCACACGCTTTGGCTCTCAGTCATGATAAGCTCAGTTTTGCACCTATCGCATTCAGTTGCTTTTGATCATACAGTTATTCCCTTTCTATGTTTCCTTATATTCCCAGATAGCCCGGCACCATTTTTACGTCCCTCTCCTTTTAACTTTATTCAGCATGATACTCTCCACATTCAGAAAACATTTAGAACCAAAGCTTTAGTCAAAAGTGTTATTTTTCTCCCTAGCTAAAACATGAGGAAAAAACTTCAGGAGAATGGAGTCAAGTTGAGAATATCCTGTTTCAGGAACTTTTCCAGAGGTTCTGGAATTAAAAGAGAAGAGCTGGTTATCATTTTTTGTTTGTTTTTGAAGCCACAGCTGGCTATGCTCAGGACTTACTCCTGACTATGCTCTGAGATCACTCCCAGCAGTGCTCAGGGAATACACATGGTGCTTGGAATTAAATGAGGATGGCTATGTGCAAGGCAAGCGCCTCAAACTCTGTGCTCTCTCTCTGGTCCATGATTGCTGTTTATTTGTATATTTTCTCAATTGCGTCACCAGCCATATGAAGAAAACTCACAGAAAAGAGACCCATACTCTTTTTCTGGAATTTTGATTTATTTTTATAATTTCAAATTAGTTTAGTTTTTCTTGCTTTTGCACACATTTATTGGTATCTAAATAAAAATCTTTTAAAACTTTTATTATATCAAAGTGAGATAGACAATTACAAAGCTGTTCATGATTGCATTTCAGTCATACAGTGTTGCAGCACCCATCCCTCCACCAGTGCAAACATCCCACCACAAATATCCCATTTCCCTCCCCCCACCTCACCCCACCTGCCTCTATGTCAGGCACTTTTCTTCTGTTTCTCTTTTGCTATTGTGGTTTGCAATACATATTGAGGATTATAGTGCATATACCTTTATCTATGTTCAACACTCAGTTCTAGTTTAGCATTACCATATCCAACTATTATTGGCAGACTGGTCTCTTCTCTATCTTATCTAAATTCTACCCCCTCCACACACACACACACACTTGTGACAGATTTCAACCCTTGAGGTCCTCCTGGTCCCTGTTGCCCAGCCTTGGATATTAGTCTCATAATATTTTTTATATCCCACAGATTGGGTTTGAACCCAATACATAAAGATCCTTCGTGAACCTTATCACGGTTTCACCACTAGGATCTCACCATTCTACAGGGAAGTGATCATCCACATCAAAAGAGGGGTTTGGCAGGGTGATACCATTTCACCAAAACTCTTCAGCGCCACCCCTCGAAATCATCATGTGACAATTAGAATGGGGGAAAAATGGGAGCGAAGATAGATGGCCAGCAACTACACCACCTACACTTCGCTGATGACATCATTCTAATAACACCAAACATCAGCCAAGCGGCACAAATGCTGGCAGACTTTGACCGAGAATGTGGAAGGATAGCTCTACAGTTGAATCTCAACAAAACTATGTTCATGAGAAATGAACTAGTTCCAGAGGCCCCATTCACTCTCAATGGAACAAACATTTCTGAATGCAACAGCTATGTGAACCTAGGTCAAGAAGTCAACATGATGAACGACCTGAAACCTGAGTTGTGCAGGAGGAAAAGAGCGGCAGGAATGCTATTAGCTGACTTCCCTTTTTTGAATTTCAATTTAAGCACTTTTTAGTACACAGTTTGTTTCCGAATGGGGAAGGGGGAAGAATTAGCCACTATTTCTAGTAGATACCAGCAACTAAGAACCTCATCTGTGCTAAAGGGTTGGAGGTTACCTAGAAAAAAGAACAGACTGGCAGCTTCACCTAACTTTGAAAGCAAGCTATGAAATGTTCTCCTTTTATGACAGTGCAGCACAGTTAAATAGATGTATTATTATAACTCCGCTCTATGACAATAAGACACAGAGGAGAAGTGAAAGTCTTTGGAAATGAGCTGACTGCAATAGCGGAAAGGAACATAAAGCACACATTCCCATTTCTGAATGTGCAGTGTAAGGACTGAAATATTTGATAACTAGACACAATTTCCAATTGTGCACAGATTAAGTAAATGGTTCAGTGCAATAGGGATTTTAAAAAGGTCTAAGATGAGGTACAGAAAAGCCAAGTCATACCTTTGAAACTAGTTTTCTGTTGGAAACATTTCTCTTCATTTCTAAAAGTTCTTTTCAGTTCATTAAAAAAATACTTTGCGTCTTACTCACTAAACATTTTTTTTTTGCTTACTAGTCTTTTCATCCAATGAGGAAAAAATATTAGGAAACTTGCTAACGTGCGTACAGTAGAGGGTCTTCAGAACTTTGGCATAGGTGGAGGAAGACTATGGGTAAACCTTTGTACCAAAAATTTTAGCATTAAATACTGATGAAATCATCTTACCTCAATCAGGTTTTTTTTAATAAGAGGAAATTTGGCAAGTGAATAGTGATGAGAAAAAATGTTCTGAAAGTGGGAAAAAATAAAGCAAAACCAGAATTTATGTTGCTACTGCTTCTTGGATTCAGAGGCTGCTACTTCCTGGTAGGAGTTTTCTGCCATCAGACAAAGATCTCAGAACTCATCCCCTGGACTGCTGTCTTATTTTCAGTGCCACCATGCAGGCTGCAAGAGTAGATTCATCTTAAAATAAAAAGATCTGCCCCATAACTCAATTTATTTGACTATTACAAAAAACAGGGGTTACTCCTGGCTCTTTGCTCAGGAATTACTTCTGGCAGTGCTCGGGGGACCGTATGGAATGTCAGGGATCTAACACAGGTCGGCTGCATGTAAGGCAAATGCCCTACCTGCTGAACTATCGCTCCGGCCCCTCCCTTGACATAAAGGAACTGTATGTCAAGGATATTGACCCAGTCTCCACGGCCATTCTTGCTTTCTTGGAGTTGTCTCAAAATTGTTGTTCAGAAGTGCTGGTGTGGATGTGGGTAAAAGGGGACACTCATTCATTGTTGGTGGGAATGCCGGCTGGTACAGCCTTTCTAGAAAACAATATGGACATTCCTCCAAAGACTCCCATTTGACCCAGCCATACCAATCCTGGGAATATACTCTGGGAGGCCAAAAATACGCAGCAGAAACACCATCCCTACTTTTATGTTCAAAGCAGCATTATTTACAATAGCCAGAATCTGGAAACAACCAGAGTGCCCGAGAATCGATGACTGGATAGAGAAGCTTTGGTACATCTACACAATGGAATACTATGCAGCTGTTAGGAAAAATGAAGTTATGAAATTTGCCTAAAATGGATGGACATGGAGAGGATTATGTTGAGTGAAATTAGACAGGAGAGAGACAGATATAGAATGACTGCATTTACTTGCATGACATAATATATATATATATATATGTACATATTATGATACCAATATCCAAGGTCAGGCGAAACATGTATCAGGAGGTCTTGCTAAAGGTGGAAATTATCACAAATGTGTGGGAGTCAGAGACTAGGTAAGACAGAAAATGGAACAGTGTGCTAACAATTGTCGAAAGTACTGATACCAACCTAGAACTGAGCATTAAATAGAGGCAAAAAGATACACATGACAACCCTTTAATGTATGTTCTGTAATCCACAATCTGAAAGGGAAGGAAAAGAGAAAAAGATAGAGAGAAAGGGAAAGAAATAAGGAACTTGCCATGGAGGCGGGCTGGGGGAAGGGGGAGGGAACCGGGGATCTTGGTGGTGGGAGATGGGCACTGGTGGAGGGATGGGTGCTGGAACACTGTATGACCAAAACCCAAATATGAAGATCTTTGTAATTGTATATCTCATGGTGTTATAATAAAATACTTTGAAAAATTGTTGTTCAGGCCCATGATAGTAACTGAGCAGTTGAGTGCATGTTTTGAGTGTGTGAGGCTCTGGGTCGTATCCTTAGCACCAGAGAAAAAAAATCTGCTGTATAGTAATAATAAAATATTCTGCTGTATAGTATCCCACCCGCACAGCAGAGCCTGGCAAGCTACTTGTGTTTTATTTGATATGCCAAAACCCAGTAACAATTATAGACCTCATTCCCATGACCTGAACGAATTTTTTTTTTCTTTTTGGGTCACATCCAGTGATGCTCAGGGTTACTCCTGGCTCTGCGCTCAGGAAAAACTTCTGGCACTGTGTGGGGGACCATATGGGATGCTGGGGATTGTACCCGGGTTGGCTGCATTCAAGGCAAATGCCCTACCCGCTCCGGCCCTGAAGGACTGGTTTAAGGCTCTTTATGTTCCTGGAGTGAGCAGATGCCCTTGGGCTACACTAGCATATGACAGGACATATGGAGATGTTATTGGAGCCCGCACCAGCAAATTGATAAACAGAGTGAATACAAGTGATACAAGTGATTACAAAAATAAAACTTAATCAGCACCAAATTATAAAATGGGTAAAGCATAAAGAAAAAATTAAGAAAAAACAATCTGTAATTAAATCACTCAGAGACAACTATTTGGTTACAGTACACCATGTGTTTAAAAAATGTGTTATGTATGTTATTAGTTTTTGATTCATTTTATTCTAATTTTATATGATTTATTTTAGACTAGATTTATTTAGTTTTTTGATTATATCTAGTACTAAATAAAATATTTAGTACTAGATTTAATTCTGCCTTTTAAGTTAAATATAATGAGTTTTAAAAGATTATAAAATACAAATATAATTCACTATCACTATCACTATTTTCCCGTTAATCATCTATTTGCTAGAGCGGGCACCAGTAATATCTCCCTATGTCCTGTCTCATGCTAGTAGAACCCAAAAGGCATCCGCTTGCGCCAGGAACATAGAGAGCCTCAAACAATTATATTAGGTCACGGGAATGGCCTAATATAAATGTTACTGGTATTTGGCATATCAAATACTACACGAGCAGCTTGCCAGGCTTGCCATGCGGGTGGCATACTGTTGTAGTCACCTCTAAATAAAGCATTTATTGATAAACCGCGTGGCCGAGCCAGGCTGTGATAGTCTGGTCTGCTGGGTGGAGTTGTGACGAGAGGGAAGTCCGGATGTGGAAAATGGCGGGCCCCATGGGGTAGGGGAGGGTGGTCTGGCTTGTTGTGAGGCTCTGCTGGGGTGGCAGGCCAGGGCTAGAACCCGCCATGCCTCCCGGGCGCCTCACGAGCAGCTGGGCACAGGGAGAGCAAGGAGCAGCTCTGCCCCATGTCTGAGAGTCTCTGGTTCAGCATACCTGGGCCGGATTGAAAAAAAAACTTCTTCCAGACCGAATTATTTTTAAAACTAGTTACGGCTTTGAAAGGGCCATGAAGAGAAGAATAAAGTGGTTAGAATACATACTAGGGAGGTCTGATGGCACACCCTCCCCCTGACCCTCACCCAGTATTGTCAGGTACAGTCCACAAGGCCCTTCAATATGCAGGGGTGTCCTGGGTAATACCCACATGCAGGGCCCATGCAGGAAGTCACCCAGCAGCCCTGTTGACTGACAATCAGCAGTAGGTCCTTCCAGGCCTCCTGAGTATCACTTGGGAGACCCCCTCCCCCAAAGGAAACAGAAGCAAAACAATTCCTGACTGTTTACTTATCTCTACAGAGGTTTCTGGTCATTGTTTAACCAATATCTTACTCTTGGATGTTGTCTTGGCCATTTTAGGTGCCACTATAAGGCTACAGAGTGACCAGATGCTTTAAACAACAGGGTATTACTTTCTCTCAGATCTTAGGGTAGAAAGATTGGGATCAGGGTGCAGGCAAGGCTGGTTCCAGTGAGGGTTCTCTTCCTAATTGGCTGACAGGCATCTTCTTATGGTCTCACATAGCAGAAAGATGGATAAGAAGCCAGCTTTCTAGGCTTCTCTTCCTTCTTTTCCTCCTCCAGTGCCTGCTCCTCCTTTTCCTCTTCCATGCTTGTTTTTGGACCACATCAGACATACTGAGGGCTAATTCCTGGCTCTATGCTCAGGGATCACTGACAGTGCTTGGGGAACCCTATATAGCCGAGGTATCAACCCTGAGTAAGCTGTTTTCAAGGAAATGCCTTAGCCCCTGTGCTATCTCTCCCGCCCTCTTGGTCTTCTCTTAGGACACTAACCAATCAGGAACTCTGCACTTGGCCCCTTCACATCTATTTATCTCCCACAGGCCCCAACTACACATCCCAACACGTAGGAGCTTAGGGCCTCAACATATGAACTTCGATTTGGGTATGGAGGAGAGAATTCAGTCCACAGTCACTATTAAAGGTGTTTGCAGTTTGCACTCCTATAGTGAAGCTGTGCTAAAGATTTTGAACATATGTCTCTACGAATATAAAAACCTTTCACTAGCATGAATTCACAGTTATTGGGAAAATGGCTCTGTGGTTGTAGAAGCCTTTCTCCAAATTAATTTAGAATAGCAAAATTATATCCTCAGTTCATTCATATTTAGCTTATTCCAAAAATGATTACTAAGTGCATACTATATGCAAGTTAATGTGAGTAAGAAAAGGAAGAAGATCGGTCCTGCTCTCAAGGAGCTGACAGGCAGATCAGGAGCAGAGGGAGCTCAAGGAAGCTCTGAGAGCCTCACTGGGGCCACTGCCCTCAGCCTTCCACAGCTCTGAGAGCGCCACTGGGGCCACTGCCCTCAGCCTTCCACAGCTCTGAGAGCCTCACTGGGGCCACTGCCCTCAGCCTTCCACAGCTCTGAGAGCCTCACTGGGGCCACTGCCCTCAGCCTTCCACAGCTCTGAGAGCGTCCCTGGGGCCACTGCCCTCAGCCTTCCACAGCTCTGAGAGCGTCCCTGGGGCCACTGCCCTCAGCCTTCCACAGTTCTGAGAGCCTCACTGGGGCCACTGCCCTCAGCCTTCCACAGCTCTGAGAGCGTCACTGCGGCCACTGCCCTCAGCCTTCCACAGCTCTGAGAGCCTCACTGGGGCCACTGCCCTCAGCCTTCCACAGCTCTGAGAGCCTCACTGGGGCCACTGCCCTCAGCCTTCCACAGCTCTGAGAGCCTCACTGGGGCCACTGCCCTCAGCCTTCCACAGCTCTGAGAGCCTCACTGGGGCCACTGCCCTCAGCCTTCCACAGCTCTGAGAGCTTCACTGGGGCCACTGCCCTCAGCCTTCCACAGCTCTGAGAGTTTCACGGGCCACTGCCCTCAGCCTTCCACAGCTCTGAGAGCCTCACTGGGGCCACTGCCCTCAGCCTTCCACAGCTCTGAGAGCCTCACTGGGGCCACTGCCCTCAGCCTTCCACAGCTCTGAGAGCATCACTGGGGCCACTGCCCTCAGCCTTCCACAGCTCTGAGAGCATCACTGGGGCCACTGCCCTCAGCCTTCCACAGCTCTGAGAGTCTCACGGGGCCACTGCCCTCAGCCTTCCACAGCTCTGAGAGCCTCACTGGGGCCACTGCCCTCAGCCTTCCACAGCTCTGAGAGCATCACTGGGGCCACTGCCCTCAGCCTTCCACAGCTCTGAGAGCCTCACTGGGGCCACTGCCCTCAGCCTTCCACAGCTCTGAGAGCTTCACTGGGGCCACTGCCCTCAGCCTTCCACAGCTCTGAGAGCCTCACTGGGGCCACTGCCCTCAGCCTTCCACAGCTCTGAGAGCGTCACTGGGGCCACTGCCCTCAGCCTTCCACAGCTCTGAGAGCCTCACTGGGGCCACTGCCCTCAGCCTTCCACAGCTCTGAGAGCGTCACTGGGGCCACTGCCCTCAGCCTTCCACAGCTCTGAGAGCGTCACTGGAGCCACTGCCCTCAGCCTTCCACAGCTCTGAGAGCCTCACTGGAGCCACTGCCTTCTGCCTTCCACAGACTCAGAGGACAAAAGACTTCAGCAGGATTCAAGGCCTTATGATGCTTTATATATACCGGCTTCTAGAAAGTTTACACAGTTCCTACCAGCAGATGAAAGAGTCCACTTATTTAAATGTCAGTTCAATTTTGAGAATTTACTGAACTAAACTTAACTTTCAATTGGCCTTATCATGAGAACTCCTGCTCTTTTCTGAAAATTGTTAGTAATCAATCTACTGGCTCAGTTCCTAGCGGTATTCTAAAGGACAATTGACATACCCTTCATTAGATTGGGAAAGAGAGGAAATATATACAAATAGCCTGCTCGGTATAGATCTTGCCTACATTTTAATTTTGGAATAATATGGTGGTGGACAGGGACCCTACTGATGCAATTAATATTGAATTTGATTTTCTAAGTGGTTTACTTTAATGGACAGGGTAGTAATTGTTTTTCTCAAGATGTTAAGAGATCTAAATCGTAAAAATTGTTTTGGAGGTAACTGTGACAAAAGGGAGAGGGGCTGGAGTGATAGCACAGCAACCCGGGTTCGATCTCCAGCATCCCATATGGTCTCCTGAGCTCTGCCAGGAGTAATTCCTGAGCAAAGAGCCAGGAGTAACCCCTGAGGTTCTCTGGATGTGAGGATGTGACCCAAAATGCAAAAATAAATAAATAAATAAGTACATAAGATAAAATAAAAAGGGAGAGAAAAGTAACATCTTGGTTTCTAAAACTCTCAAACACAAGTAATTTCTCTAAATAATAAAGAACTTAATAAGAATTATAATCTGTGAATTCCTAATAAAGAAAAATAATATACCTGGAGTAATTACACATTGGGAATTATGTTAGATTTTTTTGTTTCTTTTGTCTTGGGAAACTGCCCTTTTTCCACAACTGCCTCATATGGTGTGGTTACTAGATGTAGCAAAGATAAAAACAACTATAAAATTCTCAGTTAAATCTGAATTTTAGAAAAATAGCAAATACTTATTTTACTATAAGTAGGTCTTATGTAATACTTGGGGAATTTTATTGTAAATTTGTTATTTATATGAAATTCAAAAATACCTTGGCACCATATATTTCAGTTGCAATGACATATAAATAGATGATCACATTTTACTTTTTACACTATACTAATAAGATGGCCAGGAAAGAAATTAAATAAAGTTGCTGCTGTCTTAAAATATCAGAACTTCATAAATAAAGGCATTCGCCTCCCATACAAATCCGGTTTCAAACTCTTAAAGCATATTTGGATTGCTTTTTTGTCTTATCTTTGATTTAAATTTTTCCAAAGTGATACATTCACTGTTTTCTATTTCTAAGCCAAAGCACACATTAAATGGAGAAATAGCTCTACGACTAGCATTGAAATATTAATTGTTTAAAGATTGATTTCCCTGGCCATGACCACTCACTCATATTTAATTTACAGAACAGTGGGTACATAAAAATACAAACAGTGTGGCACACAATATCCTCAAGGAAAAAGATCAAATATGAACATGACAATGACAAAAATGTCGACCAAGTAAACAGGCAAGAGATAGTTGAGAGAACACAAGGAGTATCTCTAACTCCAAAATAAAAGGCACTTGGCAACTGAATAAAGGAAGGAAAAAAGGAAGTGTGGTGTCTCAGGCACAAGATACAAAAATTGTGAGCAAACCGGGGATGAAAATCATATCCTAAACTGCCCAATGCGTCAACGCAGGAACTGTTCCTGATAGACACATGCATGTAGAGGGCTCTGACACACCATAGAAAAGCCTGGCAGACCTTCTGGTTCATACTGGAGAGAGAAATGTGGTTCAGAGTGTCTGGGACCAAATGCCCTTGGTTGGACTCAGGACAATCCTCTGTTTGTTGGTTCTTCTCAAAGCATTTGTCCAACTGATTCTAGTTTGGGAAATATGACCTAAACTTTAGGCCTTGTATGTCTTTGAGCTCTGGACTGTGAGAATTGAGAAATGATCTGGTATCTGAGACTAAGTGTGAACTAGGGAGCAACTATTAGGCAGAGGTTAGCTGGCCACACCCAGCCAGCTCTCTCCCCCTCCCCCCCCACCAGAGGAGGGATCATCACTGCCTGGCCACCACCTGAGGAGGAAGAGCCAAGAGATTCCGCAGCTATGGCATTACAGTGCTGCAGCCCCTCCGGTCCTGATGCTGAGGATCACCTCTTGATGAGGGGAGCACTCTGGGTACTGTGAGGAGACCATGCATGCAGATGGAACTGTACAAAGGCATGTCTGTGGTGGACAGGGTGGACATCAGAATGTCCAATTCATATGAACCTGGGGTTTGGGTTTTTAAATGAATGGGAAGACTACATTCTTTAGATCCAGTGTTTTGGTTTTATTGTTTTCTTCTGGTTTTAGGACCACACTCAGTAATGCTCAGCACTTACTTGTGGCTCTGCACTAGGGATCACTCCTGTCAGTGCTCAGGGATCATATGGGGTGCTGGGGATCAAACGCAGGTCAACTGTATGCAAGACCAGTGTCTTGTCTGCTATACTATATCTCTCCAGCTTTTAAATCTACTTATACCCCAATACATTTTCATTTTAGTTCAAACAAACACATCGCAGAAGGCATGTTCTCAGCACACATTAATGCAATCACTCTGATGCTCTTCTTAAAGCAAGGCACGGAGGGAGGGGGAATAAGTAAAGGGGAATTTCACTTCCGCACATCTCCCAGTCCAATTGCCAATTTAATTAACTAATCATTTTTAATCAAATAGTATAAAAAGCAAAGCCATCAAATTACCAGACATATTCAAATCAAATGCTTTTCAGCTCTCTCAGGCTAATCTAAGTTTTTCATGCTATAATATTCTTTATTTATTTATTTATTTATTTATTTATTTATTTATTTTAATTTATTTATTTTTTCTTTTTGGGTCACACCCAGCAATGCTCAGGGGTTTCTCCTGCCTCTGCACTCAGGAATTACTCCTGGCGGTGCTTGGGGACCATATGGGTTGCCGGGGATCGAACCCAGGCCAGCACAGGCCGGCCGCGTGCAAGGCAAACGCCCTACCCCTGGGCTATCGCTCCAGCCCTTTACTTATTTATTTTTATAACATCATTAATATCAAAAAAGAAATGCAACTGGCTCTTCAAAAAATTGGGCAGTTTAAATTTTCAAGTTGATGTTAAGGAAAAGATGAAACCCCAAAGAATGAAGGTTTCTAGGTGTCTAGACTCTGAAAGCAGGAGCAAAGCTTAGGATATACACAATGTAGAGCCTTTGCGACATGGCGGGAATGAAGTGAGCTTATTAAATCAGTTATTTAATTTAGTTGTCTTTGTCAACAAGCATCGAGGTATGTTTGTTTTCATTAGACTTCCTAATTGCTCTGAAACAATAGGAATCCTGGAGTGCAAATGTCCAGCACAAAGTCTTCTTTATTAGGTCTGTGCACAGTACCCTTTCATCCCTTTCTTCAATCAGCATCTAGTATGTATCAGCATTGTACCAGGGTGAGTAGAGACACACACACTGAACTTAAGGAATATATAGCTTTAATGCAAAAGACACAAAACAATTCTACGATGCCAGAAAGTGCAGCTCTGACAAGTACCACAGAGGCAGAACTTGCAAATAAAATGAATAAATGTTGGTCAGAAGGGAACTCTGGGGGCGGAGAGAAAGCACAGTGGGTAGGGCATTTGCCTTCCATGCAGCTGATCCAGGTTTGATCCTCGGCATCCCATATGGTCACCTGAGCATTGCCAGGAGTAATTCCTGAGCGAAGAGCCAGTAGTAACCACTGAGTGTTGCTGGTGTGACCAAAAAAGAAAATAAAAAAGGGAATTCTGGGCAGAAAATTGCACAGGCAAAACCCAAGGAGTAGAGGGAAATTCTGCACACTGCAGGGACACTTGGATGTTTCTGAGGCTGGTAGGAAAACAGAAGAGGGCAGGAGCAGTTCCAAAGGCCCCTTGGGGACTTTCCCAGAACTGAGAAGCTACCACAGGATTTTAAGGATTTTAAGGAGAGGGCTGGTAGGATGAGATGTAGAGATTTGAAGATCACTCTTCCTATAGGATGGAGAGCACATCAAAAGAAGGCCAGAGTGGAGGATGTAACCTGGTGTGTGAAGATATGGGCTGATACTGTGATGTAGACAGTATTGGGCATAAGGTGCTTGGCTTAAGCACTGCCAACCCTGTTTTGTTATCTTATATTTCATATGGTCCCTCTAAAACCACCAAGAATGTTTCATGAACACAGAGCCGTGAGCAGCTACTGATTAAAGCCAAGTGTGGCCAGAAAAGAAACAACAAGACAAAATGACACAGAATTAGGTACCAGAGTATTCGATAGGTGAAGGTGGGAGGGAGATATGAGCAGAACTGAGGATGAATAAAGTGATATAGCAATGCTCTGCTGTGAAATTCCACAGACTCAGTAAGAGGAGTTTCAAGTAGGACCCAGGTTTGAGTGCCTGACTGTATAGTAAATCTTGGAGACAAACCAAGCATAGAAAGAAGGGAGGTGGGGGGGCTTGTGGTCTTGAAGAATATGCTGTTGGGAAATCCGGAACGGTGCCTGAGCAGTACACTACTGAACTTATGGGCCTAGAGCTTAGAGAAGAAGCACAGAGCCACTGGCCCAAGTCTCTACTGTTCCAAGGCACATTTGAGAGGAAGGCACATATTTATTCCAAAGGGTGGGAAGGAGCAAAACAAATCCTCAAAGCAGACAAGTCACTCTTCTACATGTGACTTCAAACTATTTCTTTATTTTTTTAAATATTTTATTATACCACCGTGAGACATACAATTAAAAGATGTTCATAAGATATTCATATTTTGGTTTCGGTCATACAGTGTTCCAGCCCCCATCCCTCCAACAGTGCCCATTTCCCACCACCAATGTGCCCCAATTCCCTCCCCCCTCCCATAGCCTGCCTCTATGGCAGATTATTTATCTTTCCCTTTTCTCTTTCTCTCTCTCTCTCTCTCTCTCTCTCTCTCTCTTCTCTTTTCCTTCTCTTCCATATTGTGGATAACAATACATACATTAGGGGACCAAACAATACTCCAGCGGGTAGGGCATTTGCCTTGCACACGGCCGGCCCATGCCGGCCCAGATTCGATCCCCAGCATCCCATATGGTCCCCAAGCACCGCCAGGAGTAATTCCTGAGTGCAGAGCCAGGAGTAACCCCTGAGCATTGCCGGATGTGACCCAAAAAAGCAAAAAAAAAAACCCATACATTAAAATGATGGCATGTGTATCTTTTGCCTGTATTTAAGGCTCAGTTCTAGGTTGGTATTAGCACTTTCAACAATTATTAGCACATTATTCCATTCTCTGTCTTTCCTAGCCTCTGACTCCCACATTTTTGTGATAATTTCCACCTTTGACAAGACCTCCTGATCCATGTTTCGCCTGACCTTGGATATTGGTATCATACATATGTATATATATATGTATATATACATATATATATGTATATATATATATATATGTCATGCAAGTGAATGCAGTCATTCTATATCTGTCTCTCTCCTTCTGGCTAATTTCACTCAACATGATACTTTCCATGTCCATCCATTTTTAGGCAAATTTCATAACTTAACTTTTCCTAACAGCTCACACTATTCCATTGTATTGATGTGCCAAAGTTTCTTAATCCAGTCATAAGTTCTCTGGTTGTTTCCAGATTCTGGCTATTGTGAATACTGCTATATGAAATAAAAGTGCAGATGGTGTTTTCTCTGTGTGTTTTTTGGATTTCCAGGGTATACCCCAGGAGTGATATGGCTGGGTCAAATGGGGGCTCAATTTCTAGTCTTTGGAAAATGTCAATATTGTTTTCCAGAAAGGCTGTACTACTCGACATTCCCACCAACAATGGATGAGAGTCCCCTTTTCCCCACACCCATGCCAGCACTTGTTCTTGCTGTTTGGGATATGTGCCAGTCTCTGTGGTGTAAAATGATATCTCATTTTTGTTTTGATTTGCATCTCTCTGATGATTAATGATGATGAGCATTTTTTCATATGTTTTTTGGCCATTCGAATTTCTTCCTTGTTGAAGTTTCTGTTCCTATCTTCTCCCCATTTTTTGATGGGGTTGGCTGTTTTCTTCTTGTAAAGTTCTACCAGTGCTTGATATATCCTGGATATTAACCCCTTATCAGAGGGTATTGGGTGAATATTCTTTCCCATTTTGTGGTCTGTCTTTGTATCTTGGACACTGTTTCTTTGAGGTACAGGAGCTTTTTAGTTTCATGTAGTCCCATATGTTTATCTTTTCTTTAGTTGTTTTGTTAGCGGTGTTTCATCTTTGAAGATGCCTTTATTTTTTTTAAAGTATTTTATTATACCACCGTTAGATATATAATTACAAGATGTTCATGTTTGAATTTTGGTTCTACAGTGTTCCAACACCCATCCCTCCACCCCTGCATATCTCCCATCACCAATGTCCCCACTTCCCTCCCCCTTCCCAGCCTGCCTCCATGGCAGGTTCTTTATCTCCTTTCTTTCTCTCTCTCTCTCCTTGCTTCCCTTTCTTATACATTGCAGATTGTAATATATTCTAGAACATAATTGGTTCCACTGCTTTGATGTAGGGTCCGGACCACAAAAGTTGCGGCTATTATGGTGAGCGAGTCTCATTTGACTGCTTCTGAGGCCCTACAGAGGTGATGGGCCCCCCCCCCCAAACCCATCCTGCCTCCTGGGAGCCTCATGGTCAGCTAAAGTAGGGGAGAGCCGGATAGCAGCTCTTCCACATGCGTTTGAGTCTCTGCATCATGGCCAAGAGCCCTGAGGCAGTTCATGGGCGGGGCCACCAGTCCTATGGGATGGGTCAGAGGGGAAATGGGGACCCCAGCTCCATCTCCAGGAACATCCAGTGACTTACGCCTCCGTGGGCTTGAACTCAGCTGCTCTGAGCTGGTATTGAAATCAGCATCTCTCTTGCATGGGTTCTGATGAGCTGTGGGTTTCAGACTGCAAATATGGCAGTTATTATGGTGAGTGAGACTCATCCAGCTTCTTCCAAGGCCCTACAGAGGTGATGGGCCAACATCCCAAAACCACCTTGCCTCCTGGGAGCCTCATGTCAGCTGAGCTAGGGGGGAGCTGGATGGCAGCTCTCCCCCATGCTTCTGAGTCTCATGCATCATGGCTGAGAGCCTCAAGGGAGTTCATGGGTGGGGCCACCAGGCCTCTGGGACAGGTCAGAGAGGGGAAGGGGTACCCCAGGTCCATCTCTAGGAATGCCTAGTGACTTCTGCCTCTGAGAGCTGCCACCTGGGCTCAAACTCAGCTGCTCTGAGCTGGTCTTGAGATCAGCATCTCTTTTGCATAGGTTCTGATGAACTATGGGGTCCGGACCATGATAATGGCATTATTATGGTGAGCGAGTCTCATCCGGTGGTTTCCAAGGCCCTAAAGAGGTAATGGGCCACTCCCAAAACCCATCTTGCCTCCTGGGGGCCTCATGGTCTGCTGAGCTAGGGGAGAGCCGGTTGGCAGCTCTATTCCATGTGTCTGAGTCTCTCATCTTTCTCTCTATCTCTATTTCTGTCTCTGTATTTCTCTCTCTCTTCTCCTACACCTTGTGACTCGCCTTACAGTTTATGATGCAATTAACTATGTGTATATTCAGTAGTGAGTTATAGTGAGACATTATAGTTCCTCATTCCCCTCAACCTCCCCAGTTTGTTACAACTACAATGATCATTATGGTGTACAGATGTGAAAGATCCTGGGAAGGACCTGGTCCAAGCAAGCCTACTTTGTTATTTAAGCCTCTTTGTGGCTGCACACTGTCACAGCCATGCATATGGTCTGCCCCTTGTCCAATTCGTCTGGTTGCAGAGGCTGTGAGCCCATAGCCACGCCCAGTGCAGGGAGCCCAAATCCCTGTTCCAATTTCGCCAGCATGGCTTCCCCCACATAACTGTTTTTACCCTAGAAGCTATATTGGTCTTGGCCAGGGAGTAGCCAATTCCTCAGAGACTCCATGGGCTGCTCCATGTGGGCTGAGCAGAGCAGCTGTGCATCTGGTCTTTCCCTTGTCCAGTTCATCACTATTGTTACTGTTTTTGGCATATCAAATACACCACGGGTAGCTTGCCAGGCTCTTATATGGCTCTGGATTCATCCCAAGGGGCCCAGTCTTTTCCTATGTCAGACCATCCACCATCCAGGGCCCACAGGGCAGAGTCCTGGGGGTGTAGACAAAGCATATCTCCTGTCTGCCACCTGCCAATGCAACTGGGCACCGCAGCCACACCTGCAACACCTTGAGGGGCAAGTGGCCCTGATAATGCCTTTAGCTTCAACTTTGTGGAGGGTTTTTACTATATTTTCTTCAATGTACTTTATGGATTCAGTTATGATATTGAGATCTTAATCCATTTTGATCTGATTTTTGTGCATGATGTTAGACAGAGGTCCAAATTCATTTTTTTACATGTTGCTGCCCAGTTTTCCCTAGCACCACTTGTTGAAGAGGCTTTCACTGTTCCATTTTGGACCTTTTGCACACTTATCAAAGATTAAATGATCATGTGTTTGAAGTTAGGTGTCAGGATATGAATTCTATTGCATAGGTCCACAGTTCTGTTTTTTATTCCAATACCACGCTGTTTTAATTACAACCTCTTTGTAGTACCATTTAGGGTTGGGAAAGGTGATGCTTCCCATCTTCTTTCTGAAAATTGCTTTAGTTATCCGTGGGGGTTTATTGTTCTATACAAATTTCAGGAGTGTTTGGTCAATTTCTTTGAAGAATGGCATGGATATCCTTATAGGGACTGCATTGAATCTGTACAAAGCTCTAGGGAGTATTACCATTTTGACAATGTTGAACCATCCTTGCATTCCCGGGATGAATCCTACTTGGTCATGATGTATAATCTTCTTGATGAGTCTTTGGATTCTGTTTGCTAGTATTTTGTTGAAGATCTTAGCATCTGTGTTCATCAGGGATATTGATCTGTAGTTTTCTTTCTTTGTGTTGTCTCTGCCTACTTTGAGTATCAGGGTAATATGTGCCTCGTAGAAGCTGTTTGGGAGTGTTTCTGTTTCTTCTATTTTCTGGAAGAACTTGAAAAGGACAGGAAATAAGTCCTCCTTAAAGGTTTGGCGCCAGGAGGTAATTCCTGAGTGCAGAGCCAGGAGAAACCCCTGAGCATTGCTGGGTGTGACCCAAAGAAGCAAAAAAAAAAAAAGGTTTGGTACAATTCACTAGTGAATCCATCTGGACCTGGGCTTTTGTGATTGGGTGGACTTTTAACTACAGTTTCAATTTCCTGGATGGTTATAGGCTTATTCAGATGTTGCAGGTCTTCTTGTTTCAGCCATGGGAGGTTATAGGACTTCAGGAATTTATCCATTTCTTCTAGCTTCTCATGTTTCATGGCATACAGACTCTCAAAGTAATCTCTGATGATCTTTTGGATTTCTGTGGTTTCTGTTGTGATGTCACCATTTTCATTTCTGATTCTGTTTATTTGTGTTCTCTTTTTCCTTGTCCATACAAGCCTTGCCAGTGGTTTGTCAATCTTGTTTATTTTTTTCAAAGAACCAGCTCTGGGTTTCAGTAATCTTTTGAATTGTTTTTTGGGTTTCCAACTCATTGATTTCCTCTATAAGTTTTATTATTTCCTTTTTTTCTGCCTGGCTTGGGCTCCTTTTGTTGGTCTTTTTCTAACACTTTGAGCTGTGAAGTCAGGTTATTTATGTGGGTCCTTTCTTCTTTCCTGATGAATGCTTTGCAGAGCTATAAACTTTCCTCTTAACTCGGCTTTTGCCGTGTCTCACAAGTTCTTTTAGTTGGTGTCTTCATTTTCATTTGTTTCCATGAATCTTTGGATTTCCTGTTTGATTTCATCTATGACCCATTGGTTGTTCATCAGTGAGCTGTTCAGTTTCCAGGTGTTTGGTTTGACTCCCTGCTTCTGTGTTCAGTTAACTTCCATTTTCAGTGCATCTGGTCTGAAATCTAGTTGACACAAATTCTATCTTTTTTATTTTATTGAGGTATGCTTTGTGGCTCAGCATGTGGTGTATCTTGGAGAATGTTTCATGCGCACTGGAAAAATGTGTATTCAGCTTTTTTTTTTTGGCATGAAAAACCCTATATATATCCACTAGCTTTCTTTCTTCCATTTCTTCCTTTAGGGCCAATATTTCCTTGGTGAGTTTCAGTCTTGTCGCTCTATCCATAGTTGATCGAGCAGTGTTGAAGTCTCCAACTATTATTGTGCTACTGTTAATGTCTTCTTTGAGGTCTATTAGCAGTTGTTCTAAGTATTTTGCTGGTCCCTCGTTGGGTGCATATATGTTTAGTAGTGTACTTTCTTCCTGGTATACATACCCCTTAATTAATAAGAAATGGCCTTCATTGTCCCTTCTAACATTTTATCAGCCTGAAGTTTATATTATTCGATACTAGTATGGCCACACTGGCCTTTTTGGAAGAGTTGTTTGCATGGAGAATTGTCTTCCAACCTTTGACTTTGAGTCTGTGTTTGCTCTGATTATTCAGATGTGTTTCTTGTAGACAGCAGAATGTCGATTCAGTTTTTTTAATCCATTTTGCCACTCTTTGTCTCTTAATTGGTGCATTTAGACTATTGACATTGAGAGAGACTATTGTCATCGGATTTTGTGCTATCTTTCAGTTTAACTTGTGCTTTTGGCTTTTGTCTTATTTTACAGTAGACCCTTCAGTCCTTTTAAAGTTGGTTTTGAGTCCATAAAGTTCCTGAGTCGTTGCTTATCCATGAAGTTGTGTATTTTTCCTTCATATCTGAAGGTGATTCTGGTCAGGTAAAGAATTCTTGGTGAGGCCTGCAGTTCATTGTGCTTTTTCATGATATCCCACCACTGTTTTCAGGCTCTGAGTGTTTCATGGGAGAAGTCTGTTGCATATCTTAGGGATATGCCTTTGTATGTGATTTCCTTCTTTGATCTTGCTGCTTTCAGTATTCTATCTCTATCTATAGTTTTTGTCATACTAATTAAGATGTTTCTTGGAGTATTCTTATTGGGGGTTTCTTTTAGCTGGTACCCTATGGGCCTCCTGAATCTGGAGGCAAACACTCTTTAGTTCCAGGAACTTCTCAGCAATGATACCTTTGACATTTTCTTCTTCATCAGGGTTTTCTTCTTGCCCTTCTGGGATCCCAATGATCTGTATGTTATTCCTTTTTGGCTTCATCCCAATTATGTCTTATCTGTTCATTAATTGTGAGCCTTTTTTCCCCATCTTCTGCTGTTGTTTAGAGAATCTTTGGAACTCGATTTGGTGATCACTAATTCTTTCTTCAGCAGTTGTTACTCTGCTGTGGAGTCTTTCCAGTGTGTTTTTCATTTCACTTACCACATTTTTCATATCTGTTACTTCTGTTTGTATTTTGGTCAGCATTTTCCTCATTTCTTCTCTCATGTGCTCTTGTATTTTATTTATTTTGCATTCCTTTGCTTCTTTGAGTTCCTTATGCATCCTTAACAATTCTTCCGAAATTCCTTATCAGAGAGGTTATATAACTCATTGTTATTGCTTGGCTCATCTGGGCTAGTGACTTCACTCTTTGAGCTTGATAGAATTTTGCATTGCTTTACCATTATGACTATTGTAGGTTGCAAATGTGAGTTCTTGGGTAGCTAGATAGTACAGTTAGTAGGTGTTGGGCTGTTTGCAGAGTTTGTGTGGGTGGCAAGGGAATGTAGAGACAAGTGCTCATTGGTACCTCATACAATATAGATAGTAAGCAGATTGCGCAGACGCGCTAGCATCCACACAGTTTTTTGTTTTGGGATATGAGTGGCTGGTTCTGGCCTGTTACCTGGGTCTGGTTAGTTCCACGGAGACTCTAGGATCTCACACACACACACAGCTGTAGGAGGAACAGAAGGTGTTCCCCGGAAGAGCAGGGCAGAAATGGTCCGGGGCAGATCCAAGGCTGTGTGCCTTGGGTCCCGTTGGTGAAAGTTTCGGGCTCTTTAGTTCTGCGGAGATGCAAGGATCACACACACACACACACACACACACACACACACACACACACACACACACCTATACGAGGGACGGGAGTCATTCCCGAAGCCTGTTTGTTCATTAAGTAATGATGAGGAATTAGTGTGGAACTGGAGTCATGGTTCCATATGCAGGATGGTGCACTGCAAACTGGAGAGTTCTTCACTAGGTTGAACGGCCCGGTACCGACTGTTGAGCAAGTGTTACCTTCCTATTCCTTCCTCCTCTGATTGTTTACTTTTGCTTTGGTTACTGATATTTGCCTCATTCACTGCCAAACCGCTACCTTCTTCTAGATGACAGTGCATGAGAGTCTTAGTGAAGTCAGACATCACACTAGACAGTGCAACTGTATCTGAAACAAATAGCTCTTCCTTTCCCTCAAGGCACTAACATTTTATTTTTTTATTTGTTGGTTTTAGGGAGAAACCTGAGAGTACTCAGGGCTTACTCTTGGATCTGTGCTCAGGAGGTCCCCCTCAAATAGTCAAGGGGTAATAGAGGGTGCCTAGAATAAAATCTGTTGGTTATGTGTAGGACAAATGACCTCCTGCTAAATTATCTCACACTCCCCAAGATACCTCTATTTTCACATTATAATTTATCAGAATAGTTCACCCGCCAAGAAAGAGAGTCCCAGATTACATAGTCAATAGCCTAGGCTTGGGAATAAAGGTTAAAATGAAGGTCACAAGATAATGTTATATATACCAGAGGTAGTAAGAGCCAGGAATGAGATAAAAGGTTTAAAATTGGATGATGATTGTATTCCTCTTTAAGTCATTTCTGTCCATCTCTAATGGAGGTAAAGTCTCGCTGGAGATTAAGGTCAAATGGAATTTCACTTTTTACTTCTTCCTCTTGAAAAGGCCCGCCTCAAATAGTTATATTCTATTCATACGGCACAAAGGGTGATGTAAAGACTTAACAGAAATAACATATGAGTTATTCAGTGAATCTATAATATAAGTACTTGGTAAGGAGATAATTATGATAAAAGAATATCTGATGATAAATAGTATCTAGGGAGGACACTATAGAGATTTTGGCAGAGCAGATTCAGTAAAGGTTTGCCAACTGACTTACCTAACTTATGTTCACGTATTCATTCACAACTATTATCAAGAACCTACCAAGTGCCAGTTACTGTGCTGAGCCCTGAAGAAAAATGGAATATATGACTGAGTTTGGGAGGAAGTATGTATAAAAATCTAAGTAAATGCAATGTGATGAAAGCTACAGAAGAGTTAGGTATAAAGGTAGTAGGAATAGAGCAGGGAAACTACTGAATGTTACTCAGAGAAAGTTCATGGAGAACATAAACATTGTGAAAAGAGATTAGCTTAAATATAAAGGGCCTGATATGAAGTATTTTTACCAAGATGAGTTTAACAGTGATATGGGAGGATTTGAAGTGGCCAGGGGAAAGTGCATGGAGACCCCAAGGTAATGGTGGAGGAAACAGACACTCTGGTGGTGGATGCGGTGTTGGCATATTGTATTCGTGGAACCCTATCATTAACAGGTTTATAAATTTGTAATCATGATGAATAAAATAAAATAATAAAATTTAAAAATGAACTTAAAAATACATGTTCTGATGAAAATAAAGGGGAACAATTTGTTAGGTGAATAATTATAACAACATAGCAATAGCTAAAATAAAGAATTTTATTTGCAACATATGAGAAAAGAGAAAGCATAAATGTCATTCAAACATAAAAACGATCTCCTGCTCTGATATTGCCCAACTCAGTCTCAGTATACTTAGCAGCTAATGTGTCTCCTAAGCACCACAACATTGTGTACCTCGAGACATCATAACTTACTCTTGTCTTATTCAATAACCTAAAAGCACATATCTGAAGAAAAGGGTGTCAAAACAATTTATTAAAAGCAGAATATGTGGGCTATCGTAGTTTTCCAAAGTCAAACCATGAAAAGTATAAAAATATGAAATATAGTTACTACTAGCCAGTCTTGCTAGGTCAGGTATGAAACTACATTTTTCTTAAACATCAAAGAGAAGCATCTTGCAATCTTCAGATCTCTGAATGCTTCAGCATATAGACTAAAAAAAATCAGGTTATTTATATTTTAATCATTTTACATGTTGCATTTTCTAATAAAATTTGTTTTCCTTAGGTTTTATTTTTTTTTGTTTCATTGTTTTGTAATCAGAATTCCTTTCTTCCTTTCCTTTCTTCCTTCCTTCCATACTATTTGTGCTAAGCCCCAGATATTCTAAAAATCAAACCAGAAAATGTTTTATAAATAAGATATTTAGTGATAACTTGAAAGGATATTTTTCAGCAGATGAGATCTGATAATGTCATCATCCACTGTATTTTCAGAGGTAAATAAATTAGATCATTTTATGCCTGATATGTTCCAAAGAAAAGTTAGTTTGAGGAGAGGATAATCAAAGATGATTTCTTTCTAATGCTTCAATTATTCCCATAGGAGTTTCAGAAACTAGTAAGAACTGAATTATTTCTTATGGATATGACTAATACTATGGTTTATGAAGAATTTGGAGGCAGAATCAAAAGGAGTTCAAAACTGTGATTGCACAAAATATTCCATTAATTACTCAATAGTAGGCATTATTTCAGGAGAAAGATACATTAGCCAAGAAAATAAATACTGGCGCTTCCGGGACCAGCGGCAATCTCCCCCACAGGTGTGTGTGTACCCCTGTGTCTCCGTGGACCCAAGTTGCCCCAAGGAAGAGCGGAAACTCCATCAACGGGAACCAAGGCAGACTGCCTTGGTTTCACCGTGGACCCTTTGGGCCCCTGCGCTTCCGGGACCAGCGGCAAGCAGTGGTAATTAAAACAGCATGGTATTGGAATAAAAACAGACCTGTGGACTTATGGAATAGAGTTGAGTATCCTGACACCCATCCTCAAATACATGATCATTTAATCTTTGATAAAGGAGCAAAAGTACAAAATGGAGCAAGGAAAGCCTCTTCAACAAGTGGTTCTGAGAAAACTGGGAAACTACATGTAAAAAAAAGAATTTGGACTTCTGTCTAACACCATGCACAACAATCAGATCAAAATAGATTAAAGATCTCAATTTCAGACCTGAATCCATAAAGTATGTCAAAGAAAGTATAGGAAGAACCCTCCATGACATTGAATGTAAAGGCATCTTCAAAGATGAAACACCACTAACAAAGCTATTGGAAGCAAAGATAAAAATATGGGACTACATGAAACTAAAAAGCTTCTGCACCTCAAAAGAAACAGTGACCAAGATACAAAGAGAGTCCACAGAATGGGAAAGAATATTCACCCAATGCCCATCCGATAAGGGGTTAATATCCTGGATATATCAGGCACTGGTAGAACTTTACAAGAAGAAAACAGCCAACCCCATCAAAAAATGGGGAGAAGAAATGAACAGAAACTTTGACAAGGAAGAAATTTGAATGGCCAAAACGCATATGAAAAAATGCTCATCATCATTAATCATTAGAGAGATGCAAATTAAAGCAACAGTGAAATATTATCTCACACCACAGAGACTGGCACATATCCAAAAGAGCAAGGACAACAAGTTTTGGTGTGGATGAGGGGAGAAAGAGACTCTCATCTACTGTTGGTGGGAATGTCGACTGGTACAGCCTTTTGGGAAAACATTCCTCCAGAAATGAGAAATTGAGCTCCCGTTTGACCCAGCAATACCACTTCTGGGAACATACCTGGTGAGACCCAAAAATACACAGTGGAAGCACCATCTACACTTCTATATTCATAGCTGCACTATTCACATTAGGCAGAATCTGGAAACAACCAGAGTGCTTGAGAACAGAAGATTGAATAAAGAAACTGTAGTACATCTATACAATGGAATACTATGCAGCTGTTAGAAAAAATGGTGATATAGAATGACTGCATTCATTAATAGGATATAAATAGATACCAGTGTTTTAATAAATATGGGAAATGGTAATGGCAGATTAAAACTCACCACTGAATATACACAAAGAGACTTAAGTGATAAACTCTAAATATCTGCAGGGCTAGCCACAATTGTAAAATAAGAGGGAGAGAGATGCAGAGACAGAGAGAGAGATAGAGAGAGAAGAGAGAAAACTGGGGTACCTGCTATTAAGGCGGCCTGGGGCGGGAGGGCTGGGTACATTGGTGGTGGAAATGGGGCACTGGTGGAGGGATGGGTGCTGGAATACTGTAACCAAGAACCAATTATGAACACCTTTGTAATTGTATGTTTCATGGTGGTATAGTAAAAAAATTTAAAAAAGAAAAAATGGTGTTATAAAATTTGCCTATAAATGAATGGACATGGAGAGGATCATGCTGAGTTAAATTAGCTAGAGGGAGAAGTACAGATACAGAATGACTGCATTTATTTGTGGGATATAAAAAATAGAACGGTACCAATATTCAAGGGCAGACAAAACATGGACCAGGGGGTCTTACCAGTGGGTAGAACCTACTGCAGATATGTGGGAGTCAGAGGTAAGGTAATACAGAGAGAGGAACAGTGTACTAATAATTAAGGTAAATAATAACACCAGCGTAGAGCTGAGCATTGAAAGTAGGCAAAAGGATATACATGATAACCTCTAAATGTATGTATTGCAGTCCACAACATATAAGAGAAGGGTGAAAGGGAGAGAGAGAGAGAGAGAGAGAGAGAGAGAGAGAGAGAGAGAAGTGAAAATTGCCTGCCAAGGACACAGGCTGGGGAGGGAGTGAAATCAGATGATAGGAAATGGGCACTGGTGGAGGGGTGGGTTCTGGAACACTGTATAACTGAAACCCAAATATGAACACTTTTGTAACTGTATATCTCACGGTGGTATAATAAAAAATTAAATAAAAGAAAGTCTCATAAAAAAAGAAAATAAATACTGTTTCATGTCATATATTTCATGTTCCAGGTAATAATTATTGCTATAATCCCTCACATTTGAGGCAGATATTCCAATCTACTGAAAGGTAGGAAAAACAATGCATGACCTTTGTAATTTACTCACACCACTAAATCTAATTTACATTTTGTAAAAAGAGAAGAAAAACTCACACTAGTAACAAGCATCCTATAGATTTGTTCATAATGAATACTTATGTCATATGAATAGCTTTGAATAAAGTAAACATTATTAAACAATATTGTTCAACTAAAAGTAACCCAGTTCACAGTATAATTTATGGGCTATTTGACCTTTTAAGTTAAACCATTTGGGCAACTATTTTCAAAATAAATGCACATCACAGGATAAAAGTAGACTATAAACTTGCTACTCTCACATTAGTAACCAGTGAGTGGGATCCTACTACCCATCCCATCAACAGGTCTGAAGGTAGGCAGGGCATCTTTATGTGGCACTTGATGTGTCTTTAAAAAAGAGCATACTGTAACTTCATGTATAATTTATTAAAAGCCATAAATCACTATTAAAAGAAGAAGACAGGACTGGGGTAGTTGCAAAGTGGTTAGGGCATTTGCCTTGCAGGCAGTCGACCTAGGTTCGATCCCCAGCATCCAATATGGTGCTCCTGAGTACCACTGGGAGAAATTCCTGAGTGCAGAGCCAGGAGTAACTCCCGAGCATTGCCAGGTGTGACCCAAAAAAGGAAAAAAAAAGAAGACGTAAGAAAATGAAAGATTATTCCATGTACATGGATTGGAAAAATAAACATTGTTAAAATAATCAGCTTACCCAAAGCACTTTACAGTGTCAATTTTATTTCTATCAAAATGGCAATTCCCACAAAAATTCAAATGGCACGTTTTCAGTACGTAGAACAAACACTGCTAGAATTTGTATGGAACCACAAATTTCCCCAAATATCCAAAGTATTCTGAGAATAAAAAATGATGGGAGGTAGCACACAACCTAACTCTAAACTATATTATAAAGCTACAGTAATATAATCAAAACCATATGACACTGAAATAAAAGCAGACGTTAGGATCAATGGAATAGAATTGAGATCCCAGATAAACCCTGGATACATGGAAGTTAATCTTGACAAAGGAGCTGGGAGCATGAAGTAAAGCAAGGAAACCCTCTTCAACAAATGGTGCTGAGAAAACTGGATAGCCACATGAAATAAAAATGGACCAAGTTACATGAGACTATTAAAATAGATCAAACATTTTAGACCTGAACTTATTAACTACACTGAGGAAAACAGGTAGATATCTTCACAATATTGACTTCAAAGATTTTTTTTAAAGATCCTACTCCACTGGCATAGAAAGTTAAAACCAAAACAACATGGGACTACATAAAATTGAAAAACAGAAACAAACAGAAATTTTACTGAATAGGAGAAAGTATTTGCACACTATGCATCAGATCTGAAGGACTAAAATCCAACATACATAAAATGCTCAAAACTCACCAACAAAAAAAAAAACCAGACAACCCCATCAAAAATGGTACTGCAGGGGCCAAAACAATAACACAGTGGGTAGGGCATTTGCCTTACAAGTGGCTGACCCGGGTTCAATCCTCGGCATCCCATATGGTCCCCCAAGCACCGCCAGGAGTAATTCCTGAGTGCAAACCCAGGAGTAACCCCTGAGCAATGCTGGGTGTGACCCAAAAAAGCAAAAAAAAAAAAAAAAGGCTGTGCAATAAAACCAGACCCTCAGATCAATGGGATAAACTTGAATATCCAGAGACAGATCCTCAGGTATATAATCACTTAATCTTTGATGAAAGAGCAAGAATCGTTAATGTTTTTCAGAGCATGAAAAGCCTCTTTAACAAATGATCAGCTATATGCAAAAATAAATAAATAAATAAAAGCAGAGCTGTTTCTAATGCTGTGCACAAATGTCAAATCAAAAATTGATTTAAGATCTTAGTACCATCATCAGAGCCCTACCCAAGAGAGCAGCTGATTTCAAGCTGAGAGGTATGAGGGTCTTGATGGCTAAAGTCACCAGGCTTCAGTGGAGATAGAGCTGGGGTCCCTTTCCCCTACGTCTGTCCTGTTGGGGAGGACTAGCGGACCCAATCATGAACAGCCTCCAGGCTGTCGGCCATTGATGCAGAGACACCGACACACGGGGCAGAGCTGTCATTCAGCTCTCCCCATGCTTGACTAACCATGAGGCATCCAGGAGGAAGGATGGGTTCTGGTCCTGGTCCGCCACCCCAATAGGGCCTTGGAAGAAGCCAGAGAAAACTTGCACACCATTATCACAGTCATTTTTAACGTCCTGACTACACAGCTCATAGGAGCCCTACCCCAAAAGAGCAGCCAATTTTTAAGCCCAAGTATGTGGGTTTCAGCGACTAAAGTCACCAGGCTTCCATGGAGATGGAGCTGGGGTCCCTGTCCTCCACCTCTATGCCTGGTGTACCCACTCATGAACTGCCTCCAGTCTGTTGACCAAGCTAGAGACACAGATACATGGGGCAGAGCTGCCATCTGATTCTCCCTGAGGTGAATGGCTGCCTTACAGTTGTGTGATATCTCAAACTAGTAGAAAGCAACAATGTTCTAGAAATTCAGAAAGTAAATTCAAGAACAGAATTCAGCCATATTCACCCATAACCAACCAGAGGGGGAAAACGAATTTATCACTAACATTGCCATGTATGTGCTTTAATGGCCAATATAATTAGTGCCAGTTGAGGAAGCCGGCATGGGGATCAGGGGTGAGTGGGAAATGAGGGTCTTTGGTAGTGGGAACACACTGGTGGTGGGAGTGGTATTGAAATATGAATCTTTCTAAGAGCTGTTGTATGAAAATCTTTTTTCTTTGTAAATCAGTGTTTCAATAAAAAATTAAAAATAAAAAAGAATTGATCAAAGGAAAATATCCTAATATCAGACCTGAATCCATAAGGTATATAGAGGAAACATAGGCAGTACTCTCCATGACAATGAAACTAAAGGCATCTAAAGGGTGAAACACGGCACTGATCAGCCAAGAGGAAGTAAAAAAGCTAAACAAACGCGACTATATTAAGCAAAGAAACTTATGCACCTTAAAAGAAATGATGGGAAGTGATGACCAGGATATAAAGACAGCCTACACAATGAGAAAAAATATTTAACAAGCACTCTTCTGATAAGAAGTTAATATCTAGGATACATAAGCCACTGGTAGAACTTTATAAGAAAAAAAAATTCAATCTTATGAGAAATTGGGGAGAAGAGATGAACGGAAACTTCCTAGAGAAGAACAGAAAATGGACAAAAGGCACATGAAAAAAATGCTCTACATCACTAATCATCAGGGCGATGTAAACCAAACAACAATCAGATATCATCTTACTCCAGAGACTGAAACACCTCAAAAAGAACAAGAACAACTAGTGCTGGTATGGATGTGAAAGAAAGGGATTCTCATTCACTGCTTATGGGAATGCCAATTTCCAGCCTTTCTGGAAAAACAATACGGACATTTGAAAAACTAGAACTTGAGCTTCCATAAAACTCAACAACACTGCTCCAAGGAATATACCTTAGGACACCAAAAACACAATGCAGAAAAGTCATCTGGACTCCTGCATTTATTGCAGCACTGTTCACGATAACCAGAATCTGGAAGCAACTCAAGAGCCTGAGAACAGATGAGTGGATAAAGAAACGATGGTACACAATGGAATACTACACAGATCTATTAGAAAAACTGATGTCATTAAATTTAAATTTGTTTATATATGGATGGACATGGAGAGTATCATGAAATGAATCAGAGGGTGAGGGACAGACATAGTATAATTACACTCATTTGCAGACTATAAAAAAAGGCATAGTATGAGAATAAAGCCCAGAGACCGTAGAAATGAGAGCCAGGAGGAAGGGTCCATGTAGAAAGTTTGCCACAAAGTGGGTTGGTGGGAAGCACAGTTAGGACAGAGAAGGAACCACTATGACAATCATAGTTGGAAATGATCACTCTGGACAAGAACTGAGTGCTGAAAGGAGGTAAAGTGATTTGTGTGACACCCATCCAGTAACAGTACTGCAAACCAGGACGCCTGAAAGGAAAAAAAGGAGAACAATGGAGAGAGATGGCGAGAGCGAGAGAGAGCGAGTGAGAGAGAGAGAGAGAGAGAGAGAGGAGAGAGAGAGAGAGAGAGAGAGAGAGAGAGAGAGCAGCAATAGGGAAAAACCCTGTGTTTAGGGTTCCTGGCTGGGCCCACGGCCACATGTAGGCCAAGATGGTTGTCACCATGTGTTAAGGTCCAGCAGAGAGGAAGAGGCAAGAAGGGAGTGCCAGCAGAAAAGGGGAGAAAGGCCCAAGAGAGAGGAAGCAGGCTAGCTTTATATCCCTGCAACCCAGATCTCCCACTCCATGGAAAGCCATCAGGGTCAAATTCCATCAGGTAATTTCTCCCAGGACCTCACCCAGACCCTTTGAGATGTTAATGTTGCCTAGCCAACACCTGCCTTGGAAGTGTCCCTGCAGTAGGGAGGAGCTTCTGAGATCAACTGTACCTCAGAGTATAAAGGCATGCATCTGTACCAAATAATATTCTATAGTCAGTTAAATATTTCTCCAAGCCTTCACAACAGTCTCATATTTACTTCATCATTGTTCTGCATATCAGTCTGAGTTATCAGAGAGCCACCATGCTTGCTTGCTTGGAGGCAAACAGCATTTTTCTGGTCTAATTACTTAAGAGATCCAAAGTGGCCAGGCAAATATACCAGTAAGATCGAGCTAGTCCCACGATGATTGTGGCAGCATGAGAAAATATTTATACCAGCCAGTATAGAATACATGGTCAGATAAGCAGTCACATTCAAACTGTCTTCCTCCTATCTACAAAGTGACCTGCAGGAGGCAACTCCAGCCAGATGCAGAGAGAGGCTCTGGGCAGCAGTGGACTGCAGCAACTTATCATCAAGGGAATGCAAATAAAAATGACAATGAGATTACCATATCACACCAAAGAAAATAGCTGATGTGAAGTGTAAATAGTCACTGTTGACTATTAAGACTGAAAATAGCCAGTGTTGGCAAGGATGTAATAAAAACCGAAATGCCACTCACTGTTGATGGAAGTATTGCCTGGTTCAATCTCTATGGAAAACATTATAAAGACTTTTAAAAAATTAAAAAAAAATTAAAAATAGAACTACATAATCCAGTGATTCCTTTATTTGGCATCTATTCAAGAACACAAACATTTATTCAAAAAGATATATGCGCTTATGTTTATTGCAGCAGTATTGACAATAATAATGATGCCCGTCAACATCAGTGGACAAAGAACTTGTACACATACAGTGAAATACCAAACAATATGGCGTCCCTGGGTGAGCACCCCCACATCTGGAGGTCTCACCGAGATGTTGATGAACTTTTCCTGAAGCTGGGAGCAGAACTCAAGTCGTGAGTTAAAATGGGTTACCTCTCGGAGGTTTATTCTTTGTTCTGACTTCACCTGCTTTTTTCAGGTGCTAGCAGCAGTCATGGCTTTTGTAACTCCTGCTTGTCTTTCAGAGAGTCATGAAAGTAAATCTAGCAAACAAATTTTAAAGCTTGACGATAACCTCGAGGAAGAATAGGAACATCCAGAGGAGGCCGACTCTCAAACTGAAAATCTGCCCGGAGTTGATACCTCCAAAGGCAGAGATGCCCCTCTGATGGAAAGGGATACTCAATTTGAGGGCTTACAAACTCTGATGAGGACGAGATTGGACGAGATTGGAAGGAAGAGATTAATTCCCGGAGCCTGTCCAGGCCTCAAAAAGCCTTGTAGTTCCTTCTGTTCTCAATTTAATAGTCAAAGAGCAAAGTTCTGGGAGCTTCGCAACATTCCTCATGATCACTCTTTATTTTGGCCTTTTCTGATGCTAACTCTTGTGCGAAGCCAGATGTCGGGGAGTCACTGGGGTCCCCAACAATACCAGGAAAAGAGTTCCCTTCTACCTCCGGCCGGTGGGGAATGGATGAAAACTCAGGAATCCAGCGCAGTTTTAAAAGGGCGTTACTATCACAGGTTCCGATATATAACCCAAGAGCAGGGAAAACCTCTGGACTCTGGGTTCCCAGCTAGGCCCCAGCCATGTATAGGCCAAGATGGCTGCCACCACATGTTGAAGCCCAACAGAGAATGGAGAGGACAGAGAAGCAAAACGCCAAGGGAAGCCGAAATGGCAAAAGAGAGCTTCTTTCTTCTTGCAACTTATTTTATAGATAGAAATCTTCCAAACCTTCCCAGCCTGGCCCACTGTGGGCTGGGCTATCTAGAGAAAAAAAACAGGTAAATAGCTCTATTGAAATGCAGCACTTCAGGTGGCCTTCTGGCTGTTTACAAGCACCCAGAGCTGATTCAAAGCCTCCCTAGCAGATCTGGGAGGAGCTGCAACCTAAATGTAGCTGGAAGCTAAATAGGGCATCACCCAACATATGGCCATGACAGACCTGTAGCAAAAGCAAAGGAAAGCCCTTGACATTGAGGAGTATGAGATTTTTGCACAGTTTGGTATTAACAAAACTTAAATTGGGATTTCTTAAATTATTTTTTATCTTGTATCCCTTTCCCTGGTAAGAAATGTTTTCTGACCCTAGGTATTCAAATTAAACATTTACTGATAATAAATCAAATTTATCTGAGTCATTTTTTGAGACCCCACCCACATCCAGTACCCATAGTTTATTAGCTAGAACTTAGATAGTCTTGATACATATATCTGCATTACTGATGAAGAAGAAAGAGCATTCTATTATCTCTCTGAATAAATGGTGTTGAGAGTCATTCTAATCCACGATCTTTCAGGCAAATACATAATTTAAATTCAATCTCTCAAAATCTCTAGGGACGGCTACATATTCCAGAGGAATATACTTGGATGTTGATTATGTTCTTGTCTGGAAATTCTTTTTTTCCAGACAAGAAAAAAATTCTTTTTCCCGTCCAGATCATGTATCTGACCAGGACGTGGCATATGCAAGGTCTTTGGTACTGAAGTTTCCTATGTGGTTTCATTATGTTACTGGTTCTGACAGTGTGGTAAGATCTTGATAAATCAGATATTGATAACTCATTCACCACTGCTGTAGAGGGTGGAACCCTCTGCTGTTCCTATCTGCTTCCATTAGTTTTCACTCTTATAGACTCACAAATACACATACACACATCACACACACAGGCACACAAATTTTGCTTATAATTTAAAATATGCAAATTCTGCTCAATAACTGAGACAATATTCCCCATATCATTTCATTATTGGCTCTGTTTATCTGTGTTGGAAAAAAAATTTATCACTGCCAAGTACTCTGTTCTTATACAGGATTTATTCTGAAATTTAAGAGATGATGCATGAAGAATAAACTATAAGTGCAAAGTATTGGCTGACCCTATGGCATGTTACCTGAAGAGCACCAAAATTTCTCTCAAATTGTCCACATTTGTTGCTAGTAATATCTTTGACAAGCCTTTACAATAATAAAGTCTGTTGGGGATAGATTACAATTACTTAGTTACTGCCCTAAATAAGATACCTGCCAATAAATGTCACAGGGTCATTGGGACACAGGATGAAATGTATGGATCTTATAGGCAAAATTTCAATAGACTCCCTGGGCAGATACGCACTAACAAATGATCCATAAACACTAAGAGGCATGTCACAGACTGGAAGTAAGTAGAAAAGTCAAAGCCACTTCTGTGGGAAGGGCATACCTGGTGGTGTTCAGTGGTTATTCCTTGTTCTGTGCTCAGGAGTGACTCCTGGTGGTGTTCATGTGACTGTATGTGGTTCCAGGGGTCAACTGAGGTTCTCTGCAAGCAGGCAAATGCCTTACCTCCTGTTCTCTCTCTAATCACAAATCTCCATATCCTCCACAACACTATCTCCTAGGTCAGGGCAGCTTCCTCCCATGGCTGAGTAACCCCTGGAATATAAAGATAACTCTGGAAGGACCATTAGCCCATCTGGGCACATCTGAACTTACTACATGATTCCATCAGACAGACATCCTTGAGTGACTGAGGGACTGACAAAAATCTGGTAAGTTATTTGAGAAGGTTTACCAAGTTTCAAACAACTGCAAATAATTTGGGCAACTTTGATCCCAATGACAATAAAAATTAAGTTTTTAAGCATAATAATGAAAATTAAGTTATTCTTGTTTTTGTAATGGTAATGATAGAGACAGACCTTTCCCCCCTGAACTTTTCAGTAGAAAAAAATAGTATCATAAGTGCTATTCTTTCATATTTATATACACATATATGTATGTATCACTGTATCACTGTCTTCCAGTTCATCATCGATTTGCTCGAGCGGGCACCAGTAACACCTCAATATGACCTGTCTCATGCAAGTAGAGCCCAAGGACACCTCCTTGCTCTAGGAACATAAAGAGCCTCAAACCATTCCATCAGGTTGTGGGAATGAGGTCTATAACTGTTACTGGTATTTGGCATATCAAATACGACACGGGTAGCTTGCCAGGCTCTGCTGTGCAGGTAGCATACTCTTGTAGTCATCTCAAAATCCAGCATTTATTGATGAACCGGCGCAGCCGCATAGGGCCAATAGAGCCGGGCTGTGATAGGCTGGTCTGCAGGGGTGGAGTTCTGACAAGAGGGAAGTCCGGATATGGAAAATGGAGGCCCTCATGGAGTCGGGGGTCATCTGGCTTGTTGTGAGGCTCTGGGCCAGATTAAAAAGACTGCTGCAGGGTGCATCTTGATGAGCCGGGCTGTGATAGGCTGGTCTGCTTGTTGGAGTGCCCACGAGGGGGAAGTCCGGATGTGGAAAATGGAGGCCCTCATGGAGGTGGTGGGTCGTCTGGTCGACCTGGTCATGCTGGTCCCTGAGCACCAAGAGGAGTAATTCCTGAGTGCAGAGCCAGGACTAACTGTGAGCAATGCCAGTTGTGACCCCCACAAAAAAAAGAAAAAAGAAAGAAAGAAAAGAAAGAAACCCACAACTTCAAGAAGCTGGGAAAGCCCAAAATAGAATCAACACAAAGAAATCTATGCCAAGGCATATCATAACCAAATTTTTTTAAAGTTAAAGACAGATACTCTTAAAAAGAAAACATAACATCTGACAAAGTGTCTCAATATAAACTGTTGAGTTTAGAAGTAACTAGCATAGCCATGTGAACTACCTCAGAAAACAAAGTTCAAAATAATAGAGGACTGTAAAATAATCCACATTCTCTGTATATACATAAAACCAGAGAGATTAATATCAAATCCTTAACTGTTCTATGAAATTATGTAAATAAGTAGTACATAATGTGAGTACTTTGAAAGGTTGATATTTTCAAAAGGGAAAAATGTGTCACTTTTTTTGTTCTTGGTGCCTGCAATTTTTAAAAAAAAATACTAATTGATCCTTAACAGGATAAATATCCAAGTTATACATTAGGCTACTGATGTCCATAAGGAAGAAAGGTGATCCTTAGAGAGTTTGATTTCCACAATCTTGTAAGTCACTAAGACTGAAGATGAAAATACGACATGGGTAGTTTTGGAGACATATTGTTTCAATTTTTATGAAACACAGAGGTAGGGAAGACATTATGGGCCTAAAGGCGAGATCCAGGAAAACATCCAGACACATGTCTCTGATATATATTTTATTTATTCTGCATTTGTTTCCCAACTAAGAAGAGAGCAGGAAGGGTATATTAACAAAAATACTGAACTCAAAGACAGAAGTAATTTCTCTTTGCAGGATAAAATGGTAAAATAGCAGAATAATTAACACTGGTGCAAAAAAGGCTTCCAGGGAGATTCGAGGCTTGTTCCAGTCCCTGACAGGAGAAGAATTAACCAAAGATAATGTACCAGAAGATGGTGTCCCCCCAAATCAATGGCAACTTCCAGTCCGTACTCAACTATTGATTCTTTATCGTACCAGGATAAGTCATTTTAGGCAACCTCAGCAAATTAGAACTAAATTGTAGCTTCACCTCTGTGAGCACTTAGCTGCTGCTTGGAACAGTGAACTTGCCAAAGAACAGAGAAATGAGGTTGAGGAAACAATTTCAATTTCACCTTCATAAGGAATCTGATACAAATGTTTTTTGATATGCATCTCCCTGATGATTAGTGCTGAAATGCATTTTTTATGCATTTTAGACATTTTAATTTCTTCTTTGAGAAAATTTCTGTTTACTTCTTCCCATTTTTTGATGGGAATGGATGTTTTTCTTCTCTCGTAAGGTTCTACCAGTGCCTTATACATCTTGGATCTTAACCCCTTATCAGATAGGCATTGGGTGAATATTTTTTCCTACTCTGTACGGTGTCTTTGTATTTTGGTCCTACTTCTTTTGAGGGGCAAAAGCTTCTTAGTTTCATGCAGTCCTGTTTATTTATCTTTGCTTCCACTTGCTTGGCAGTGGTGTTTTGTCTTTGAAGATACCGTTAGCTTCAATGTCGTGGAAGGTTTTGCTTATGTTTTCTTTCATGCACCTTATGGATCAGGTCTGATATTGAGGTCTTTAATCCATTTTCCCTGACTCTTGTGTATGGGGTTAGAAAGAGGTATGAGTTCATCATTTAGCATGTAGTTGTCCAATTTTCCCAGCAGCACTTGTTAAAGAGGATACCCTTGCTCCACTTCATATTTCTAGATCTCTTATCAAAAACTAAATGATCTTATATTTGAGGGTGTGTATCAGGATATCCAATTCTATTCCACTTTTCTTCAGGTCTGTCTTTATTCCAGTAACATGCTGTTTTAATTAGTACCACTTTGTAGTAAAGTTTGAAGTTAGGGAAGGTGATGCCTCCCACTCTTTTTTCCAAGGATGGATGCACATGGAGAGTATCGTGCTGGATTAAATGAGTCAGTAGGAGAAGGACAGACACAGAATGATTGCATTCATTTGTGGGGTATTTAAAAATATAGTATGAGACTAATAACCAGGTCCAGGAAAAATAGAAGCCAGGAGCACGTGCCAATGGTTAGAATCTAATACAACCATGTGGGAGACAGAGGGTAGGTAAGAAAAAACAGTTTGACAGTAATATTTTAGATAGTAATGCTAGTCTAGAACTATTTTTTTTTCTAAAGGCACCTACTTTTTTTTTTTCACTTTTATATGTTTTTTTTTCTTCTTTTTTTTCTTTTGTTTAATTTTTTATTTTTACAATTACAAAGATATACAATTAAAAAGTTCATATTTGGGTTTTGGTCATACAGTGTAGCAGCACCCATCCCGCCACCAGTGCCCATCTCCCACCACCAACGTCCCCGGTTCCCTCCCCCTCCCCCCCAGCCCTTCTCCATGGCAGGTTCTTTATTTCTTTCCATTTCTCTATCTTTCTCTTTTCCTTCCCCTCCAGACTATGGATTACAGAACATACATTAAAAGGGTTGTCATGTGTATCCTTTTGCCTCTATTTAATGCTCAGTTCTAGGTTGCATTAGTACCCTCACAATTGTTAGCACACTGTTCCATTTTCTGTCTTACCTAGCCTCCTGACTCCCACACGTTTGTGATAATTTCCACCTTTGACAGGACCTCCTGATGTATGTTTCACTTGACCTTGGATATTGGTATCATAATATGTACCTATATATTTATGTTATGCAGATAAATGCAGTCATTCTGTAACTGTCTCTCTCCTTCTGGCTAATTTCGCTCCAACATAATCTTCTCCATGTCCATCCATTTGTAGGCAAATTTTATAACTTCATTTTTCCTAACAGCTGCATAGTATTCCATTGTGTAGATGTACCAAAGCTTTTTATCCAGTCATCTATTTTCGGGCACTCGGGTTGCATCCAGATTCTGGCTATTGTGAATAATGCTGCTATGAACATAAAAGTAGGGATGGGTGTTTCCGCTGCGTATTTTTGGTTTCCCAGAGTAGATTCCCAGGAGTGGTATGGCTGGGTCAAATGGGGAGTTCAATTTCTAGTCTTTGGAGGAATGTCCATATTTTTTTCCAGAACTATTGAAAGATAAAGGGATATACATGATAAACCTTCAGTATTTGTATTGCAAACCACAATGCACAAAAGAAGAGTGAGAAAGAGAGAGAAGGAAAATGGTCTGCCATAAAGGCAGGCTGTGGGGATGAGTGGGAGGGAAATGGGGGACACTGGTGGTGGGAAATGTGCGCTGGTGGAGGGATGGTGCTGAACACTATATGACTGAAACTCAATCATGAACAGCTTTATAATGGTCTATCTCATAGTGATTCAATTAAAAAAATCTTTTTATCGAGGCACAATGATTACAGCTATTGATAATTGGGTTTCTGGTGTACGACATAGATCCGATCCCCACTGTCAGCATCTGTCGACCAATATCCCCAATTTCCCTCCCACTCTCATGCCTGCCTCCTTTGAACAGGCACATTTAATAGGCACAAGAACCATTTAAAAGTTTGGTTATTGCAGATTTCTTCTTTAAAACTCTGGGAGTCTTTCCTTTCCCATCCCTTACCTCCACCAAATTCACGATGTTCCCTGTTTTGCCTTGGGAGGACAAGGACAGTTGTCTGCAAGGACAACTGAAAGGAAATGCAGCAAAAGGCTCCTGAGTGTTCCTGTTGGGACTGGTCAGTGGGTCCATACAGTATACTCACTGGCTACGAGGGGTGGTGCTGGCCTGTATCCCCAACTCAACCAGTTGGTTCCTTTCTCCTACATAAATCTCTCCATGTTGAGTCCTGGATTCCTCAGCCCTTGAAGTCTCCAGGTAGGAATATTATGGCTGCCACTCAAGGTTCCTCCCAATTCAAATAGAATTTTGTAAAGTGTGGTCCATTTCCTGTTGGCTGACATTGACTAGTAGTTTATTTAAAAGTGAAGACCTGCATTTCCTAGGCTACTTCTTTAAAATTCTTTTGTTTTGTTCTGTTTTTGTCTTGGGGCCACACTCAACATGCTCACACTCAACATTCTTGGTAATGCTGAGGGGACCATATGTGATGCCAGGGATCAAACTTAGGCAGGCTGCATGCAAGGCGAGAGATTATACAATACCAATTTTACTATTCTCTAGCTCCTTAATATTGAGTTTATTTGTGGCAATGTGATTTGAAATGCAATCAATAGTAAGGTTCACATAGACAAAATTCCACACCACACTCTGCCCCAGAGCATCTACTTCCCTCCTCAGTGCTCCTTTCTTCCATTCCCCTCCTATGGCAAGTTCAGTGGTGCAGACCAGCTCTCCTGTTATATTGCTTTTGGTCATTTGTTATTCCCTTTACTTTGTTTTCCTTTCATTTATTTTATGTCTTACATATTAGAGAGATCATTCTGTATCTGTCCCTCTCCTTTTGACTAACCACTCAGAATGATACATACTACACGCATTCATGTAGTACTAGGTCACTTTTCATTTATCTAGAAAATGGAAGAAAATATTCCCTAAGCATCAAAAACAAAGTAAAATAGCTAAATCTTCTTTTTCTTCGGTCTCTCTTAGCTAGATGACATACCATTTTTAGTTTGTAAGCTCCTTATCACTCAGGTTTGGGATGTGGAATATTGGTTGGATCACTGCACAGAAGACAATCATACACTTGTGATAATGGTGCCCAGGCGACAACAAGGCATGCATGACAATGGTGTATGTGTGACAGCAATACATGTATGATAAAGATGCCCATGTGAGACAATGATACATGTGAGACCATGTATCCATGTGAGACAATGGCATCTGTGATTGCAGGAGTGGGGGCCAGATTTCTGACATTCTCAAGCCTGTCTTAGCGACACAGCCCCTTGCTGTCTCTCTTCCCCTTTGCATACTATGAAATGGAGATAAAAACAACTCAAAGAACCAACTAAGCAAATGTAAAATAATAACTAAAGATTTATGATCAGGTAATTAAAGAAGAAGATATATATATAAGGACAAAGTAGAGGCCCCTCCAGCACAGAAAGGGAACACATGAGCACATTCTTCATTCTTCATGGCTCCTAAGAAGAATTTAAATTGCAGCATGAGGAACCTAAGTAGAGATTTTAAACAAAAAAGTTTTGTTCGGTCCATGGAGGTTATTACCTTTCAACACACCGAAGTGGGTTAGTAACGAAGGCTGTGAAATTACTTTCTTGAATGTCATTGAGATTTAGACTCGTATCTATCTGGCATGGTTTAGTTCTGACTCACTTTGACAGCAGGGTTTGGAATTAAAAATCCCTTTCAGGTTCTTTCTTAACCTATTAAATACTGTTCAGAGCTGGAGAAACAGTAGAAGAGATAGGGTTCTTGCTTTATATGTGGCTGACCTGAATTTGATCCCCAACCCTGTATCTAGTCCCCTGAGCATCATCAGAGGTAACTCATGAGTGAGCACAGAGACAGAAATAAGCACTGGGCACTGCCCGGTGTAGTCCCCAAATAAATTCAAACCAATAAAAACTTTTGATATTCACAAGGCAATTCTGCAATGACTTTGCCTGCCATTACAGGCAAGGGTACATAGTTGGTATTCCACCAAAACACTACAGTGGATCACGGAGGTAGGCAGTACCACTGCGAGTGTGAGTCAGCAGGAAACCAGGTAAGCCAGGAGCACCACTCCAAACAAATCAAAAATAGAGACAGGCACTGTGGGCCACACAATAGCAAAGTAGAATAATTTTTTTTCTGAAATAAAGCTTGGGAGGCATGTGAGGATGGTGCAAACATGTGGCAACCTGGCTGCTCAGTCTTGAGAGCTTTTGATTTTACACAAAGACTGTAAGCACATTCTTCAGTAATCATGGAAAACACAAAAAATGTTTGCTTTCCTAACTCTGGGAGTGGCCAACAGCATTTTGTGCAGAAGGAGACAATAGATTCAGAGTATAGTAAATACTACCAAAGCACAATAAATCCCTGTATATGTGTGCATGATGAAAAGTCTGGGTCCCTATTATTAATTGCAATTTACCTCCCAGGAATTGGATTTCAGAGGAAACTTAGCAGCAAAATTATCTTACAGGAAAGACATTTTATTCAGTATGTCTGACTAGCAGATCATGAAGCGCAGCGAGCACGTGTCCACCTTTTCCAAGAACAGAAACCTCACCTCTGACCCCTCACCTCTTCCATGAACAGATGCCTCAGTCTGACCCCTCACCTCTTCCATGAACAGATGTCCTCAGTCTGACCCCTTCCCTTTACATTTTCAGGAGGCTCAGCCTGGCCCATGCTAGTCCCATGTCATCTTTACACTCAGCCCTGCACAGCCCATCCCTTCCTCATCTTTCATTTGAGGTCATCTGCCCCTCATACAAACTATTTCAGTGGTCTGTCTACTGCTTAACAACACCTAGCATTAAAGCAGAGAAGAGAAACATGTCCATCATTTTCTTCTTGACGGATGCTCAAATGCCCTAGTTGTAATATATTTCTCTAGAAACAATAGGTCAGACCTTTCTCTTTACTAAGAGCAAGACACTTAACCCTAACCAAAAACTCAGATTAAACTACATTATGTTACCTTTACATTTATTAGAAACACTGGGCTGGGTGCCCTGTAGAGATTCCTTAATAGAGTTGGTGAACAGGAGATGGTTCCTACTTACACAATCTAGTAAGGAGCTCATAGCTCATTACTCCTAGCACTGCCAGGAATGACAAGTGAATACAGAGCAGGTAGTAGCTCCTGAGCACCACCAGATGTGATAAAAATAACAAAAACAGAATAACAGAAGAACACAAAATGGGAGCACTGACAAAACTCATCAAATAAGATGATACACCAGCCCCCCAATGGTGTATTTTTTAAAATAAAAAAATCCACTGGTGTTTTCTTTTTTAAAGTGTATTTTCTAGGGTAGCCAAGAATGTCAGTGGTAGAAAGGAAGAGTATAGCTAAATACCTAAACTACAGAGTCAACAATGAAAACAAGAGATCAAATTTCAATAATCAAACTTAATAAAATGTAGCTGTCAAGTGATAGGGATGGGAAGTCAGGGCAGAAGGAAAGGAAGACAGAACTCCGGGGAACTTTACCCACACTGATTGTGGGACTGGTTCTGATCCATAGTATGTCTAAACCCCAACTCAGAATAACTAGTAAATCATAGCACTTTAATAAAATTAAAAAAAAAAACAACGTGAAAAAATTTTCAATAAGCTTTGACTTGTTAATACTTGTATCTTCAAATCCAGAGGGCTAATGCTAAATTCTTCATCCTTAGAGAGATTATTCAGTCAAATAACTGATTAAAGCCTACGCTATCTTCTGGGGGAAGGAGTCTGAACTTTTTTTCTGAATACTGAGGTTAGTTCAGCAACTTGATTCTTCTTTCCCCAAGCCCAGAATTGCTTCACATGCACATGCGTCAGCCCATATCCCCACACCAACAGTCTCTCTTTGAGGAAGAATGCTATAATGGCTCTCACTTAATATGTCAGTGTTGCTGCAAACCACTGTTGGCCCATAATGAATGTGGTTTAATTAACACAAATAGCAACACTGGCACCAAAATGCTAAATAACTCCCTTCCAAATATAGAACCAGGGAAATTTTCAGGGTAATAATACCACTTATAAACTGCTTGATTTTACTTTTCTGAATTTTTCTTATTCACATTATGAAGACACTAAACCTGAGAAATTGTTCAAAATACTAGAGTACATACTTTGTTTGATGGATTCCCAGATATGATCTCCAACAATGAATGGTTCTCCAAGCACTGCCAGGAGTACAAGTAAATAAAGAGCTGGTAGTAGCTCCTGAGCACAACCAGGTGTGATAAAAAATAACAAAACAGAATAACCAAAGAAGATAAGAGGGAGCACTGACAGAACTCATCAAATAAGATAGTATTAAATGAAATAATTTATAGATAACTAAGAATCAGCCAAGTGTAGTAGTCATTATTTTCACTCCACTTCAGTAGTACCCTGAGGTCTTTATATTCAGGACAATTTGCTACATAAATGTCATTAATTATTTGACTGATAAATTAATTTGGACCTGAACCTCTCTCAATTAACACTAGTAGTAAACATTTGTTTTTCCGTCACTGGCATTATTCAGGAATGTTTTGAGCTTTAAGGTCCACATGTGGGATGATTCTACTCTGCTAGTTGGGTGTTGATAAGATGAAAGTAGACATCAGTCTTTGGGATAGTTATGAATATGAGTCTAATATATTAAAATTTCAAGCATAAAATCAAAGACTTCTTTGTCTTACATTAATCAAATGATGTTTGGAAGTATAACCACTCTGCTTGACAAATCTAATCCTTTCTTGCCAATCCTTTCTTGAAAATTCATCAATCCTTTCTTGAAAATACATTTTCAAGGGTAATTTTCAGAGTTGAATAGCTGCATTTTGTATGTCTTAGAATACCCCTATAAGTCACTTAACTTGCCTTGTCAGGATTTGGGGGTGGGAGACACCATTCTTTGTAGCAATACAGACATATGATGCAGCTTCTCCTGGCCTCAGGACAAAAGCACCCTTGCTCTCAGCTGGTGAGAGTTTGCAGTCAGCACCTTTCAGCTAAACCCCTTCCTAGGCCTCCCCAAGACTGAAAGTCATGGTACATTCCTGGAGTAGCATATAATCACTGGTCAATGTGGAAATATAGAAATCTTTCCCACGTCTCAAGTCTAGAGGACCATCTGAGCTGCAGAGAGATGGTGAGAGCACCTATCAGGTGGATATTGGTGGCCTACTGGTCTGTCCTGCTCTCCACATTTTCCCACAGGTGCTGAGTCCACACACACTTCCTAAGAAGTCAGTGAATGCCTGTGACTCTCTGTGTCAGATGTGAACTTCCCGAGATGGAGTTGGATCTCCATCCTCATTTCAGAACAGGGGCTAGGGCTTCCAAATTTGTGCAAACTGACAGCTAAGTTCTCTCCCTCCAGTTGCACCACCATTGAGCCAGGGTCATCGATAAAGTAGTTCAGCTAAGAAAAAGGAAAGGTCAATGTCCACACCCTTCTCTCATTGGCCTTATGATTAGGTGTTTACTAATATTTACATAAGAATTCTTGATTGTTTTCCAAAAAACGAAGAGAAGATGAAACTACAGTGACAGAATCAGGCCATATATGTGGCTCCTTATTATTTTTTTTTTTGCATCACACCTGGCAATGCTCAGGGGTTACTCCTGGCTCTGCACTCAGGAATTACTCCTGGCAGTGCTCAGGAAACTATATGGAAGTTGGGAATCAAACTCAGGTCACCTGTGTGTAAAGCAAACGCCCTACTGACTGTGCTGCCACTCCGGCCCCGTGTGTCTCCTTATTGGTCCCCCCCCATTGGTCTGGAGATGGTCAGGTCATTGTAAAGAAGGACAGCAAAACAGGGCAGAATGGCTCTAGGGAACAGATTCTCTGAAATCTATAGACCTACAGAGACCCAAATGTTATCTACTCTATATAGTGTAGATATAGAGCCTCCTCCAGCCACATCCTGAACCAATTTAAAGGTGTCTACCTCATGACTCTCACCCAAGGCCATGACTACCAGACTGAATGGTTCTTTCACAATAAACACAACACTTAGCCAATTCAGCTCACTATTATTTTAGCAGATACTTGGCATAAGCTAATTTCTAAACTGAGTGATCAGCACATTATAGTTCAATGCTTTCACATAATTTCTTTCCCCCAAGAGTGGTAGCCTGAGGCAGTAGGGTCTGATAAGGTCAGGCTTTTCTTCCTCTCTGATGTTGAGTTTTATGAAGCCGAGAGCAAAGTAACTGACTGCATGCCCCATTTTAGGGTCTCCTGTGGGAGAAAACAAATTCTGATTCTCCCCTACAATGGATATTTAATGTTTTTGGTTTTTTGCTGCAATAACCATCTTTGATCATATCCCTATATACATGAGCACATGAATATGTATTTTCTTAGGATAATTTCCTAGAACTGTTTCACTGTATCACTGTCTTCCCATTCATCATCGATTTGCTTGAGCGGGCACCAGTAACATCTTCATATATCCTGTCTCATGCAAGTAGAGCCCAAGGGCACCTGCTTGCTCCAGGAACATAAAGAGCCTCAAACCATTCCATCAGGTCATGGGAATGAGGTCTACAATTGTAACTGGTATTTGGCATATCAAATATGACACGGGTAGCTTGCCAGGCTCTGCCGTGCGGGTAGCATACTCTTGTAGTTATCTCTAAATCCAGCATTTATTGATGAACCGCGTGGCAGTGATAGGCTGGTCTGTTGGGTGGAGTTATGATGAGGGGGAAGTCCGGATGTGGAAAAATGGAGGCCCTCATGGAGTGGGGGTCGTCTGGTTTGTTGTGAGGCTCTGCTGGGGTGGCGGGCCAGGGCTAGAACCTGCCATCCCACCCGGGCGCCCTAGTGAGCGGCTGGGCACAGGGAGAGCCACTAGCAGCTGTCCCCCCATGTCTGTGAGTCTCTGGATCAGCATACCTGGGCCGGATTTAAAAAAGACTGCAGCAGGGTGGATCTCGATGAGCCGGGCTGTGATAGGCTGGTCTGCTGGATGGAGTTCTGACGAGGGGGAAGTCCAGATGTGGAAAAATGGAGGCCCTCATGGAGTGGGGGGGGGGTTGTCTGGTTTATTGCAAGGCTCTGCTGGGGTGGCAGGCCAGGGCTAGAACCTGCCATCCCACCCGGGCACCTTGTGAGCGGCTGGGCACAGGGAGAGCCAGTAGCACCTCTGCCCCATGTCTGTGAGTCTCTTCCTAGAACTACCATTGTAAAACAAATCTCTCATGGGTTAATTCTTCTTGCTCCATCCTATTTTCTTACATATGATGAAAAAAATAGACTATTTTAAAAGTACGTACATAAATGGACATGTGTAATATAAAATATCTCAGTTTATACTGTGATTATACTGTATCTAAATGCTGTTGGATACAAGGCAGCCTTTGGTAGAAGGCTGGTGTTATTAATATATAACTTGGTCACTCAGTAACAATAATGTGCTATGACTATGTTTGCTTTAATGCAGCTGGTCAATCTCTTAATAATGGCTGTGAATGAAAGGATTCCGTTCACATTTTAAAAAATGCAACAAAACAACTATTTCACAGTAAAGTTAGTTTTAGTATGAAAGATGTTAAGAGCAGTGATTCTCAAACCTTAAGCTTGCATCAGAATCACCTAAAGGACTTGTTAAAACACTGATTGCCCAGATCAAACTTCAGAGCTTTGCCTGTAAAAGGCTGGGCCTGCGATTTTACATTTTTAACAGCTTCCAAATGATGCTAATACTGCTGTTGGAAGCATCGCACACTAAATACTAAATAGCAGTTGTAGAAGAACTTCCTTAATGATTGGGCCATGCAAGTTTTCATAGTTTTTATTCAAATGCCACCTCATGTTTTCAAAAACTTATGTTTTAATGTGTCTATAAACTGAATGATTGGGCTTGCACCCCAAATATATATTTAAGCTCATACCCCAAAGAGATGCGATATGGAAATAGTTTTTGGAAGGTGGTCAGGTTATGAGGGTGGCCCCTCACAGACTGTATTAGTGTCCTTATAAAGGCCACAGTGAATTCCCAGGTTTTTACTGCCAGGCGAGGACATGTAGGACATAATCCTACATAAATGAGGTCAACGTATGACCCATGAAGTGGATTCTTCACAACAGTGAACAGTGACCTTGGGAATCCCACTTTCCATAGTAGTGAGAAATACATACACTGTTTTATATTCCATCCAGCCCATATTTTCTGTTCCATCAGCACACATGGATGAAAATATATCAATTTCTCTCCACATTGTTTGTAGAGTAAAATTTTCTGAAATTGGATCTTGTGTCAGAATAATTGAACGTTGTCCTCTCCCCAGCCAGTCCTGGAACACCCATTGCCCACCTTAGACCTTCCTCAGTAGCAGCTTTTGAGGCATGAAGTGCTGGGCTGGACAAGGGTAGAGGGGCCAGGAATCCCAAGGGCAGCCATGCTGTGTTTGTGCAAGTCATCCTGTGACTGCCTCTGGTTTCTCACGTGGTGCTTGTGGTGCCATGTGTCTATGGGTAAGTCTTGCTGTGCTTTACTTTGTGTGGCCATAAAAATGTTATAATGAGGAATAAAAAGAAGTAACATTTTCTTTTTGACAAACAATTCCTATTTCTAATAAATATCCCGTTCTGAGAGGCTCTTTTATCCCTGAATCAAATCTTTTTGAGTATCTTATGGAAGGTCTGTAACTGGAGAATTAGGGATGGAAGAAACATGGACAGCATATTAGTTCACGATCACGATCATCCCGTTGATCATCTATTTGCTAGAGCGGGCACCAGTAATATTTCCATATGTCCTGTCTCATGCCAGTAGAGCAGGGGCATTGGCTTGCTACAGGAACATAAAGAGCCTCAAATCATTATATTAGGTCATGGTCCCTAATTGTTACTGGAATTTGGCATATCAAATACAACACGAGAAGCTTGCCAGGCTTGCCGAGCGGGAGGCAAACTCTTTTAAACACCTCCAAATAAAGCATTATATTGATGACCCGGGCTGTGATGGGCTGGTCTGCTGGGTGGAGTTCTGACGAGAGGGAAGTCCAAATGTGGAAAATGGCAGCGCCCGTGGAGTGAAGGGGGTGGTCTGGCTTGTTGTGAGGCTCTGCTGAGGTGGTGGGCCAGGGCTAGAACCCGCCATGCCTCCCGACTGCCTCATGAATGGCTGGGCACAGGGAGAGCAAGGAACAGCTCTGCCCCATGTCTGCGAGTCTCTGGACCAGCATACCTGGGCCGGATTGAGGAAAAAAACTGCTGCACGGTGGGTGTCGATGATCCAGGCTGTGATAGGCTGGTCTGCTGGGAGGTGTTCTGACGAGAAGGAAGTCCAAATGTGGAAAATGGCGGAGCCCGTGGAGTGAAGGGGGTGGTCTGGCTTGTTGTGAGGCTCTGCCGAGGTGGTGGACCAGGGCTAGAACCCACCATGCCTCCTGACTGCCTCATGAACGGCTGGGCACATGGAGAGCAAGGAACAGCTCTGCCCCATGTCTGAGAGGCTATGGACCAGCATACCTGGGCCGGACTTAGGAAAAAACTGCTGCACGGTGGGTGTTGATGATCCGGGCTGTGATGGGCTGGTCTGCTGGGTGGAGTTCTGACGAGAGGGAAGTCCAAATGTGGTCCTCTGAGGGTCCAGAGACTCTCAGACATGGGGCAGAGCTGTTCCTTGCTCTCCCTGTGCCCAGCCATTCACAAGGCAGTTGGGAGGCATGGCGGGTTCTAGCCCTTGGCCCACCACCTCGGCAGAGCCTCACAACAAGCCAGACCACCCCCTTCACTCCACGGGCGCCGCCATTTTCCACATTTGGACTTCCCTCTCATATTAATTCAACATAAAAATATTCAGGAAGATGGTGTTGTGTTAATAGATGATCTTTATTGAGTACTCAATAGTAATATGAGCATTTTTAAGCACTGTACAAATATCTCAGTCAGTATGCAATTGTTGGAGGTGACTATCCCATCTTTTTAAGACTAGAAATCCCACTCATATTTCACATATTATGGAATATACATAGCTACTGTATTAAGCCTTTATTTTGAATGCATACCTTGAAATATCTCCATTAATGGCAAAGAACAGTTTACAATATCAGCAAACAAAAGGGAACAGTATTGTTCTCCTAGTACTAAATATAAGTTGCTGGAATATGAACAATTTAGTTTTGCATATGAATGACAAGAAAATGAAAAGTAACCAAATCTCTTGAGAGGATAAACCTATCTTGATGTATGTAAAAATATTTAAAAAAGGATTACACAAAACCATTATTGTTTTATTTATTTTCCCAGAGACAGACTAATATACAGGAAGAAAAATTAATTTCTAAAAAGCAAAGATTAATTGTTGAAAAGAAAGAATTTTTTAGAAAAATTTCCAGTATGACTATATTTCATGAAGGTCTATTACTTTTAGCAGGACGTTTTATACAAAAAAGTTAGTTCTTAAACAAAAAACAGAACCTAGACCAAAATGAGGTTCCCCCATGAACATATGCTCACTTGGATCCTGGTTTCTTGTGCTGACCTCTGTCCTAGCTCTTTTGGTTATTTCCTTCCCCCCCAAATCATACCCCAGCTTAAAACTCAAGTCAAATACTCATTGTCTGAATCCCTACACCAGGCAGTGCACAGGGTTCTGCTCTCAGGGATCAGTCCTGGTGGGGCTCAGAGGACTATATGGGGTGCCAGGGAGAGGACTTGGGTTGGGCACTGGAAAGGAAAGTACCATACTGTCATTCTTCAGCTGTGTGGCTGACTAACTGACAGTATTAGGTAGAGAACCAGTTCAGAGACTCTCAACTCCCTTTCAGACGCTCTTCAAAGGATTACCAAGCACTTCTCTCTGCTCCACCCCTCCCCGGCTATCTGCTCCTCCAACTCTCTCCTGCCAGCCAGGCTGAGAATCCAGTCTCAACTGACTCTTAAATGTTTTTCCAACTCTTTTTATATATATATATATATCCCCATAATTTGGATATTGGCCTTCCCTTTAAAAGCCATCCCTTTAAGGGAATCTCTTAAAGGGACCCAACACTTTACTTGCTGTTTGATCTCACTCTTCCCTAGATCATGCCTCTTAACTTATAGTTCAGTAACAGCACCCATCACACACACACACACACACACACACACACACACACAATATATACCGCCCTATATATAAAAATACCACACACACATCATATACCATGCATAGACTTCTAGTGGTTCTGTAAATGCTCAGAATTATATCTAATGAAAGGCATAATTATAATTAATTTTTCTGGGAAAAGGTCTGTAAGCTATTAATAAATCTCTATGTTATTTTTGCTTTCCCTAATTTCAAAAATAAAAGTCGCCAATTTCTGGGAGCCGTACTATCATTTTAGACAATTCTCATAGCACCGACCATATAAGTGTTCTAGCATATCTCTGCTTTATCCTACAGCTTGATTATAAACCCCTTCAGGGCAGGATCCATATCTTATTTGCCTCTGGGTTCTGGCCAAAGCACTTAGCACAGAGAAAGCTCTTAATAAATATTTATTCAAGGAAGGAAAGAATTGAGGAAGGAAAGCAGGGAGGGAAACTTCAAAACTCATTAGGTTTATTCTGGTCTTCTGACAAGGTTGTGCTAAAACACCTCCAATAGATGACTGTCTGAGCCAGCTACTAAATCACAGAAAAATCACTTGCTCAGTGTGGTTTGCTGGCTACAGTTTAGGACTACGATTCAATCGAATGCATATTCTAGCTCTGTCACCAATTTGATTTGTCACTTTCTTTACTAACAGTTAATTTGCAGTACAACTCAGAAAATACAAAACAGGCATAGAAACTATTGGGACTTTAGGAACAAAGAATCAGTTGTTAAAGAATGACCAAACTTTGGTTAGTGATGCATTCAAAGGCTATGGATATCCTGATTCATCAAAAATTCAGTTTTGGTAAATATGTCGGGTGAGTTTAATTGATCAAGAACAGAAAATTTATACCAGGATAGAAAGCATATCTGGTAATGCTCTTGTTTGATCTGTCAACATATCAGCCTGTCTCTTAAGGAACTTCCCCTTGAAACTTCAGATCTTTGCACAGCTGAATTAAAAGTAATGTTCAGGGGCCAGAGCGATAGCCCAGCGGGTAGGCACCAGCCAATTGATCCCTGGCATCCCATATGGTTCCCCGAGCACCACCAGGAGTAATTCCTGAGTGCAAGAGCCAGGAGAAACCCCTGAGCATTGCCGGGTGTGACCCAAAAAGCAAAAAAAAAAAAAAAAAAGTAATGTTCAGTACAGATTTAAAGGGTTCCAATTCTTTAATGCTCATTTGTTAGATCACTTATCTAATTTTTAAAAATCTAATATCTTTGTTAACATTAATGTCTCATACTCATCACTTCACTTGTATCACTTGGCTTCCCATTGTTCATGGATTTGCTTGAGCGGGCACCAGTGACATCTCCCTATGTCCTGTCGCAAGCAAGTGTAGCCCAAGTGCATCTGCTCACTCCAGGATCACGAAGAGCCTCAAACCATTCCTTCAGGTCATGGGAATGAGGTCTATAATTGTTTCTAGTTTTTGGCATATCAAATACAACACAGGTAGCTTGCCAGGCTCTGGCATGTAGGTGGTATAATCTCAGTAGTAGGCTCTTATCTCGTGCGAGATGAGAGCCTAACTCTCAGTACCACTAAGAAAATAACAGCAAATTTAATGCACATGATAAAATACATCACTTCACTTGTATCACTTGTCTTCCCGTTGTTCATCGATTTGCTCGAGCAGGCACCAGTAACATCTCCATTTATTGGGAATGAGGTTTATTATTGTTACTGTTTTTTGGCATATCAAATACACCACGGGTAGCTTGCCAGGCTCTGCCATGGCTCTGGGTTCATCCCAGGGGACCCAGTCTTTTTTCTATGTCAGACCATCAACCATCTAGGTCCCACGGTGTAGAACCCTGGGTATATAAAATACATAACTCTAAGTCAACATTGCACTTATTTAAAAACTGGTCCTGGCTTTTAAAAGCAGACACCTTATTGTAGTGAGGTCAACTATTTCCAGGACTATCAGGGTGAAGCAACTAAATAGAAGAATCATCACCAATCATATTTGTGCTATCATTAAAATATAAAAATGTAATTTCTTTGTTTTCTTCTCAATCTTGAAGGACTCAAATAGTAGAACAATGGATAATAAAAGTTATTTCATATAACTAACAATAACAACTTGCATATGGTTGGTACTTAGATGATATCAATCATTGTGTTGCAAAGTAAAGTTTTATAGTTTACTCCTCAAAAGTTCTTTCTAAACTAGGAACATTATTTACCCATTTTTCCAATAATGAAATACGTGCTCATACTAACAAAGCCAACTCATCAGCTTTATGGAGATATTTCAGTGATGGAAGGGACAAAAATGCAAATGCTTTGCTTTCAGGGCAAAAGTATCAATTCAAGAGTCTAACTCAGAGTTCAATCAATCGAACAAAAGAAACGTTTACTTCATTCCAAAAACTGCATTTTATCTTTGAAATGAGTGAAAGATGGCTACAAAGAGAGTAAAACTTGAAAAAAATTCTCTGACCCGGATTGCCTTAATTTGTTCTCTTTTTGGAGCAAATAGATTTTTAAAATTTTTTTTATTATACCACAGTGAAACATACAATTACAAAGGTGTTCATAATTGGTTCTTGGTAACACAGTATTCCAGCACCCATCCCTCCACCAGTGCCCCATTTCCACCACCAGTGTACCCCCCCCCCTCCCCCCCCCCAGGCCGCCTTAATAGCAGGTACCTCAGTTTCCTCTCTTTCTCTCTCTCTATCTCTCTGTCTCTGCATCTCTCTCCCTCTTCTTTTACACATTGCGTCTAGCCCTGCAGACATTTAGGGTTTATCATGTAAGTCTCTTTGTGTATATTCAATGGTGAGTTCTAGTCTGGCATTACCATTTCCCACACTTAGTAAAACACTGGTATATATTTATGTCCCATTAATGAATGCAGTCATTCTATATATGTCTTTTTCCTTCTGAATAATTTCACTCAGCATGATAGTCTCCATGTCCATCCATTTGCAGGTAAATTTCATAATTTTGTCTTTTCTAACAGCTGCATAGTATTCCATCGTGTAGATGAACCACAGTTTCTTTAGTTCCTCTGTTCTCGCCACGTAGGTTGTTTCAAAATTCTAGCTATTGTGAATAGCGCAGCAATGAATAAAGAAGTAGACAGTGTTTCTGCCATGTGTTTTTGGGTCTCTAGGGTATATTCCCAAGACTGGTCTTACTGGATCAAATGGGAGCAAAATATTTAGTTTTCGGAGGAATGTCCATACTGTTTTCCAAAAGGGCTGGACCAGTTGGCACTCCCACCAACAGTGGATGAAAGTCCCTTTATCCCCACATCCACACCAGCACTGGTTGTTCTTGCTGTTTTGGATGCGTACCAGTCTCTGTGGTGTGAGATGGTACCTCATTGTTGTTTTGATTTGCATCTCCCTGATGATTAAAGATGAAGAACACTTTTCATATGCCTTTTGGCCATTTCAATTTCTTCTTTTTGGAAGCTTCCTGTTCATTTTTTCTCCCCATTTTTTGATGGGGTTGACTCTTTTTCTTGTGCAGCGCCACCAGTGCCTGATATATCCTGGATATATCCTGACCCCTTGTCAGATGGGTATTGGGTGAATATTCTATCCCACTCCATGGATTGTCTTTGTATCTTGGAGACCACAAATAGATTTTGATGGTAATGATTCTTCTTGGTTCTGAACACGGTATCTCCTTACATTGTCTTTAACTTCTTTGTGTTTGACATATCTTTGTGGTTTTGTTGTTGTTGTTCTTGTTTTTGGCCATTCCCAGTGATGTCTAGGGGTATTCCTGGTTGTGTGCTCAGGGATCACTCCTGGCAGTGTTCCAGGGACCATATGGAATACCAGGGCTCAAACCCAGGCCAGCTGCATGCAAGGTGAATGCCCTCCGCTGTGCTAGACTGCTTCAGCTCCTCCGTATCTTAAACATGTTCCTATGATTTTTTTTTGCTTTTATAAATAGTAACTTTAAAGCTTGCTGTATGGTAAATATAACTGGTTTCTGTAATAGAAATGCTTTTTTTGGGGATTTGAACCTTTAATCTTCACTGACTGGTTGACCATAATTTAAATATTTGTATATGAGTTTTATCTTTTTTTAATTTTATTTTTTATTTATTTTTGACAATTACAAAAGTGTTCATGTTTGGGTTTAAAGCCACACAGTGTTCCAGCACCCATCCCTCCACCAGTGCCCATTTCCCACCACCAATGTCCCTGATACCCTCCCCTCTCCCCTAGCCTGCCTCCATGGCAGGTTCTTCATCTCTTTCTCTCTTTCTCTTTCTCTCTCTCTCTTCCCTCTCTTTTATGTTGTGGATTATAATAGACTTTTGACAATCATTGGTCCACTGTTCCTTTCCCTGTCTTACCTAACCTCTGGTCCCACACATTTGTGGTAGTTTCGACCTTTGTCAAGACCTCCTGATCCACATTTCGCCTGACCTTGGATACTGGTATCATAATATGTATATATACATATATATATATATATATATATATATTATATATATATATATATATATATATATATATATTTTATGTTCCTGCCCCTGGAGGTGTTGCATGTGTGGCTGCGGTGCCCGGCTGCATCAGCACGTGGCAGATAGGAGACAGGCTTGTCTGTACCCAGAACTCTGCCCCATGGGCCCTGGATGGTTGATGATCTGACATAGAAAAGGACTGGGCCCCCTGGGATGAACCCAGAGCCACGACAGAGCCTGGCAAGCTACCCGTGGTGTATTCAATATGCCAAAAACAGTAACAATAATGGACCTCATTCCCAATGAATGGAGACGTTACTGGCGCCTGCTCGATCAAATCGATGAACAATGGGAACACAAGTGATACAAGTGAAATATTTATGTTATGCAAATAAATGCAGTCATTCTATTTCTGTCTCTCTCCTTCTGGCTAATTTCACTCACCATGATTCTCTCCATGTCCATCCATTTATAGGCAAATTTCATAACTTCATTTTTCCTAACAGCTGCATAGTATTCCATTGTGGAGATGTACCAAAGTTTCTTTATCCAGTCATCAATTTTTGGGCACTCTGGTTGTTTCCAGATTCTGGCTATTGTGAATAATTCTGCTATAAATATAAAAGTAGGGATTGTGTTTCCGCTACGTGTTTTTGGCTTCCCAGAGTAGATTCCCAGGAGTGGTATGGCTGGGTCAAATGGGAGTTCAATTTCTAGTCTTTGGAGGAATGTCCATATTGTTTTCCAAAAAGGCTGTACCAGTCGACATTCCCACCAACAGTGAATGAGTGTCCCCTTTTTCTCCGCATCCACACCAGCACTTGTTGTTCTTGCCCTTTTGGATATGTGCCAGTCTCTGTGGTGTGAGATATCTCATTGTTGTTTTGATTTGCATCTCTCTGATGATTAATGATGATGAGCATTTTTTCATATGTCTTTTCGCCACTCGCACTTCTTCCTTGCTAAAGTTCCTGTTCATTTCTTCTCCCCATTTTTTTGATGGGGTTGTTTGTTTTCTTCTTGTAAAAATTCTACCAGTGCCTGCTATATCCTGGATATTAACCCCTTATCAGATGGGTATTGGGTGAGTATTCTTTCCAATTCTGTGAACTCTCTTTGTATCTTGGTCACTGTTTCTTCTGAGGTGCAGAAGATTTTTTAGTTTCATGTAGTCCCATATGTTTGTCTTTTCTTCTAGCTGTTTTGTTAGTGGTGTTTCTTCTTTGAAGATGTCTTTAACTTCAATGTCATGGAGGGTTTTTCCTATATTTTCTTCAATGTACTTTATGGATTCAGGTCTGATATTGAGATCTTTAATCCATTTTGATCTGATTTTTTGTGCATGGTGATAGAGGTCTAAATTCATTTTTACATGTAGCTGCCAAGTTTTCCCAGCACACTTGTTGAAGAGGCTTTCCTTGCTCCATTTCATACATTTTTCTCCGTTATTGAAGATTAATTGTTCATGTATTTGAGGCTTGTTGTCAGGATACTCAACTCTATTCCATAGGTCCACAGGTCTATTTTTATTGTAATACCATACTGTTTTAATTACCACTGCTTTGTAGTAGAGTTTGAAGTTGGGAAAGGTGGTGCCTCCCATCTTCTTTTTCCCAAGGATTGCTTTAGCTATCTGTGGGGGTTTATTATTCCATACAAATTTCAGTAGTGTTGCTTAATAGAAATGCTTTTTGGGGGCTACAGAGAGAGTATGGGGCAATTCACTGACCTCTCACATTTCCAGGTATGATCCCTAGGACTGAATACAGTTCCCCACTTCCAGGAGATGTTCCTGGTAAGCACTGAGCCAGGATTAACCCTGTAGGCTTGCTGGGTGTGACCCCATAGGGACACCCTGTGGAATGCCAGGGATGGATCCCAGGTTGACCGAGTGTAAGGCAAATGCCCTCCCACTGTGATGTTTTTCCTCTAGCCCCAGATTTCTTGATAGACAGGTTTGTCTACACCCACGGCTCTGCCCTGTGGGACCTAGTTGGCTGATGGTCTGACAGAGAAAGAGACTGGATCCCCTGGGATGAACTCAGAGTCAGGGCAGAGCCTGGCAAGCTAAACCTGTGGTGTATTCAATATGCCAAAAACAGTAACAATAATGGTCCTCATTCCCAGCGAATGGAGTCGTCCGCTCAAGCAATATTGGCGTCCGCTCAAGCAAATCAATGAACAATGGGAACACAAGTGATACAAGACAAGTAATTGATTTAATAAGTTTATTTTAACTTAAAATAAAAATTTTAAGTTGAATCACAGTGAGGTACACAGTTACAAAGTTGTTTATGATTGAGCTTCGCATGGTAGAGCCTGGCAAGCTATCCATGTCGTATTTGATATGCCAAAAACCTGTAACAATTATAGACCTCATTCCCATGACCTGAAGGAATGGTTTGAGGCTCTTCATGTTCCTGGAGCAAGCAGATGTCCTTGGGCTATAGTAGCACATAACAGAATGTATGGAGATATCACTGGTGCCCCCTTGAGCAAATCCATGAACAAAGGGAAGACAAGTGATACAAGTGATGTTCCAACACCCATCTTTACATGAGTGAAAATTTCTCACTACCAGTGTGCCCAGTTCCCCTCCTGCCACCCACCACCCTTGCTTGCCATTATGGCAGGCTGTTTTCTTCTCTGTCTCTGACTGTGACTTTGTCTCTGTCTCTGTCTCTGTCTGTCTGTCTGTCTCCCTCTTTCTGTTTGGGCATTATGGTTCTCAACACAGATACTGAAAGGTTTTCATGTATTACCATTTACCTACCTTTTTACACCTGATGATGCTCAGGAGTTATTCCTGGCTCTGCACTCAGGAATTACTCCTGCCTGTGCTCAGGGATGTGGGTGGGGAGTGGAGACTGGGGAAGGGGATTGAACCCTGGTTGGCAGTGTGCAAGGTAAAAGCACTACCTGTTGGTGGAAAGCAGATCAAAGGATATGCTAAGGTCTGATGGATACTGCCTGTTGACAGATTCATTCCGCTGTCTCCCAATAGAGGTAGGATGCAGACTTCCCTGGTGACACTGTTTTCACAGCTGCAGATAAACAGACTCTGGTATCCTAGGTCATTTCCCATCTCCTTGTAGTCTGTAGCTAGTCTAATATGGAGTCTAATGGACACTGCTTGGAGTGCAGACAAGAAAATGGTTTTTCTTGTGTTTCTGTTTTCCAATGTCTGATAAGATCTTGCCATCTTGGGCTAGTCAGGAAGGCCAAATTTGCATACTGTAACACATTCTTTTGTTTATTTCTCACCTCACCTAGACAGCACAGCCTCCAGGTTTGGCTCCTAACTGTTTGTCTCCTTCTAGTGATCTGTCTTCTAGTGGTCTGTATATCCTATGTGGAATGCTTCGTAGTGTAAAACTATGCTATTCTTTGATGCCGCGGATATATAAGAGAGTTGTGGTCATTCTGTAAGCAGTCAGCTGCCAAGATGAGCTACTTTCCCTCTAGCTGGTGATTATCAAAATTAATGAATATATGTATTGTTACTGGTCCTCATCACCGCATGCCCCCTCAAACATACAGATCTCTCATTAACACCTACCTGCTGTATGTTCTCTCTGGCCACATCTTTTACCTATTTCAACACTCAGTACTTGTCCAAAGAGATCATTTCTACCTATTATTGTCACACTGGCCCCTTCTCTATCCTTACTGCCCTTTGTACCCCCCTCTCCTCACCCACACACTTGGCACACATCGAACCATTGACCAGTCCTCCTAAAAATAGTTTTTCAATTTTTTTAAAATTTTCAAGCAACATCCAGTTTTTTTTTTAGGATTTACTCCTGGATAGCTCCTGATTGGGTTCAGGGAACCATATCAGGTGCTACAGATCAAACTAGGGTCAGGAGTATAAGAGGTAAATACCATACTTATCCCTGTATTATTAAATCTCTGGCCAAAGAACCTAAAACTTTTTATCAGAGCACCCATACTACTGATTCTTGATTCAGCAATTTACCAAAATACATGTAATCATTTATGAATTAACAAAGAGTGTTAAGGCTCATGAGAGGGGGAACTCCTCAGGGGCTCCAGGCCCCAGGTCAACGGACCTTTAAAGACTCCAGGCCCCAATAGTTCAGGGGCTAACCAGAGCAGCAGATTCCAGAGCCCATCGGTGTCCCTGACAGTACTCATACCCATTAAGGTCCCCGGCCTTGTGTCGGGCTGATGACTGTTCCCCAGACCGAAGGATATAAAGGAACAAGACCACTTGCTCTTAAAGCCCTCCTTTTTTTTTTTTTTTTTTTGCTTTTGGGTCACACCCAGAAATGATCAGGGGTTACTCCTGGCTCTTTGCTCAAGAGTCTGGGCGGTGCTCGGGGGACCATATTGGGATGCTGGCGATCGAACCCAGGTCGGCCGCATGGAAGGCAAATACCCTACCCTCTGTGCTGTCCTTGAAGCCCTCCTTTTAATCTATCTTCTCTCACTCCTCACTCCACCTCACTGTAGGAACTTCTCTCCAGGGACTTTTCTTTCTCCCAGCAGGTTCTCCTGCAAGCTCCCTCTCTTCAGGGCCTCTCTCTTCATAACATCTCTCCCAGGTATCTCTCTTCAGGACATCTCTCTTCAGGGCATCTCTCTTCAGGGCATCTCTCTTCAGGGCATCTCTCTTCAGGACATCTCTCTTCAGGGCATCTCTTTCGAGCATCTCTGGGGCTATCTTTTTAGGACACTCTCTTCAGGGCACTCTCTTCAGGCATCTCTGTTCAGAGCATCTCTTCAGGGCATTTTTTTAGACATCTCTCTTGTCTCTCTCAGGACCTCTCTTAAGACTGTTCTATTCAGGGCTTCTCTTTTTAAGGGTCTTTCCCTCTTTCTTATCTCTCTGTCTATACTATCTCTCTTTTAAATATTTCTCTATTTCTCATCTCTATTTCTCTGTTTCTCTATCTGTATTTCTCTGTTTCTTGTCTCTCCATCTCTCCTCTTCTTTACCAAGTTCTGTCTTTTCAGGGCCTTTCTCTTTCAGGCCGGCCCTCTGGGTCCTGGCCTTGGTCATGTGGCTCTGTAGCCCGTGGTCCTGTAGCCCCATGACCCTGGTGGTAGCCTACCCTAGGCCCAGGTCCTGTGGTCCTGGTGCTGGCCAGAAGGCCCAGGAACTAGGAACCCCCACCCCCATCTTACCGTGGAGCCCTTTTTATAGAGACTGGCCAGGTTCAGAATCCTGACCTGTCTAAATTGTCATTACAGTGGGTTATCTAACATTCCCCCTTTTCTGTTTACTTTTATAAAAGATTGAAGCAATGTCTATAGACGGAAAACAAATCGGGGTTATCCAACAATACAACATCCTTTATTTTATCATATACTTGCAAGATTTAAAACACAATTTTAAACTGTGTTTACATACATCCATAAGCAAGTATCTTCTTAGACCACAAATCCACAAAACTAGAAATAAATCATAAAAAGAATGCGAGGAAAAGAGTAAATAATTGGGAACTTAACAACATACTATTAAATAACTATTGGTTCAAAAAGGAAATCAAAGAAGAAATCAAAAGATTCCCTGAAACAAGAGAAGCTGAAGGCCCTAACCTCAGGATCTATGGGGACAATGGAAAGTGTTAAGCAAAAAGCTTAAAGTCATTCAAGCACACACCAAGAAGAAAAAATGCTCAAATCAACAACCTAATCTCGGGGCTAGAAAAACCAGAAAAAGAACAACAAATAAATCCCAAAGCAAGCAGAAGGCAGAAGATAATAAAAAAATTAGAGAGGAAATAAATGATATGTTTACATATAACCATCATCTTCTAGAACATTTCGATCTAATTTTTTCTCATACACAATTAAAAATCATTTAAAAACAGCTGCTATATGATGGATTTAATTTTGGTCATTAGGATGATTGCTTGAGGCATGTCTCTCTTTAAAATTTAGGAATGCTTAAATGAAACAAACACACACAGTCTATATATTCTGATATTCTGGCCCCCAGCCCCACAATATTTGTATAACTACAGCATTTTTGAGCCCTGTGAGGATTTAAATTAAGAGAGCCAAGCAGTTACACACAGACACACAGACACATACAGACTACAGACACACACACACGGGTGAGGCATGTGTGCGAATAGACAGAAGTGCATTTGTCACACATGCAAAGTTGCTGATTTGACTCTAAAATTCAGTCTTCCTCTAGTCCCTTTTATGCAAAAAGCAAAGAGCTAAGCATGCCTAGGAGAGAACCATTTAAAAACAACCTTTGCAAAACAAACAAAAATTAGATTAGGTCTAAAGTACTCACATATCCTTAAACAGATCATAACTTAATTGTTCTATAATTATTCCTCTTTCTAAGATGGACAACAGATGACAAAAAAATATACACATGTAATTGCTATTTTCTTTACCAATGTATTTGGATCCCAGGATGAAGATATAATATTATATATGAAAAGTCAATATGAATGCAAGTTTTCTTGCTGCTGAAGAAAGGGCAAAACCCGAACACTATAAACTATAGAGGTGTGACAAAGAGACATCCACGGCTAAGATAAGGTGCTTAATTGGGGGTAAGTGAGGTTACTGTTATACTCAGGGCATGACAGAGACATGGAGCATTCTTGTTTTCTCCCTTCAACTGATTCTGATTTGGTCTGCTTCTCCTTTCCTTTTCTCTAGGAACATGCCATTCAAACAGATCTTTGACTATTTGAAAAACAGTTCTCAGTTAAGTAAGGCTAAACAAGCTAAATTTTAAGCCATTATGAGAATAGTTATGGAATATTAAGGACTGTTCTGAATTGGGGCCCAATCAGAGGCAGAGGGAATTGTTGCTTATTATTAGAACAAAGAGCTTGCCCTTCCTTTTAGGCTGTAGGTTGAACATGTAGGTTGAAAGGCAGTAGGGGTTATAGTCCCACAGTCTCTCAGTAAGTCCCAGAGAACCTGTAGAAGGGCATAAGAAGGACAGCTTCATATAAGCAGATGGATTCTTAGACACCAATAAATATATATGGAGGAGTCATATATATTATAAATATGTATATAATATATGTACATATAATACAAATACACACACAGGGGAGGAATCTAACTATGGAGACTAGATTTAAATCAAGGGTAAGAAAAAAAGGCTGGGAGAAGCACTTCTCCCATTTCCTGCCTGCCTTTCCCAAATAAACACAGATACACAAACACACAATCCACAAGTTCTGACTGTAACTGAAGTCAGTCAGCCACAAATGGAGGGAGACAATGCAAAAGGAACTCATCTGCTCTCATTGGTTCACACAAGACAGCTAATTATGCAGACCAAAAGCAAGTGGTCACCAGTAATGATTTCTTAATTGATGATAATTGAAGTATTTTATCTTCCATTATCAAAAGCAAGTTTTGATCATTTCAAAATAGAAATGTAATCATTTCATCATCATAAAAATCAGCCAAAAGCATATTTAAAAGAATAAAATGAGACATTTCAAATCATTATTTCACCAGAAATTTCTGACACCTAGCCTCTGAGTTCACATGCTTTAATAAAACAATTCCAAATTTAAAAGAACATTTGTACTTTAAAATTAGGTCACTAACATAATATTTAGTACCAATAAACAAAAAAAATTAACAAATAGAACAAAATATGGAATGTTAAAAAAATAAAAGAGAAAGCTGTTTTGAGAGATGGAATGATATTTATCATTTATGAACAGCACTTGGGCAGCTACAAACTTAGAATCTATGGTCCGTAACATTCAAGAAACAGACAACTGAACCATATGGATGATAGAAGACACTGTATACCACAGAGGGTGAAGAACGTTCATACTGATTTTTTACATCCTATCACAAACTATATAGCTACATAGAAAACTGAGAGCCGCCTATTTCCCCCTATTTCATCGCCACGTCACGTCTTCCCGTTGTTCTTTTGTAGGCGGCACCAGTAATATCTCCATATGTCCTGTCTCATGCCAGTGAGCCAGGGCATCAGCTTACTACGAACATAAAGAGCCTCAAACCATTTAGGTTGAAGACCTAATATAATTGTTACTGATTTGGCATATCATATACTAATTTCATATTGCAAGGATAAAAGTTTCTTTTTTTCTTTTGAAATATTTAAACAAGTGGTTGAAAATAAAACAGGGTTTCTTGAAGTGCGCATGCCTTGTCCAATTATAGACATCTTGCTACTTTCATGTACCCTATCTCTCCATCTCTGTTCCTTTAACCCCAATCATTCACAGATTGATACTTTGGTAGAGCAAAATAAAAATCAAAGACTAGAAGTACAAATGAAAAAACTTAAAGACATATAACAGAACCCTCTGTGCAGGGAAACGCTACGGTACCCTGCACAAAATGCGGAGCAGGGTCAGGGATCCCCTTCTGCCTCCGGGGATTGGTGGCCAGTGGACGGACAGAGAAAGACATGACAATCCAGAGAAGTTTCAAAATGCTTTACTTAACACAGATTCTGGCATACAAATCAGCAATAGGAAAATCCCCCAAACTTAGGGTTCCCAGCTGGACCACGAGCCACATGTAGCGCCTAGATGGCTGCCACCACGTGTTAGGGCCCCCACAGAGAGGAGACAGCGAAGAGGCAAGAAGGGAAGCACCAACAAAAAGGGGCAGAAAGAAAGCAGGCTACAGTTTTTAAATCCCTGCAACACAGACCTGCTACTCCAATGGAAAACCATCAGGGTCAAATTCCCTCAGGTAATTTCTTCCAGGACCTCACCTAGGCCATTTGAGATGCTAATATTGCTGAGTCAAGATCTGCCTGGAAGTTCCCTGCAGGGTAGAGTGGAGGAGGACTTCTGAGATGAACTATATCTCAGAATACAAAGGCATGCATCTGTACCGAAGAATATTCTATAGCCAGTTATGTATTTCTCCAATCACTATCACTATCACTATCTTCCCGTTCATCATCGATTTGCTCGAGCGGGCCCCAGTAACATCTCCATATGTCCTGTCTCATGCTAGTAGAGCCCAAGGGCATCTGCTCGCTCCAGGAAAATAAAGAGCCTCAAAACGTTCCATCAGGTCATGGGAATGAGGTCATAATTGTTACTCGTATTTGGCATATCAAATACGACACGGTAGCCTCCAAGCCTTCACAAAAGTCTCATCTTTATTTTCTGGTTGTTCTGTATATTAGTCTTTGAGTCATTAGGAGAGTCATGCTTGCTTGCTTGGAGGCAAACAGCATTTCTCTCTGGTCTAATTAGTTAGAGATTCAACATGGCCAGGCAAACATAGCAGTAAGATACTAGTCCTACGATGATTGTGGCAGCATGAGAAAATATTTATACCAACCAGTATAGAATACATGGTCAGATGAGCTGCCACATTCAAACTGTCCTCCTCCTATCTACAAAGTGACCTGCAGGAGGCAACTCCAGGCCAGATGCAGAGAGTCTGGTGTTGCAGTGTACTGCAACACCTCTGGAAGTTTATACAATTATATTCCATGGACATTGTGAGGCTGTTACTTAGAAATGTGAAGTTTTCATTTCTGCATTTACCTCATCATTAGACTGCATTTATTTGCATGACATAAATATATCAGGTGGTCTTACCAAAAGTGTAAATTACCGCAATGTGTGGGAGTCAGAGGTTAGGTAAGACAGAGAAGGGAACATGTGTGAATAAAGATCAAAAGGGCTAATATCAACCTAGAACTGAACATTAAATACAGGCAAAAAAATGCACATGATGGTTTCTAAGTGTATGTAGTGCAACCCACAATGTGTAAGAGAAGGAAAAGAGAGAGAGGGAGAGAGAAAAGAGATAAAGAACCTGTCATTTAGGCAGGCTATGGGAGGGGGAGGGAATTGGGGACATTGGTGGTGGGAAATGGGCACTGGTGGAGGGCGGGGTGCTGGAACACTGTGACCAAAACTTCTAAATATGAGCAATGTTGTAATCTCATGGTGGTATAATAAAATGTTTAATTAAAAAAAAACAATTCTAAGAGGCATCAAAATAAGAAATATGGGATTTTTAGTAATCTCATGTAGAAATATTGAAATTAAGAAAAACTGTAATAATAGAAATGAGACAGAGCTGAGCATACAAGTATTTGTGGGAAGAGGATGACATCATGATGCTATAATCTACCATTAAAGATGCCTGATGATCAGCTTTTGGAAATTAAGAAACGGTCAGACTCTCTGTAGGCACCTCTGGGCCTGAGCACCTTGAGTGAGCCCACTGCATTTGCAGCTGCAATGTGTAATTAACCTGTGGCAGCTGTACAGGTTGAATATTATTGCAGCAAACAGATTAGCTCCTTCTGCATGAATAAAAACTACCATTTATGTTCAGTAGAATAATTATAAGCCTTACTATTTCTGAGATTTCAAGGTCTGAAACTGATTATCAACTACATGAAACCTCCCATTGTGCAAATAAAAGACATTAGTTCAAGCAGGAGAGACATTTATTTTTTTAACTGCAACTTCAGTATCAACTATTATGGGAGGATTTGTCAACTGGTCATTGGTTCATAAGAATGTGTCCTCACAGTTCT
>JAJIBD010020929.1:0-271711 GCA_021461705.1 Cryptotis parvus
CTTCCTTCTTTCCTTCTTCCTTCCTTCCTTCCTTCTTTTCCTTCTTTTTTTTCCTTCCTTCCTTCCTTCTTTCCTTCCTTCTTTCCTTCTTTCTTTCTTTCTTTCTTTCTTTCTTTCTTTCTTTCTTTCTTTCTTTCTTTCTTTCTTTCTTTCTTTCTTTCTTTCTTTCTTTCTTTCTTTCTTTCTTTCTTTCTTTCTTTCTTTCTTTCTTTCTTTTTCTTTCTTTCTTTCTTTCTTTCTTTCTTTTCTCTCTCTCTTTCTCTCTTTCTTTCTTCCTTTCTTTCTCTCTTACTCTCTTTCTTTCTTTCTTTCTTTCTTTCTTTCTTTTTCTTTCTTTCTTTCTTTCTTTCTTTCTTTCTTTCTTTCTTTCTTTCTTTCTTTCTCTCTTCCTTCCTTTCTTTCTCTCTTACTCTCTTTCTCTTACTCTCTTTCTCTCTTTCTTTCTTTCTTTCTTTCTTTCTTTCTTTCTTTCTTTCTTTCTTTCTTTCTTTCTTTCTTTCTTTCTTTCTTTCTTTCTTTCTTTCTTTTCTTTCTTTCTTTCTTTCTTTCTTTCTCTCTCTCTCTTTCTTTCTCTCTCTTTCTTTCTTTCTCTCTCCCTTCCTTCCTTCCTTCCTTCCTTCCTTCCTTCCTTCCTTCCTTCCTTCCTTCCTTCCTTCCTTCCTTCCTTCCTTCTTCCTTCCTTCCTTCCTTCCTTCCTTCCTTCCTTCCTTCCTTCCTGCCTGCCTGCCTTCCTTCCTTCTTTCCTTGCTTCCTTCCTTCTTTTCTCTTTTCTTTTCTTTTCTTTTCTTTTCTTTTCTTTTCTTTTCTTTTTTTTCCTTTCTTTTCTTTTCCTTTCTTTTCTTTTCTTTTCTTTTTTGCATTTGGGCCACATTCAGGATGCTCAGAATTACTCCTTGCTCTGCATTCCAGGAATTACACCTGGTGAACTCTTCGGACCATACAGAATGCTGAGGATTGAACCCAGGTTGGCCGTGTACAAGGCAAATCTTCTGTATATTCACTCTGTCCCTGGAGGTAATTCTTTATTTGGGTTAGGTGAAAGAACATTCCCATACTCCTGAATTGCCTCTTGCACTTGTCCCAGATTAACAAAATACTTGGTTAGAGCTAAACTTTTTTTTGGGTCGAATAAGAAATCTGTGGTTAAAAAGGACCTGCCATATTGCAGTTCAAAGGGACTACATTGAATTTTTTGTATATGAGGCGGGCTGCAGGCAAGAGGGAAAGCCACAACTCAGAGGTTTCTTGACATTAATTTTCTAAATACCTTTTAAAGGTTGTGATTGAATATCTACACCTATCCTGAAGTATGGGGGTACCACCAGGGTATGTGAAGCTGATAATAAATCCTTAGAGTAGAGGCTAAATACTGGATGACTTTAGAAGTAAAGGAAGTTCCACTGTCACTCTGTAGTGACCTGGGTAAACCAAACATAGGGATTACATCCTTAAGTAATACCTTAGGCATTTCTTTGGCATTCTCTGTATGTATTGGAAAGTTCTCTGTCCACCAGTGAAGGTGTGGATAAAATAGAGTAGATTTAGGCATCTGAATGAAGTCAAGCTGTCAATCCTCTACTGGATAAGTTCACTGATGCTGGGCGGGTGGTGTCAAGAGAAGAAGCCTGGGAATCCCATTTGGGTTCATTAATGGCACATATAGCATGCCCTCTGTGATTTCCATGTAAGAGTATATGCTGACTACTATCAAGTGAAAGATAGTAAGGTTGACTTTAATATATACAGAAAAGTCTTTTAGTTTAGGCAGGAATCTCTGACAAGGAGTTCACATATAAGAATAACTCTCACAGTATACATGATCGATATCAGGGCAGATGGGAGCATTGAAAGATCTGTCAAAGAGATAGTCTAGGGTTTAGTGAAGTGGATTAAAAGTTTGAGTTTATTTTAACTCCATCTGTTTGCCATAGTTTGATGGGCCAAGTCTTTAGACAGAGGCTGCAGTAAAATGCTATTACTATCTATTTGTTTTTCTCACGGCCAGGAACAGACTGTCAAACTATTGAATTTTCATCTAGAAATCCCAACATGACATCTTAGAGATAAGATGGAATCTGCTTATAAGATTCTGGAGATAAGATGAAAACAGACTCCCCATTAGCCACATGTGTTAGGAGCTATATACTTACACATGATGGAAGTATGCCCACAAAACTTCCAGTAAGAAATGAGTTATATGTCATTGAATTATATGTTGATAGCTTGAGACCATTGCAGAGAATTATCTGACTAAAAAAAAATGAAAAAGCAGTGAAAAACAGCATAGTAATATCTCATGGTGTTCTGACGTTCTGAGATTTTTAACTGAAACTTACATTCAAATTTGGTTCAGGTCATTGAAACTTCTGTTCAAAGCCTATATTAGTAACAATTGCACTATTTATTTCCAAATTTTCACACTGAATGGATGCATCATGATTTATTTAAACTCTTCATGAACATTTTATTTTTTTTTTATTTTATTTTTGCTTTTTTGAGTCACACCAGACAATGCTCAGGGGTTATTCCTGACTCTGCACTCAGAAATTACTCCTGGTGATGCTTGTGGGCCATATAGGATGCTGGGGAATAGAACCTGGGTCAGTTGCTTGCAAGGCAAATGCCCTCCCCTCTGTGCTATCGATCTGGCCACATTCATGAACATTTTAATAACCCACTTTTAATAACCTGTTTTTAATAAATAGTTTTACCATTATGACATGCATTGCAATGAAGAATCTGCCTCTAAATGTTTGGCTTTTTATTTCTGTAGAAACTATTCTTATAATCAACATCACTTTGTCCAGGGAAAGGCATATTTTCTCCTTTTTTGATGGGTGTTGTGGGGTTGCCACCATTATTATCCTCATCATATGGTTAAACATGAGGAAATATGATTGATAAGTATTTTCTTATCTGGACTCTACAATGAGCTTTAGGAGATGCAACTTTATTTTCTGAGGATAAGCCCCAACACCCAAAATATTTATACACCTTTTTCCACAGGATACCCAGAATAGAATGTTTTAAAATGTGTCACCTTAGCATATGAAGTGACGATTGATCAAGATCCTGTGATCTTCAAGAGAAATTGTTGCCATAACCATCAACAATAAGATTATTCAGATAAGGATCATCTATCACTATCACTATCTTCCCGTCAATCATCCATTTGCTAGAGCAGGCACCAGTAATATCTCCATATGTCCTGTCTCATGCTAGGAGAATCCAAAGGCATCCGCTTGCTCTAGGAACATGAAGAGCCTCAAACCATTATATTAGGTCACGGGAATGACCTAATATAAATGTTACTGGTATTTGGCATATCAAATACTACACGAGCAGCTTGCCAGGCTTGCCGTGCGGGTGGCACACTGTTGTAGTCACCTCTAAATAAAGCATTTATTGATGAACCCCCGCCTGGCTGCTGAGCGGCTGCGTGAGCTGGGCTGTAATAGTCTGGTCTGCTGGGTGGAGTTGTGATGAGACGGAAGTCTGGATGTGGAAAATGGCGGGCCCCCATGGAGTGTGTGTGTGTGGGGGGCGTCTGGCTTGGTGTGAGGCTCTGCTGGGGTGGCAGGCCAGGGCTAGAACCCGCCATGCCTCCTGGGCACCGCATGAGCGCTCTGGGCACAGGGAGAGCAAGTAGCAGCTCTGCCCCATGTCTGAGAGTCTCTGGTTCAGCATACCTGGGCCGGATTGAAAAAAAAAACTGCTGCAGGGTGGGTGTCGATGATCTGGGCTGTGATAGTCTGGTCTGCTGGGTGGAGGGAAGTCCAGATGTGGAAAATGGCGGGCCCCATGTGTTGAAGGACACCTAAAAGCCTAGGCCTCTGCGTCTGCCCTGGATTGCCTCCTGCAGGTCACTTCATAGATATGGGGGGGTAGTCTGAATGTGGCAGTCTTATTTGACCATGTATTCTGTACTAGCTGGTATAAATATTCTCTCATACTACCACAATCATCGTGGGACTAGCTAGATCTTACCAGCATTTTTGCCTGGCCACGTTGGATCTCTAAGTAATTAGACCAGAGAGAAATGCTGTTTGCCTCCAAGCAAGCAAGCATGGCTCCCTGATAACTCAAAGGCAACTAAAATACAAAACTACCGTGAAGTAGACGAGACTCTTGTGAAGGCTTGGAGAAATATTTAACTGGCATTAGTATTAGTTTTTGGTACAGAGACATGCCATCTCAGAAACCCCCCTTCTCTACCCTATAAAGGCAATTCCAGGCAGATCTTGGCTCAAGACATTAGGTGAGGTGCTGGGAGAAATTACCTGAGAGCATTTGATCCTTCCTGCCAGGGGAAGTTACATTTAGCTTATAGCTTCTCCCAGCTCTGCTAGGAGGCTTTTAATTAGCTCTGGGTCCTTGTAAACAGCCAGAAGGCCTCCTGAAGTTGTTACATTTCTATAGAGCTATTTTCTTGTTTTCATCTCTAGATAGCCCAGCCCAGAATGGGCTGGGCTGGGAGTTTGGGCGGATTTCTAGCTATAAAATAAGCTGCAAGAAGAAAGAAGCGCTCTCTTTCTTTCCCTCCTTTTGCCATTTCGGCTTCCCTTGGTGTTTTGCTTCTCTGTCCTCTCCATTCTCTGTTGGGCCTCAACATGTGGTGGCAGCCATCTTGGCCTACACCTGGCTGGGGCCTATCTGGGAACCCAGAGTCCGGAGGTTTTCCTTGCTTTTGGATTGTATATTGGAACCTGTGATAGTAAAGCCCTTTTAAAACTACATCGGATTCATGAGTCTTCATCCATTCCCTGCTGGCTTCCGGAGGTAGAAGGGAACTTGCTTCCCGACACTGACCAGGACCCTGGTGGCGCCTCCCGACACCCATGGAGTGTGGGGGCGTTGTCTGACTTGTTGTGAGGCTCTGCTGGGGTAGCAGGCCAGAAATAACATTTCTGTTGGAGAAACCTATCTCAAGGTGTAGGAAAACAGTGGAGTTTCCCATAACTATCAGCAATACGATTATTCAGATAAGGATCATTACCTAGAAATAACATTTTCATTGGAGAAACCTATCTCAAGGTGCAGGAAAACAATGGAGCTTCTGGTTTTGTTATGCCACAGTCATACCCTCCTCATCAGATGAGATCAGTCTTCTCTTTCTCTTTCTCTCTTTTTGTTCTTATATTTGGGCTACACTTTACCATGCTCAGGGGTTACTCCTATCTCTGCACTCAGGAATCACTTCTGGTGGTGTACGGGGCAGGCACTATAGGGAGTGCTGGGGATTGAATCTGGATTGGCTCAAGCACCCTGTCTCCTGTATTATTGCTCAGGCCCCAGTCTTCTCTTTTGACCACCCAGACTCCTAACCAACTTAGCTCTGGATATAAATTCTTAATCTGTCCCATTCCCAAAGAATTTAAAGTCATTTAAATCCTCCCTCTATGACATGTATGTGATAAAGTTTTGTCTTTTTCTTCTGGGAATGTGTCTGATGTTAATTTGTTTTCTCAAGCTTCTAAGAAACACCCAGCTTGGTGGGGGGAATTTCCCTCCTGCATCCTTACATGACTGTTTTATAAATAAGGGAACTAGTCAAAGAGGAACTTGGTAACTTGTCTAAAATTATATAAAAAATGTAATTAGAATTCAAAACCAGGCCCTCTGATTTCCCTTACACTCTAATAGAGAAATGACTTCTGGTAAAGTATTGTTAGGTAACTTTTTTCATTGTACCAGTATCGCAGGCTGTAACTGGACAACTCTGCATGGCATAAGCTATATTATATAGTTTATGCAGACCATCATTGTATGTGTGGTCTATTGACTAAAATGTTGTGGCAGGCAACTGAGCATGGCTACATTAAAGTACTCACCCATCCTTCATAATTTCTTCTTGGTAGTATTATAGCTGCTGCTTTGAGAATGAGCAAATGTGTTGCATTGACCAGGAAAACATGAGGGAATGAGTATTGTAATGAGAGAGGAATAAAAGACCCATGACTTGGAAGAACGGAGTATTTTTTTTCGAATAAAAACCCATCACATTCAAATGTTAAGGAAATAGCTACTGACATAGGTTTAAATCTATGTGAAAAGAATTAGAAAAATGGAGTTAGCATTTTAACAAAAGCAGGAAGAGATCTATGAAAATCATACAAGAACTGTAGAGAGATTTTGCACTTGAATGTGACATTTGTATGCCCTTATATTGGTAATATTTTATGTATCATCATGCTAACAGAAATTTTAATTTTAAAAAATACTTCAAAATACCTTTCTCAAAGGCAGATAGATGAAAAAGATTGTTTTCCTACTTTATATACTTACTAACTTATCTACTTTATATACTTACTATTTTAAAACTAATATAGCTCTAAAATTAAAGTAGAAAACACTTACAATGGCTTTTTAATATAATTTAAAAAAATACAAATTTAGGGGGCCAGGGTGATAGCTAAAGGACTAAGGTGTGCACTTTGTATTTGAAAGCCCTGAGCTCATCCCGGCACTGCATAGTCCCCCCAAGCACCACCAGTTGTGGTTACAACTAAAAAGAAGAAAACAAAAAAAGTGGAGAAAGCCACATAAAATTGATCCTGAATAATACTTTTTTTTTGCACCACGAGAAAAAGTAGTTGGTATATTTATTCTCTGCTCAGGTCCTTGCTTTATATAACACATTTCAGTAACTTTTGAAATGTGTCAACTACTATTCAGGCAAATAATTTTTTTTTTGGCTTTTTTTGAGGTCATACTGGGTGATGCTCAGTGTGAGCATCTGGCACTGTGCTCAGGAATTACCCCTGGCAGTGCTCAGGGGATCCTATGGGATTTTTGGGATGAAACCCTGGTCAGCCGCATGCAAGGCAAACACCCTGTATTATTGCTGCTGCCCCGTTCAGTCAAATAATGGTATATAGTTGTCTAAGTCACAATTTTATTGAGTGTGCTTTGTATGTGATTGGAATACCTCTTTGAAACAATAAAATAAACTATCTTATAGTTGTTACTTAAAACTAAAAATGTTTTTCAGGATATTCAAATATAAATTTGATATTTTTCTTCTACTAACATTCATTATAAAAATTTCCTGGTAGTTTAAATTTTCACTGAAATTCAATTTATGATTTTTATTCTTTTCCTACCTGATCTATCAACTATATCTTTGGTTTCTACATCTTCAAAGTGATTTCATTAACTTAAACATTTATTCTTGGGGATCATGAAATAATATAGCAGTTAGGGTACATACACGCCTTGCACGTCCCTGAGCAGAGTTCAATCCTCAGAATCTCTGGGTGCATCCCTGGAGGCCTGTGGGCAGTGCAGAATGGTCTGGATAACCCTGGGCACTGCCAGGTCTCGGCATCACTGCAGTAACAGGTCCTTGCATTGAATTACAAATTCTGTTGGCCAAGAACCCTCTCTCCCCACAAATTTAATCTTCATCTATGACTCTTATATTTTATCTTCTCATCTCTATAACTAACTGCTGGTGTACTGTAATTTATCTTTCATGGGTTGTTTCAACTTGGATGATCTTAGCCATTTCCTCTTCCTCTAAGTCCACATTTTTTGAATAGATTTATTGAGAAGTATGATTCAATTTTTAAATCTTTAAAAAAATTATGGGCTGATCAATTGATCTATTATTCAAAATTTTTATTCATAAAAATTACTGGCTCTCTCAGGGTCAGGAAGATAAACATTTTTTATTACTGATTTTGGCATATTGAATACGCATGGGACAGCTTGCCAGGCTCTGCTGTGCGGGGCGGTATACTCGTAGTAGCTTGCTGAGCTAAGCACTGCCAGGAGTAATTCCTGAGTGCAGAGCCAGTGTCCCCGGCGGGCTCCTCTCTCTCCAGAGAGAGAGAGCAGCCCAGGTCTTGTTTTTTCTCTCTCCCCCTCCATGTCCTGTGGGGCCCAGGCGCAGGGTTGGTCAGTTGTTCGGTGGTACCAAGGTCCATCATGAGATATTATGTGGAAAACAAATTGCATTAAGACTAGCAAATCTTGAAATAAGCTGCTCCTAAATGTCCCCATCACCTTCTAAACAGCATTTTTCAACTGCTGCTCCTCTGGTTTCCGTAGTTTTTTTTTGCAGTACTCTTCCAGTAACGATAAGGCTCTATCAGTATTTTTCTTCCTGAGGTGGCATTCTTGAGTCTCTGCACTGCCACCAGATTCAAGATCTCTTTTCAGGTCTCAACTTGATTCAGCTGGACTGAAGCCAGGAGCCAGGTAACTGTTGCAAGCCAGTTTTCTGTGCTGTTTTGAAATCCAGGCTGTCTTTTACTTGGGGCGAAGCCCCCTCTGCTCCAAAAAAGTGGACTGGCGAGGGTGTCTTCTGGATGGTGCAGGTGTACTTGCTATTGTCCAGCAGCTGCAGGTTGCAGCTGTACTCGCACCTGTCTTCAAAAACTCTGGACCTCATTCTCCAACGTGGTAAGGCGAGAGTCTCAAGAAACCAAATGCTAATGCCCAAGCTTGCAACGCAGTGCAGAGATAAAGGAAGACCTCAAAGAGAGAAGAGCAGAAGTGCTGGAAGATGCAGCAGAAGCTGAAAAGCATTTGCAATGCCCGCCTGTCCTTCGCCAACTATAAGACCAAGATGACTGCCCTCCAATGTCCTGATGGATCTATCACATCTTCCAGAAAGGCAATGGAGAAGATCATCCATGACTTCTACTCAGATCTCTTTGATAGCCACGTCCACCTGCCCACATACCAAATTCTGCAGGATGGATATGTCATTCCCAACGTTTCTCCCTTCTGAAAATCGACATGCCATTTTGTCGGCAAAGAAAGGAACAGCACCAGGCCCAGACAAGATCAGATCCATCACCTGAAAAATCTGCTGTCAGTACTTATCAATACACTGGCTCAGCTCTTCACATGTTACCTGTCTGAATGTAAGGTGCCTTCCCAATGGAAAATCAGCAGGAAAGTTCTACTGTTCAAGAAGGGAGACATTCACGACATTGGCAACTATCGCCCCATCTGCCTGTTGTCCGTCATCTACAAGCTGTTCACTTGAGTCATCCTGAACAGAATTGGCAGAACATTAGATGAAGGACAACCATGTGAGCAAACTGGCTCCCGAAAAGGATTCAGCACAATCGACCAAATCCACATGGTAACCAAGCTCATCGAGATTTATAGGGAGTTCAAGACGCCGCTCTGTCTCACCCTCATTGATTTAAAGAAAGCATTTGATTCTGTGGAGACTGAAGCAGTCATCGAAGGCCTAGCCAAACATGGCATTCAAACCCAATACATCAAGATCCTTCGTGAGTTATATTACAGTTTCACCACCAGGATCTCACCATTCTACAAGGAAGTGATCATTGATGTCAAAAGAGGGGTTTGGCAGAGTGATACCGTTTCACTGAAACTCTTCAGTGTCACCCTCGAGAACATCATGCAACAATTAGAATGGAAAGGAATGGGAGTGAAGATAGATGGTCGGCAACTACACCACCTCCGCTTCACTGATGACATCATTCTAATAACACCAAACATTAGCCAAGTGGCACAAATGCTGGCTGACTTTGACTGAGAATGTGGAAAAATAGGTCTACAGCTGAATGTCAACAAAACTATGTTCATGAAAAATGAACTAGTTCCAGAGGCCCTATTCACTCTCAATGGAACAAACATCTCTGAATGCAGCAGTTATGTGTACCTAGGTCAAGAAGTGAACATGATGAATGACCTAAAACCTGAGCTGTGCAGGAGGGAAGAGAGCGGCATGGAATGCCTTCAAAAGCATCGAAGAAATAGCTAAAAAGACAAAGAACCTCCGGCTCCCTGCACATCTCTTTGACTCCACTATTCTCCCTGCATTAACATATGCCTCAGAGACCACCTGGGTCCTATGAAAGCAGAATGATATTGCTATTTGGGTCTCCCAAAGCAGAATTGAAAGAGCTATGTTTGGAATATCACACCTCAATCAAGTGAGAGAAGGAATTCGGAGTTCCGACCTCCATTGATGTTCCAGAGTCAGGGACGCTGTCTCATTTGCCAAGGCATCGAAAATCAGATGGACTGGACATGTAATGCGATTTGGAGACCGTTACTGACTGGATCCCATGGGATATCAAAATATCACGTGACCACCCACCTACAAGATGGTCAGACTTCTTTGTCAAGATCCTGAATGAATGGTTCGAGGTTCTTCTTATACCTGAAGCAACCAGATGTCATTGGGCTACACTGGCACGTGATAGGGTCAAATGGAGATATTACTGGCACCCGCTCGAGCAAATCGATGAATAATGGGATGTCAAGTGATCCAGTGATCAAGTGATAAAAATATTGTTAATGGCATTTTCATGCATACATAATTTTAACACTACATCTACCTGGGACTGGCCCTAGTGAGGAATATCTAAGCACAGAAGCTGTAGAGGTTTAAGGAAAAAAAGACATATGAGAAAAGATGTGGGGGCTAAGGGTTTGACTGTCTTGTGGACTGGAAGCCCAGCTGTCCTCATGTGCAATGTTTATTGCTTAGAACAAGAAATCATCATGAGCACAACTTGACTATTTTAATCGATCTGGGTTAACCATTTACACATCCAAGGACTGTGAGTGTACTGCGACAAATATCTTTAAAATGGGCTTATATCAAGTGCCATTTCCTCTGGAAGAAGAGCGGGGCTAGAGCAGTCAGAGGAGTCTTGCCCTGGTGCTTTTCCATGTAGGAGCCAGTTTTCTGGATAACAGGTTCTTTTATCTGGCCATTCTGACTTTCTCATTTTATGTATCTTAACAGAGTCTGGCAAGCTACCTGGGGTGTATTCAGATGCCCAAAACAGTAACAATAATGAACCTCATTCCCAATGAATGGAGATGTTACTGGCACCCTTGGAGCAAATAAATGAACAATGTGAAGACAAGTGACAACATTGTTCTCAACACACATCCACCACCAGGGTATCCACTTCCCTCTACCAAGATCCCAAATGCCCCTCTGGCTCCACCCCCAAACCAGCTAAGTTCTGTAGCCAATGTCTGCAGTTCTGTTGCCTATGACCATTTGTTTTTCTCTTACTGTGCATTTAATTACCACATATGAGAGAGGCCCTTTGGTGTCTATCCCTTTCATTCTGAAGGACTTTGCTCAACATGATGTCCTTTAGTTCCTTCCACGTTGTAGAAAATCTCATTATTTTGTCCATTCATAGTATTCCACTAGGTATACATACTACAACTTCTTGATACACTCATTTGTAGTTGAGCATTTCAGCTCAGGAATCTGTGCTTCCAGTGGAGGTGGTCTAGCTTTAATGTTATTTCATGGTAGAGTTTTGCTTTTCTTGCTGGGACCCACAGCAGTTTATTCTTATTAAAAAAAGTATATCCCCACCCCCATGTTATTAATTCCCTGGTCTTTTGCCATGTATCTTCCATCAAGGATTTAAAAAAGAACCTGGGGGTATTTGTAAATTGGTGAACTGTGCATGCTTTGTGTAGTTGAGAGTCAAGGTTTAAAATTTTTTAAAGTAAATAGTGTAGTATTTAAGGCATAATTATGTTTTGGCATGTGGGATGGAGCCAGCAAGGAGCCATCTGGACCTAGGATTTGTTCTTAGGGAGATTTAAAATTATAGTTTCAATCTTCTTGCTTGTGATTGGTCTATTCATCTCCTCTTGGTTCAATCTTAGGAATTTGTACTATCCTGAGAATTTATCCATTTCTTTTAGGTTCTCAATAATGATGGCATAAAATTATTCATACTAACATCTTAACTTATACTAACATCCTTGGTGTGGTGATTTACCACACACAGTAAAGTCAGTTGTACTGGCACCTCCGACCTCTATCCATCAGGGTCACTCATAAAGAATGAGACAGATTGCTGTGGCCTGTCCAGGTTGCAAGCTAGCCTCAGCAATCCTGAACAAAGGGATAAATAGGCCATTTATTAAACATGTTTTTTGCTCCCTCACCCTGGCTTTAAATACATGAGTCATTGTTTCTATTGTCACTGTCACTGTCTTCCCGTTCATCTTTGATTTGCTCGAGCAGGCACCAGTAACATCTCCATATGACCTGTCTCATGCAAGTAGAGCCCAAGGGCACCTGCTTGCTCCAGGAACATAAAGAGCCTCAAACCATTCCATCAGGTCATGGGAATGAGGTCTATAATTGTTACTGGTCTCTGGCATATCAAATACGACACGGGTAGCTTGCCAGGCTCTGCCGTGCAGGGTAGCATACTCTTGCAGTCATCTCAAAATCCAGCATTTATTGAAGAATCGCGCCGGCCAAGGCTGGTCTGCTGGGTGGAGTTCTGACGAAGGGGAAGTCCGGATGTGGAAAATGGAGGTCCTCATGGAGGGGGGCGTCTGGCTTGTGAGGCTCTGCTGGGGTTGCGGGCCAGGGCTAGAGCCTGCCATCCCTCCCGGGCACCTCATGAGCAGCTGGGCACAGTGAGAGCCAGTAGCAGCTCTGCCCCATGTCTGTCTCTGGATCAGCATACCTGGGCCACATTAAAAAAGACTGCAGCAGGGTGGATCTCGATGAGCCAGGCTGATATAGTCTGGTCTGCTGGGTGGAGTTCTGACAAGGGCCTGAGTGATAGCCCAGCGGGTAGGGTGTTTGCCTTTGCACGTGGCTGGCCTGTGCCAGCATGGGTTCGATCCCCGGCATCCCATTGTTTCTATTAGCAGGTAAATTAAGAACAGTTCGCAAGTGCATTAAGAGCAAAGGCTGGAAAATTTCTCAGTGAGGTCAATCTTGAGACTGGGGAGTCTGGCTGGGGATATGGCAGTGATTTTGGATTGTGGGAGTCACGTGGCTACAGGGGGCTCTGTTTGGGCAGGCACTGGGCTAACCTGCATCTCTCCAATGTGACCCAGATTATTCAGCGATGCATAGGTCCCAGGTTTACTGTGTATGTGTGTTTTTAATTCTCTTTTATATTTATTTATCTATCCAGTGATAGCAAGTTTTTAATTCTCTTTTTAGATTTATTTATGGGTCTGTGAATCAAGGCCTGTGAAAGAGCTTACATGTAGTGCCGGAAAATTCTGGTATGTGGGTTTTGTGACTGAAATCTCTAGGCTTCTCTCAGAGTAGGGATGGTTACCTCCCTCCACCTCTCTGGAAGCCTAGGCAGTCACGTCCACATCCCAAAGCTGCCACTCAGTTAAAAAAAGATACTCCAGCTGTACCATCCAGATACAAATAATGGACTCCCTGAATAAACATGATGACCTTTTGGTACCTGTATTGCAAACCATAATGCAGCAAAGGAGAGAGAAAGAAGAAAAATGCCTGACATAGAAGTAGGCTGGGGCAGGGAGTGGATGGGAGTTGGGGATGATGGTAGGAGGGAAAATGGGGACATTAGTGTTGGGAAATGTACGCTGGTGGAGAGATGGGAATTGGATTATTGTATGACTGAAACCCAATCAGATCAGGTCCGTCTCACTGTGATTCAATAAAAAGTTAAAAAAAAAAAGAGCAAAGGCTGGAATATTTACATAGCTCTGGCCATAGGGTGATACATAATCAGGAAACATCTTTGAAATATAGTATTAAAGTCTTGGTAATTTCGGTTCTATTCTTGCCTGGGTGCACATTTGCAGGCCTTATGTCTAAACTGAATGGAACTTGTCATATTATGTTCTTGCCTAAACCAAATTTGTTTTACCCAAGGAACTTTTTTAACCTAGGAGTTTTTATTGGGGGGGATGTCTTGTAATTTCTCTCCTGTCATTTCTGACCCTCTTTATCTGGGATTCTCTCTTTTCCGTTTTGTGCATCTAGTTAAGGTTTATTGATCTGTTTATTATTATTAGTTGTTTGTTTTATGTTCACATGCAGAAGTACTCAAGGGTTTATTCCTAGCTCTATGCTCAGGGATCACTACTGTCAGGCTTAGGGGTGTAAATTGGGTGCCAAGGACCCTGCCCTATACACTATTGCTCCAGTCCCATTTTGTTTATGTTTTCATAGACACAACTCCTGATTTAGTCAGTACTTTGTATGTTTTGCTACATTGTTAGTTTCAGTTCTAATTTTTATTATCTCCTGATTTCTACTTGCTTTGGGATTAATTTGTTTTTCTATACTCTCTGAAGTCAATGGAGAACTTCTTTATCATTTTCCTTTATTTTTTTCCCTCTGAAGTTGAGCAGGTGCTGCTAGTGGAGGCACCATATTGGAAAGGACAAAATCCAGTGAAAGCAAGTGACACAAATAAACCTCTGGACCCCTTTGTTCCCCAGCTTTAAAGGCTGTGATGTCATATCTACAGGACTATCTAGAAATGATTGGGTAGCTGCCAATGGACCTGCAATGCCTGAGATGGACGTGCAGGTGCAGAATGCAATGGATTAGCTAGAGTCATGAATGTCATGTGGGGCAATCACCATGGCAGCAGCTCAGGAAGTTCAAGCTATAGCACAGATGAAAGAGAAATGAAGAGTATCAAGTTTAAAAGCCAGTTGTGGAGCATTTAAGAATGACTTTTAGTTAGGAAAAGAATTTTCAATGAGCAGGGAAACAACTGGCACTTCGTCATCTTCACTGCCAGTGACTACATTCAAAAAGAATGCTAGTTCATCAGCAGCTGGCTCACAGGGTGGAAGAAAGAGCAAAAATAACAAATCTTCAAGCCAACAATCATCATCTTCCTCATTATCCTCTTCATTATCTTCATGATCTTCATCATCAACTGCTGTACAAAGAAATCTCCCAACAAGCAACAGTAGTACAAGAATCAGATTCAAATAGGTTGATTGAACTTATTACCTAAATGAACCGAGATATTGCATTTGTAATCTGGTATCCTGTGGTGAGATGGTAGGCTCTGATAGCCAAGATTTACCTGTAGGGTGGATTTATTATGGATGTGTTGGGTTAACGGAAGCTCAAAAAAGGCAACTGGCACTATCCACAGTGCAGCGCTGCAGTGAAGAGGAGGGGTGGCTGGCACAGATAAAAGAAAGGTGTCCTTTGATCCGAGAAAACAATTTTAGCTCAATTTTTCCATAAGACTTAAAAAAAAAGAAGAAGAAAAAGGGGCTAGGAGTGATAGTACAGCAAGTATGCCTTGTATGCGGCTGACCAGTGTTCAATCCCCAGCATCCCATATGACTTCCCAAGCATGGCCAGGAGTAATTTCTGAGAGCAGAGTTAGGAGTAAATGTAACGTGATTTCTCTACTGGTCAGAGGCGCTGAGATAAGACTTCGTGAGTGAGACGAATATATTTTTATTAATCATATATCTGGTCCAGAGGGTCAAAGCTCTCATTTCGGTGGCTGACAATTTGCACATAGACCCCAGATCCTTATATACCCAATAAGATCAGATAACAAAACCCAGCTAGTGTTAAGAGTACGTGATTTACACCATTACAGAGAACAAAGCATTTCATATGGTTGTCGTGAAAGAAACAGATGTCTCTTTATATGATTGGGAGTATAGTTGCTGTTTATCTGTATGTTGTTTCATATACATACCAGAAACAGGATTTACTGAAAGGAAGGGCAAGGGTCAGCGGTTACTAACTGGGTAGGAGAAAAGCAGGCGGGAGTGCTCTCAAGGCTAAGTGTCTAAAAGGATAACAAATGGGAGGAGGTGGAACTGCAGGGTCACAGGAGCTAATCCCAGAATGGCAAGCCATTATCTGGTTCTGCTTGTTAGAGACAGTGTCACAAGAAGAACCTGTGTTCTGTCAGTTTCCCAGGCTGCATCCATTAGACTCTAACTTTGACCATCTTTTCTGCCAACAAGGAGACGTGACGCAGGGAAATGACCCAAGATAGCAGGGTCTGTTAACCCGCTATCCCAAGATAGTGGTTCTGCTTCGTGGAGACAGTGTTGCCAGGGAAGCCCGCATCCTATCTTCTTGGAAAACAGCCTGCCAGGAAAGCCTGTGTGTCAACAGGAAGTATCCATCAGACTTTTGCATATCCTTTGTTCTGTTTACCACCAACTAGTAATCCTGAGCATCAGCCAGATTGACCTATTTTGAGGATTTACATAGACAAAACTATAAGATCTTGAACTCATACCAGTAACAATTATAAACCTCATTCCCATGATCTGATGGTATGATTTGAGGCTCTTTATGTTCCTGGAGCAAGTAGATGCCCTTGGGCTCTACTAGCATGAGACAGTGTTGCAGGACTCCTTTAAGGGCCGCTGCATCTGCTCTGAATTGCCGCCTACAAATCACTTCGTAGATAAGGGGGTAGTCTAAATGTGGCAGTTTATCTGACCATGTATGCTGTACTAGCTGGTATAAATATTCTCCCATGCTACCACAATCATCGTGGGACTAGCTAGATCTTACCAGCATATTAGCCTGGCCAACGTAGGACCCCTAAGTAATTAGACCAGAGAGAAATGCTGTTTGCTTGGAAGCAAACAAGCATGGCTCCCTGATATACTCAAAGGTAACTAAAATACAAAACTACAATGAAGTAGAAGAGACTTGTGAAGGCTTGGAGAAATATTTAACTGGCATTAGTATTAGTCTTTGGTACAGAGACATGCCATCTCAGAAACCCCCTTCTCTACCCTATAAAGGCATTTCCAGGCAGATCTTGGCTCATTAGCATACTAAAGGGCCTAGGTGAGGTGCAGGGAGGGATTACCTAAGGGCATTTGACCCTCCCTGCTTTCCATAACAGTGGGAGGAAGGTCTGAGTGGCAGGGGTATAAAACTAGCCTGTTTCCTCTCTCCCGCGCTTCTTTTGGGCTCTCTGTGAGCGCTCACCCTTCTTGGAAGTCTTGTCTTCTCCTTTTACAGGGCCTTTACACGTGGTGGCCGCCATCTTGGCCTACACGTGGCTGGGGTTCTAGCCTGGAATCCTAAGCACCGGGCTTTTCCTTTTGCTGATTTGTATGCCTGAACCTGTGATAAGTAAAGCCTTTTAAAACTGCATCGGATTCCTGAGTTTTCATCCACTCCTTGCCAGCTTCGGAGGTAGAAGGGAACTTGCTTCCCGGCACTGTCGGGGACCCGGCGCGCCCCAACAAGACAGGACATATGGAGATGTTACTGGTGCCTGCTCGAGCAAATTGATGAAGAACGGGAAGACAATGATTTTAATAATGTAAGCAGATTATTTATGCACTCTTGGTGTGTGATGAATATTATTCCAGTTAGCCTTGTATTAATTCAGTGGCTGACATATGCAGATATTTCTACCTCTCAACCATTTTCTCAAAGTAATGAGCATTCTATAATTTAGACTTTGATAAATTCCAATGATGAAAAGTATTTTATACTCAATAGGTATGTTCTGCTGCATGTGCTGTGCTCCAGAACTGTTATGCAACACTGTATATAAATGGTTGCAAAAGAGTCAGTGCTTCTAAAAAAAGAATTTAAGATAATTGTTTAAAAAATGCCTTTATGACATTTTTAAATAAAATAAAGTGGGCTGGTATCCTCTAGAGTACCTGGGTATATAAACAGAAACTCCTGTAGGTAAAAATGAATTTGTGACATTAGTATTTTTTATGTTTCTGCAACCAGATAGAGTGCAGTTCTCAAGGGTGGTGGGGAGAGCAGAAGGGGAGAGGGTGTTAGTGATACATATTTTGGGGCTGGAGCACAGTGGGTAAGGTGTTTGCCTTACATATGACTGACCCACGTTCAATCCCGGCATCCCATGTGGTCCCCCCAGTACCACCAGTAGTAATTCCTGGGTGCAGAGCCAGATGTAACCCCTGAGCATCACTGGGTGTGATCTAATCATCCCCCAAAGTGATATACTTTTATACCAAATGTATTTATTTTTTGTGAGTAATCCTTAAAATTGGAATTGTATTAAGTGTTATAATAAAGTTATAAAAATGGACAAAAAGAACTTCTTTATCATTTTCTTGAAATCTTAAACATATGCACTAGAGTCCTTGATCTGGTCTTACAGCAGGCTAACAGTAAGAAGTTTGTCACCTATCTTCCTGGCTCTGGGAATGTATGAAATTTCCATCTTGTCCTTATACCTGTACGGCAGGACTAGAAAACTGCCTGACTGCAATATGAAATGGCGCCTCCACAGCAGAACAAGACACACTTTTGTGTTTTCTTGTCTTCTGGTCCTCCAGTGTGGCATCATGTGTACCCACACACACACACACAGGTTTATGGAGCTACATTTGCTTATGCAGCTGTATACAAGACTGATGCAGATGAAGAAGTGGTGATGGTGGGATCTCTGTTCACAATACCCGGGTTCTTCAATATTTTCATTATTGTTTTTCAGGTTCTTCCCAGATTCTTCAACATTTTCTTTATTGAGTAATAAAGATGCTCAGATTCAGAGTTACTGGAAAACAGACAGGTTTATTGGAAAGTAGGAGAGAAGAAAAGAGGCTCCCCAAGTGGGGGAGGAACTCTGTATAGGAGTCATTCCTGAGAGCAAAGCCAGGAATAACCCCTGAGCATCGCTGGATGTACCCCCACCCCTAAACACACACACCACCCTCCCCCAAAAAGAGTTGGGGAATAAGATCAGTCAATGTCCTTTCTCCTCATGAATGCTGCCTTTATTTCAGGGGCTTATTTATTTCTGCCAAAACTTTCCAAGATAGATATTAGGGGTCCTCTTCTGCTATGTTTCTTAAACCCCATAAGGTCTAATGTGGCCGTGAACAGTGCAAGCACTTTCCATAACCAAACAGCATCAATGAGAGACAGAAGCAAAAACCAGTTACATTTTTGCATGTGGTTAATCTTACTTGGAAGGGCAAACTCAAAAAACACAAGAGTAAAAACAAAACAAAACGAACAACAGTGAAAGAATCTTTAAATCAGTTTTTTTTTTTTGATTCTTGGGAATTATTCCAGTATACCTGTCTCTTGTGAATTTTATAGAAAAAATTCACTATAGGAATTCCATGATGGCTAATACCTCTAGTGTTGGCTTCTTGTTATCTCTTGCTGTGGGCAGGGCTAAAGCCGAAGGTGTGGCATGTAGAATTATACATCTGTCACTGAGCCACAATCTCAGCTCCTGAGTTTAGTTTTAAATATAGAGGGAAGACCAAAGTCTCACGCAGCTCCTGGTGTGTAATTGGCGTTCAAATGTTGGCAGACAGTAGGTGTATAAAGGGCTCTTAAATTCACATTACGTTTCCCCTAGCAGATCCACTTTTTCGATGTATCCTGATAAATGATTGCGTCTGTAATAATAATAATAATACTCTGGGGTGGAGGGGCATGGAACCAAACAACTGGATTGCAAGCAAAAGCAGTGAGAGCAGGTCCTGCTTCCAAATGGGCCACAGTGGTAAGAACGCAGATCCTGAAGCCCAGACCACCTGGGTACCCGACAGACCTGAGCCTTCTATTGTTTCTACCATTTTCTGCTCTTCTCTTCCTGGTGCCAACTGCTCTTCCACAGTCTTTGTTCCTGAAGGTCATTTCCTCCCTTCTTTCTTCCCAAATAGTGAGTGCTCAGCTGGTGTCATGTCGCTCAGGGTGACACCCCCGGGTCCCCAAGATCATAAGGCAAGGCATGGTCAAGGCTGTGTCCAAGGGTCTGGGCTAAATACCCTATCTTCCCTGCTCGCCTCACACGACCAGCCCACCCGTCCAGAAAAGCAGGCTCTTGGACCGAGCACGCCATCTTTAACCTGGTCTCTTCCGCCAACGACTCTTCCAACCTATCATTTGAGGCAGCGGGACACTTCTGGGTTCTGGCGTCCAATCAGCTCTGAGGAGTGGCCCCCTCGACGACGCCTCACGCGGGGTTGTGGCCTCAGCACACGCGCTTGCAGCCTGTTTCGTCTCGCGTGCTCTGCTGCTCCTGCCGTTTCCCGGGCTGGCAGCGGCTAACGGCTGCCCTGACCGCTCCGCAGAAGCCCCTGCTTCCCGATAGAAAGGCCAGGGCTGGGAACGGGCCCAGGGGATGGGAGAAGCCCAGCGGCGTGGCCGAAGGTGAGTTGGCCCATCCCGGTGCCCGCTGTGTCCCTGTAAGCCGCCGCTCTTCCGGGCTTCTCGCACAGGTCAGAGGTACAACTTAAGTTCTTTTTGCTTAATTCACTTCATTGAGGTCGAAGTGCTTCAAGATCTTTTGAGAAAAGAGCCTGGGTCTGTGAACCCAGGACTCTTGTGGGCCGCTGAAATTGGGAAAACTATACATATACACTAACTCCTCTCAGAATGGCTCCTCCGAATGGGCTTCGCCTTGGTCAGGCACCTTTTATTGAGAGCACTGTTCATAAAATGAAGACCAATCGAAGGTGTTTTCTGTGAATATTTAAATTTAAATAGTTCTAACTTTAAATGAATAGACCAAAAGCAATATCACAAGTACACAAAACTTGATTTATGATGGTTTTATAAATCATAAATGGGAGTTATGAATGTCACAATCATGAAATGGCCTTTAAAATTTGGAGGTTTTCCACAAATTCTTTTTTTTTTTTGGGAGGGGCACACACTGGAGTGCTCAGGGCATACTCCTGAGTCTGTGCTCAGACATCACCTCAGGGGACCTTATGGGATGCCTGACATGGGCTGCCTGCCAGGCAAGTGCCCTACCTGCTATATTGTCATTCTGGCTCTTGAATTTTTCTCCTCTGAAGTGGTGACATCTCTCAAGAAAACCCGACCGAACAAACTAATCTCAAATTTCCGCCTACCTAATCTTCCCAACCCTTCCCAGTGTTTTCATATTCCTGGTGGCAAAATGGAACTGAGTGGAGACTTCTCAGACACCCCCTTCCTGTTCATTCTTCCCTTTCAACTCCCCCAGGGGTTGCATGTTTTTTCTTATAAAGTTATACCAGACACTTCTTTAATAGTAACCCCTTACTAGATATCAGATGGGTATTGGGTAAATAATTTTTCCCATTCTGTGCACTATCTTTGTATCTTGGTACCCATTTCTTTTGAGGTGCAGAAGCTTAGTTTATATAGTCCCACTTACTGGGTCAGTGGTGTTTCTTCTTTGAAGATGCCTTTAGCTTCAGTGTCAAGGAGGGTTTTACCTACATTTTCCTCAGTGTACCATAGTTTCTTTATCCAACATCCATTCTAGGGCACTTGTGATGTCAGGGAGCTGCTGGGGTCCCCAACAATATCAGGGAACGAGTTCCCTTCTACCTCCAAACCTGTGGGGAATGGATGAAAACTCAGGAGTCCAGCACAGTTTTAAAAGGCTTTACTCTCACAGGTTCTGGTATCCAACCCAGTAACAGGAAAACCCAGGACTTAGATTCCTAGCTAGGCCCTGGCCACATGTAGGTTTAGAATCCTAGACCAAGATAGCCACTACCACGTGCTAAGACCTAACAGGGAAGAGAACAGAGAGAATGAGAGGAGAGGCAGATAGCAAAGATAACCCAAAATGGCCGAAAAACCCTTTCTCCTTTCTCCTAGCTTATTTTATAGATAGAAGCCCAAAAAACTTTCCAGCCCAGCCCATCATGGGCTGGGCTGTCTGGAGAGGGAGATGGGTAAATGACCCTATTGAAATGCAGATCTCCAGGCAGGCCCTATGGCTCACAAAAATGCCAGAGCTGATTCCCTGAGGTAAAAATCTCCCTAGCAGAGTGGGGAGGGGCTGCAGTTCAGGATGTAATTTGTAGAGAATGGCATTAATACTTCTTACCGTAAATATAGCCAGCTGATTCCAGACTCTAGTTCCCACTAAGGTCCAAAATCCATCAGAATAATTCACTTTGGCATTACCTTTAGAATTAGAGAAATGTCAGTTTGCCCGGAGTGACACTGGCATGTCTCTCTGAACTAGGAGAACTGATTACATTATGATCGATCCAACATTGTTGAATGACAGGTTTAGCTAATCTGGGAATTCTGCTGTTTTATCCAATCACAGCTTAATCTGCTTAAGCCAAGTTTCATTCTAATGAGACCTCTCTGCAAGAGAGACTTGCAGATATGGGGCAGAGCTGCTACTGGCTCTCCCTGTGACCAGCTGCTCACGAGGCTCCCGGGAGGGGATGGTGGGTTCTAGCCCTGGCCCACCACCCCAGCAGAGCCTCGCAACAAGCCAGACGACCTCCCACTCCATGAGGGCCCTCCATTTTCCACATCCGGACTTCTCTCTCATCAGACCTCCACCCAGCAGACCAGCCTATCAGCGCCCAGCTCATCGAAGTTCCACCCTGCAGCAGTCTTTCTTAAATCCGGCTTAGGGTATGCCGGTCCAGAGACTTGCAGACATGGGGCAGAGCTGCTACTGGCCCTCCCCTGTGACCAGCTGCTCACGAGGCGCCCAGGAGGGATGGTGGGTTCCTAGCCCTGGCCCACCACCCCAGCAGAGCCTCGCAAACAAGCCAGACGACCCCCACTCCATGAGGGCCTCCATTTTCCACATCCGGACTTCTCTCTCGTCAGACCTCCACCCAGCAGACCAACCCTATCATCGCCTGCTTGCGCGCCACTTGCGGCCGCGTGGTTCATCAATAAATGCTGGACTTAGAGATGCCTACAAGAGTATGCTACCTGCATGGCAGAGCCTGGCAAGCTACCCGTGTTGTATTTGATATATATGCCAAATACCAGTAACAATTATAGACCTCATTCCTGAATGGATTGAGGCTCTTTATGTTCCTGGAGCAAGCAGATGCCTTGGGCTCTACTAGCATGAGACAGGACATATGGAGATGTTACTGGGGCCCGCTCGAGCAAATCGATGATGAACGGGAAGACAGTGATACAGTGACAGTGTATAATGGAATGAATATTATGTCTTATTTAACTTTTAATTTTAGCTCTATGTTAGTGATGTCTCATTGGTAGCTTAAGACTGGGCATGGATAGAATGTTTATTCCACACCATTGAAATAGAAGCCTAGGAAGCAGAAAGAAAAGTAAGTAATCCCATACATTCCAAACCATGCTTGTGACTCAGATACTGTGTCTGTAAAAATTAATCCATCCATCCATCCATCCCCTTCCTAGCTTTTCTTGAGCTCAGATGCAGGTTATTTTCAGTGGCCTTTTCAGAGCTCAGGCAACTTTATAAATACAGTGAAATAATGAATCTATAAGTTTTACAAATCAGCACCACATTCAGCATCCATCACTCATATTCAAGAAGATAAAAACTAGGTCCATAGAGAGAGTTCAGTGGGTTGATTCCCTTGCTTTCCATATAGGTGACCTGTGTTCACTCCTTGGAACTGGATGATCCTTTGAGTAGCTGCCAAATACCTGTAAAGAAATGACAAAATGTAAAGAGAATTGTAGAACTAGAATGAAAAGGATACTGTCTCTCCATCCTCCAACCCTATTTTGGTCTCCTAGGGGCCATGGGCTCCTGAGTACAAAGCCAGGGGTAAGCCCTGAGTACTGCTGGGTATGCCCAGAGTACTGTGAGCTCCCTACCCCACAAAAGTTGCAAAATCAGCTGCAAGTAGCAAAGTTAAGTGAAGGTGGGATTGGAAGGTTTAAATTAAGTTAATGTTAAATGAAACCCCTGCTGCAATGGAGAGAAACCGACCTTGCTTAGGAATTATTTAGGGGTAAAATTATTATTATGCTTATTCTTAGTTATTAGAACATTATGCTTTAGTTTTTGTTTTCTTTATTCTTGAAAGCCTGCCCCTCAAGGTGTTGCAGGTGTGGCTGCAGTACCCAGCTGATCGGCAGGTGGCAGACAGGAGATAGGCTTGTTCACTCCCCCCCCAGGGCTCTGCCCCTGTGGGCCCTGGATGGTTGATAGTCTGATATAGAAAAAGACTGGGCCCCCTGGGATGAACCCAGAGCCACGGCAGAGCCTGGCAAGCTCTGGTGTATTCGATATGCCAAAAACAGTTACTATAATGGTCCTCATTCCCAATGAATCAAGCCATTCACCCGCTCGAGCAAATCGATGAACAGCAGGCAGACAAATGATACAAGTGAAGTGATTCTTGGAAGGATGTAGGGGTTAAAATCTGGAGAGCTTCAAAGAGAAAGGTCCCTAGAATTATTTTATGGAAACAATTTTCAAAACAGTTAAAGTCAAGAAGCACTATTTTGCTCTAGTCAAGATGAACTAGAGGACATGGTTGATCAGCAGCACGGTGGCAGGTGCTAGGGGCTTACAAATAATTGGTGAGGAGGGATTGTGCCCCCCCCCATCGGGGGGTTCCCTAGGCCCCAGGTTCAAGGGACCCCCTGAGAACTCCATGGCCCTAACAGTACTTGGGGGTCAGGGGTGACCGTAGCAGAAGATGCGGGCCTAGCAGGGTCTCCAGCAGCACTCACAGTCCGTTAGGGCCCCTGGCCTTTGTCTGGGGCAGACACCATTCCCCTGATCCATCAACAGAAGAAAAACAAGGTTAGAGGTTCCTGAAAGTTTCTATTTAATCATTACTCTTTTTTTCTTTTAATTAATTAATTAATTAATTAATTAATTAATTTGCTTGCTTCACCTCACTGCTCATTGCAGGAACTCTCCCCAGGGACCTCTGGCTTTTCCACCAGGGAGGTTTCTCCTGCAGGCTGCTCTCTCCTTGGGGCATCTGTGCAGGCTCCTCTTTCAGGGCCTCTCAGTTCTGGATGTCTCTGTTCAGAGCTTATCTCTTCTGCTCCTCTCCCAGGACACGCTCTTTTCAGGACCTCTTTTCTCAGGTCCTTTCTGTTTAGGGCCTCTTTTCTCTGGACTCCTCAGCTATGTCCCTATCTCTTTTCACTACGTTATATTGTTTCATCCTGTTGCCTCTATTTCACTTTCTCTAATTTCCTAACTGATACTATTTCTATGATTTCTACTATTTGGTCCTGTTGTCCTGTTGCCCTGTTGCCATGTAGCCCTTGTTAGGGTCCGGAGTCGTCAGTCCTAGGAATCACAAAGAATCCAGCCAGAAATGCAGAGTTTATTAAGCCAGTTAGCTGGGGTCAAGCTTTGGCCACGCAGGCCGAGCAAGACCCTGAACATAGGAAAAGCACTTGAATATATACTCCTACCTTGCATCACAGCCCACACAAATTCATCCTTGGGTGATTTACAGAAAAACAGAACTTAGTTTGCAGAATTAAAACTTAAGCTTTGCAAATTAGCTTATTCCAGGATGTACCAACAGTCTCCCCTTCTGCATACTTCTACCCCTGGTTATTGGTTTCTATAGATGTTGTGAACTGGCCTGGAAAACCTGTTTGAGTTATTTTTCCAGTAACTTGCTGCCCCTTTTAGATCTGGGCAGTGGAGATGCGAGGAGGGAGGAGGGTCAATTGTGAAATGGGCTCAGGAGGAGTGCGCTTTTCAACTCTTCCCTCACACCCTGTAACCTTGGTCATAGCTCTTGGGCTCAAGCATCAGGCCTTGTGGCTCTGGTGCTGCCCATTGGGACTGGGCACCAGGAACATCTCCCCTCCTGGTGCTGGCTATCCAGTCTAGGTGGCCCCTTGGCCCAGGTGCTGGCCTTACAGTCCAGACACCAGGGACTGCTGCTCTATCTAAAAGCCTCCCAGATCCTCTCCTAGGGCCTCTATTTGTAGTCTCCAGCCAGGTTCAGAACCCTGGCCTCAACTGTGTAAATTTCCCAACTGTAGAGTGCTGTTCCTTTAAGAGGTAAGTACTATCTCTTTAAGAGGTGATTCCTACGAAGGGTTTAGAATAAGTGTTAAACCTGGTGAGAATCTGTCCCAGGTTGGATGTGGCAGGCTGTCGGGGAATGCCACAGGGGTCCCCGACAGTGTCAGGACAGAGGTTCTCTTCTACCTCTGAGGACGCCGGGAGAACAGATGAAAACTCACGAGTCCAGTGCAGTTCCAAAAAAGACTTTTTAATAGTACAAAAGCTCTTCCACAGCACTCCAATATAATGAACAAACTTTAGCTCTGGTCCGAACTTAAGACCATACAAAAGAGCCTAAGTCTCCCACCAAAGAGAGAGGATCTCACCCGAGCTGAGTCCTACCCAGAAAGAGCAAAAGGCCAAAGAGCAAAAGCCAAAAGCCAAAAGCAAAAGGCCCAAAAGGCAAAAGTGAAGCGTGAAGGGGCCTGAAGTCAGCCCCCTTATATACACCAAAGTAATCCAATCGGGAGGGTCATGTCAACAAAGAACTCTAAACAGAGTGTAGTGCCACTCCCTATTGTAGGTATAAACAAAGGTTATGCCAAGGTCTAATCCTTTCTACCAAGATTATCTCTTGTGTAAAACACTGGAGAGAGAGAGGGCTGATATAAAGTAATACATCTTAACTTCATGAGCTTCATGTAATCTAGATAGTACCCACAAGGTCCTTCTTATTATTATCTGCACCAGGGTGATTCTGAGTATCTTGTTCTTGTGTACTGAAAGGGTCACACTCGCCTGCTTAGAGCAAACTAGTGTGATCCTTCCTATAGTCTTCCTATAGTCTCAGCATAGCCAGGGTGGTAGTCTCCTGGTAAATTCTAACTGTCCCACGCTGGGTGCAGTGGTTATAAAGAGATGTGCCCAATCTTGAAAACATAGAAGTCTTAGTAGATGTGTAAGTCAGAAGTTATTCAATCAAGGTGATTTCTGTAACTGCCACACCCTCTAGCAGTGTTTACACAGAAGAGAGGTCTCATTAGAATGAACCTTGGTTTAAATAAGATTAAGCTGGGAGTGGGCAAAACAACAAAACTCCCAGAATAGCTAAACCTGTCCTCCAACAGCAGGCTCCCATCAAATGGCAAGGCTTTCTCAGTTTCTGTAGCTATGATCACATTTTAATTCTGTAATTACAGTCCAAGCCCTGAAAGCCTCCACCTTCCCCAGGACTCTCACATTAATGTCTGGGTAATTTGGGATTTGAACTTCGGCATTGAAGTTTGTTTTGATCTTTACAACTCTCAATACTTTCCAACACCAATTCTACCACTATTGTCAGCTTTCCCCACCAATGTTTTAGGTTCCCTACCAACCCCGGCCTTCCTCTTTGACAGGAACATTTAAAAGTCAAGTTACTTTTATTTTTAAAATACCTCTAGCCACCCCCTTGTCTCTGTCATAGCAACATCTCTACCCACTTGTCTTCTTGCTGCCTTTTTGCTTCAACATAATATATCACCAAGGTGCCCAGGGACCATTCAGTGGGTGTGTTGTCATCCTTTGCTGTCTATTGGTTTCTGCTTTTGTGCTCTTATGACATCTCCTTTGGCAATTCAGCTTTAAAACACAATTTAATTTTGATCCTTTATGTAGTTTTGGAGAAAATCCTGGCCATTGTAGAGAAAAAATTCTCTTCCACTCTTTTTCCCCACAGGGTATTTCATGAGAACATGCTCCAGCAGAGGGCTGGGGTGCATCAACCCTTACAGAAGATGGGGCCTGCTGAGAGACAAATGAAAACACAGACGTCTCAGCCTGAGGAAGCAGGATTCTCCTCTGTGACCCATAACAGGTAGGAGGCCCTGCATTTCTAACTTCCACTGTTGGAATTTAGTCATTGATATCATAATAGGGGCTCCATGTAGATTTGTACCTTATTTGTAGGGTTTTCTCTTAACACCTTCCTGGAAATTCTTCAGAGAACAGTTTACACCATTTCTAAATTTGGTTTAATTCTAACTAATGATGCATAAATTCAGCAAGTAAAAGGATCTTCATGGTTGCTGGGAGTTCATGTCTTTTTCAGTCTTGTGAGGAGAGTGTCTTATCTGCACAGATGGGACCATGTCAGAGAATGCTGGGTTCCCTGACAAAATCTGGGAGCAGGAACAGGGATTCCCTTCTGCCCCTGGGGATTGGCAGCCTGCAGAGAAAGACTCAGGACTCCCAACAAGGTTTCAAAGGGCTTTACTTTCACAGGTTCTGGTATACAATTCAGTAGTAGGAAACCCCAGACTTTAGGTCCCTATCTGGGCCCTGGCCACCTGTAGGTTTAGAATCCTAGGCCAGGATGGTCACTACACGTGCTAAGGCTGAACAGGGAAAAGAACTGAGAGAAAGAGTAGAGGCTGAGAGCAAAGAAGAGAGGGAGAGAGAGAGCAGGCTATTGTTTTCTTTTCAGCCCTGAGGGCCCCACATCAATAGATAGAAGTTCAGGTCAATCCCCTCAGGTTTGCTTCTCCCAGGATCTCACCTAGTCCCATTGAAATGTTAATATTGCCCCAGTCAAGGTTTATACTAGCAGTTCCCTTGCAGGCCCTATGCGGAGTGGGGAAGGGTATGTATCTGTACCATGGATATTCTACAACCAGGTATATATTTCTCCAAGCCTTCACAAGATCCTTTCTTTACTTCATAGTTGTTTTAGATATTAACATTTATATTTATTAGAGCGCCACACTTGCTTGCTTGTAGGCAAACAGCATTTCTCTCTGATCTAATTATACTTAGAGATCCAACACAGCCAGATAAAAAATACTGGTAAGATCTGTTCATTCCCATGATTGTGGTAGCATGAGAGAAAATATTTATACCAGCTAACATAGAATACATGGTAAGATATTCTGCCACATAGAGTCACAGATCCAAACTGTTTTCCTGCCCATCTACAAAGTGGCCTGCAGAAGGTAACTCCAGGCAAAATGCAGAGGTTCTGGGCAACAGTGTACTGCAACAGGAACACATAAGCATTTCCTGCTATCTCAGATAATTTCATTAGTGAGTGCTGACGTTGAAAGTGAATTTTTACAAAAGCTCCTACACTTCCAGTTCATTCTATACAAAAACTCATGTGTCTGTTATGGTAGTTTTGATAAGCTGATTTAAAAAATAAATATGTAAAATTGCTTGTTAGCTAGATATGTTACTCTGTCTTTTTTTGTATTCTTGTATCTTTACTTCTCTCTCTCTTTCTTTCTTTCTTTCTTTCTTTCTTTCTTTCTTTCTTTCTTTCTTTCTTTCTTTCTTTCTTTCTTTCTTTCTTTCTTTCTTTCTTTCTTTCCTTCCTTCCTTCCTTCCTTCCTTCCTTCCTTCCTTCCTTCCTTCCTTCCTTCCTTCCTTCTTTCCTTCCTTCCTTCCCTTCCTTTTATTATACCACTGTGAGACCTGCCCCTTGAGGTGTCATAGGTGTGGCTGTGGTGCCTGGCTGCAACAGCAGGTGGCAGACAGGAGACAGGCTTGTCTATACCCAGGGCTCTGCCCTGTGGGCCCTGTATGGTTGATGGTCTGATGTAGTAAATGACTGGGTACCCTGGGATGAACCCAGAGCCATGGCAGAGTCTGGCAAACTATCTGTGGTGTATTCGATATGCGAAAAACTGTAACAATAATAGACCTAGTTCCCAATGAATGGAGATGTTACTGCTGCCCGCTCAAGCAAATCAATGAACAACAGGAAGACAAGTGACAAGTGACTCAAATAATACACTATACATTTACTTGTGAGAACCAGTTGCTGAAATACTAAGCTCTGCAGGGTCCAGAACCCTGTTTTCCCTTTGTCTGGATTCCTGGACTTCTGGCTTCAGGATGGTGTGGGTCCTGTAGGTATTCAAACACACCTGAGTGAGACCAGTGGGTTACAGTTTGAAAGGTCATTAGAATTCTTCTTCATGCACCATAGATCTCTGTCAGCATGTACTATTTCAGGTTCACTGATTCAGAGACTTTTAGAGGCAAAATAAACAATTAAGCAATCCCTATTTTCAGTTCTGAACCAAGAATACTCAAACCCAATTAATCAATCCAAGGTGTACAATAACCTTTGTTAGAACTAATATGTATAAACCTTGGGTCCTCAATTTGAAAAGTCCAGTTGTTGAATTTTTTTTTATGAAACATGTATAAGAAAAACTATAAGTCTGGTGTTTATTTTTACTTATAAACATCAGATTTTAAAAAGTGAGTTTTTAAGAGTTGATTTCATTTATTTTTGAATATTCAAATAAATTCGATATCTGCTATGATTTAGCAGCTCTATGTATTTAAAAAAAGACTGAGGTGAACCCTGAGCCACGACAGAGCCTGGCAAGCTTCCTGTGGTGTATTCAATATGCCCAAAACAGTAACAACAATGGATCTCATTCTTAATGAATGGAGACATTACTGGCACCCGCTCGAGCAAATCAATGAATAATGGGAAGACAAATGATACAAAATGATGATACAAATGATGTATCTGTGATGATTCTTTTTGAAAAAAAGACGTTTGAAAGAATAGTCTTAATTTCAGAGTAAAATTGAGGGGAAAGCACAGAGTTCCTATTTATGTATATTGCCTACCTGTACATGCATATTAGACTGTTGTACTGGAGTGATGAGAAACCTACATTGATACAGATGCATAGTTTATATTATGATTCACTGTTAAACAATTGTTAGAACATGGGTTTTGACAAAAGTATAATGACATAAATACTCTAATAATATCACACTAAATTTGTTTCCCTGGAGCCAAAGTGATAGGAGAGCTGGTAGGATGTTTGCCTTGCACACGGCCGACCCAGGTTCATCCAATATGGTCCCCTGAGCACCGCCAGGAGTAATTTCTGAGTGCAGAGCTAGAGGTACCCCCAAGAATTGCCGAGTGTGACCCAAAAAAATAAAAATAAATATACAAATAATTTTGCTTCCCAAAATGTGCTCAGCCTTTTTAACCTTCTTACACTTCTAATGCCTAATAATAACTGATCTTTTTACTATCTTTTTTAAATTTTATTTTATTATACCACCATGAGTTATACAGTTATAAAGATATTCATATTTGGGTGTAGTCATTCAGTGTTTTATCACCCATCCCTCCACCAGTGCACGTTTCCCACCACCAATGTCCCCTGATTCCATCTTGCTTCTATCACAGCGTGCTGCTATCTCTATCGCAGGTACTTTTTCCTCTTCTCTCTCTCTCTTTCTCTCTCCCTCTCTCTCCCTCCCTTCTTTACACATTTTGGTTTGCCCTATGTACATTTAGGGATTATCATGTAAATCTTTTTCCTACATTCAATGCTCAGTTCTAGTCTGGCGTTACCTTTTTCAACAATTAGTAGAAAACTGGTATATATCTGGTATATATTTATATCCTACAAATGAATGCAGTCATTCTATATCTGTCATTTTCCTTCTGGCTAGTTTCACTCAGCATGATAATCTCCGTGTCCATCCATTTGTAGGTAAATTTCATGTTTCATGACTTCGTTTTTCCTGACAGCTGCATAGTATTCCATTGTGTAGATGTACCATAGTTTCTTTATCCAGTCTTTTGTTTTTGGGCACTCAGGTTGTTTCCAGATTCTGGCTATTGTGAATAGTGCTATAATAAATATAGAAGTGCAGATGGTATTTATTTTGTGCATTTTTAGGTCTCTGGGTTATATTCCCAGGAGTGGTATTGCTGGGTCAAATGGTAGCTCAATATCTAGTTTTTGGAAGAATGTCCATATTGTTTTCCAAAAAGGCTACATCAGTTGACATTCTCACCAACAAGGGATGAAAGTCCTTTCTCCCTGCATTCATGCAGCACTGGTAGTTCTTGGTCTTTTTGATGTGGTGCCAGTTTCTTTGGTGTGAGATGATTACTCATTGTTGTTTTGATTCACATCTCCCTGATGATTAATGATGAAGAGTACTATTTCATATGCCTTTTGGTCATTAGAATTTCTTCTTTGCCTAAATTTCTGTGCAATACTTCTCACCTTTTCTTAATAGGGTTGTATGTTTTTTCTTGTTCTATCAGTGTCTTGTATATCTTTGATCACTTGATCACTTGATCACTTGAATCCCGTTATTCATCGATTTGCTAGAGCAGGCACCAGTAACATTTCCATTGGACCCTATCACGTGCCAATGTAGCCCAATGGCATCTGGTTGATTCAGGAATATGAAGAGCCTCAAACCGTTCCTTCAGGGTCTTGACAAGGAAGTCTGACCATCTTGTAGGTGGGCGGCCACGTGATCTTTTGACATCCCATGGGATCGAGTCGGTAATGGCTCTAGTCCAGCGGTTGTCTCCAAATCGCATGACATGTCCAGCCCATCTGATTTTCGATGCCTTGGCAAACGAGAGAGTATCCCTGATTCTGGAATAGCGACGGAGGTCAGAACTCCGGATTCCTTCTCTCACTTGAGTGAGGCATGATATTCCAAGTATAGCTCTTTCGATTCCTCTCTGGGAGACCCGAATAGCATTCTCATCCTGCTTTCATAGGGCCCAGTTCTCTGAGGCGTATGTTAATGCAGGGAGAACGGTGGAGTCAAAGAGATGTGCATGGAGCCAGAGGTTCTTTGTCCTTTTAGCTATTTCTTTGATGCCTTTGAAGGCATTCCATGCCACTGTCTTCCTCCTGCGCAGCTCAGGTTTTAGGTCGTTCATCATGTTGATTTCTCGACCTAGGTACACATAACTGCTGCATTCAGAGATGTTTGTTCCATTGAGAGTAAATGGGGCCTCTGGAACTAGTTCATTCTTCATAAACATGGTTTTCTTTAGATTCAGCTGTAGACCTATCTTTCCACATTCTCGGTCAAAGTCAGCCAGCATTTGTGCCGCTTGGCTAATGTTTGGTGTTATTAGAACGATGTCATCAGCGAAGCGGAGGTGGTGTAGTTGCCGACCATCTATCTTCATCTATTTTCATCTATCATCCATCTATTTTCCCCTGTTGCCATTTCGGCTTCCCTTAGTGTTTTGCTTCTCCGTCTTCTCCTGTACAGGGGACATCAATGTATAGGTACCCTCTACCTGTATTTACATGATTTTGTACCCTGCCACTCTACTATAGGAATCTATTATTTATAGCAGCTTTTTTTTTTTGGGGGAATTCCAACTCATTGATTTCAGCTCTTAGTCTTATTTGATATTAACCCCATTCCTTCCCATTCTAATTGTCGCATGATAGTTAATTTGATATTAACCCCATTCCTTCCCATTCTAATTGTCGCATGATGTTCTCGAGGGTGGTGCTGAAGAGTTTTGGTGAAATGGTATCACCCTGTCGAACCCCTCTTTTCACATTAATGATCACTTCTTTGTAGAATGGTGAGATCCTGGTGGTGAATCCGTAATACAGGTCACGAAGGATCTTGATGTATTGGGTTTGAACACCCTGTTTGGCTAGGGCTTCGATGACTGCTTCAGTCTCCACAGAATCAAAGGCTTTCTGTAAATCAATGAACGTGAGACAGAGCGGCATCTTGTACTCCCTACAAACCTCGATGAGCTTGGTTACTGTGTGGATATGGTTGATTGTGCTGAATCCTTTCTGGAAGCCTGCTTGCTCGCATGGTTGTCCTTCATCTAGTTTTCTGCTAATTCTGTTCAGATTAGTGTTAGCTAATCCTGCTAATCCTGTTAATATCTTTGATATTAACCCCCTTATCAGATAGGGATTGGGTAATAATTTTTTCCCCATCCTGTGGGCTATCTTTGTATCTAGGTCACCGTTTCTTTTGAGGTGTAGAAGCTTTTTAGTTTCTATGAATCCCATTTGTCTTTGCTTCAATTTGCTTTGTCAGTGGTGTTTCGTCTTTGAAGATGCCTTTAGCTCCAGTGTCTTAGAGGTTACATGTTCAGGTCTGATAATGAGATCTTTAATCAATTTTAACATGACTTTTGTGCATGGCATTAGAAAGAGGTCTAAGTACATTATTTTTGCATGTAGCTGCCCAGCTTTCCCAGCACCACATGTTGAAGAGGCTTTCTTTGCTCCACTTTATTTTTTGTTCTTCTATCATAAATTAAGTATTTGTACATTACAAGTGTGTGTCAGGATATTCAGGTCTATTCCATGGGTCTACATATCTGTTTTTACTCCAATGCCAATCTGTTTTGATTACTACTGCTTTGTAGTATAGATTGAAGTTGGGAAAGGTGATTGTCAGAGAGCGCCCGGGGTCCCCAACAGTGCCAGGAAGCGAGTTTCTTTCTACCTCCAAAGCCGGTGAGGAATGGATGAAAACTCAGGAATCCGATGCAGTTTTAAAAGGGCTTTGCTATCACAGGTTCCACTATACAATCCAAGAGCAGGGAAAACCTCCGGACTCTGGGTTCCCAGCTAGGCACCAGCCAGGTGCAGGCCAAGATGGCTGCCACCACGTGTTGAGGCCCAACAGAGAATGGAGAAGACGGAGAAGCAAAACACTAAGGGAAGCCGAAATGGCAACAGGGGAAAAAAAGAGAGAGCTTCTTTCTTCTTGCAGCTTATCTTATAGCCAGAAATCCGCCCAAACTCTCCCAGCCCAGCCCATTCTGGGCTGGGCTATCTAGAGATGAAAACAGGAAAATAGCTCTATAGAATGTACAAGGACCCAGAGCTAATTCAGAGCCTCCCAGCAGAGCTGGGAGGAGCTGCAAGCCAAATGTAACTTCCCCTGGCAGGAAGGGTTAAATGCCCGCAGGTAATTTCTCCCAGCACCTCACCCAATGTCTTTTTATATGCTAATGTCTTGAGCCAAGATCTGCCTGGAAAACCTCCATAGGGTAGAGAAAGGGGGCTCTTAGAGGAGTCCTGCAACAGGTGATGCCTCCTTTTCTTCTTTTCCCCTAGCATTGCTTTAGCTATCCTTGGGGGTTTATTATTCCATACAAATTTCATAAGTGTTTGGTTAATTTCTTTGTCATGGGTAATATTTATAGGGACTGAATTGAATCTGTAGAAGCTCTAGGGAGTATTCCCATTGTAACAATGTTAATTCTCCCAATCAATGAGCAGGGAATGTGTCTCCATTTCCTCATGTACTCTTTTATTTCTTGAAGCAGCATTTTGTAGTTTTGTTTTTACAGGTGCTTTACATTCTTAGTTAAACTAATTTCTAGGTATTTGATTTTCTGTGGCACAATTGTGATTGGGATCACGATTGATAATATCCCTTAATATCCCTTTCTTCTCTTTCGTTATTTGTATATAGGAAAGCCACTGACTTTTGTACAGGGGACATCAATGTATAGGTACCCTCTACCTGTATTTACATGATTTTGTACCCCTGCCACTCTACTATAGGAATCTATTATTTCTAGCAGCTTTTTTTTGGGGAATTCCAACTCATTGAATTCCAACTCTTAGTCTTATTATTTCTTATTATTTCCTTCTTTCTCCCTGGCTTGGGCTCCTTTTTGTGTGTGTGTGTGTGTCACACCCGGCGATGCTTAGGGTTACTCCTGGCTCTGTCTGCATTCAGGAATTACTCCTGGCGGTGCTCAGGGGACCATATGGTATGCCGGGATCGAACCCAGGCCGGCACAGGACAGCCCCGTGCAAGGCAAATGCCCTACCCGCTGGACTATCGCCTCCGGCCCCAGGGCTCCTTTTTGTTAGTCTTTTTCTAAGATTTCTAGCTGTGAAGTCAGGTTATTTATGTTGACCCTTTCTTCTTTCCTGATGCATACTTGCAGAGCTATGAACTTTCCTCTTAACACTTTTGTTGTGTCCTACAAGTTCTGATAGTTTGTGGCTTAATTTTCATTTGTTTCCAGCTGCTACTGGCTTTCCCTGTGCCCAGACGCTCATGAGGCACCCAGGAGGGATGGCAGGTTCTAGCCCTGGCCCGCCACCCCAGCAGAGCCTCACAACAAGCCATATGACCCCCACTCCACGAGGGCCTCCATTTTCCACATTCAGACTTCCCCTTCATCAGCACTCCACCCAGCAGACCAGCCTATCACAGCCCGGCTTGCGCGGCCGCTTGCAGCCGCGTGGTTCATCAATAAATGCTGGATTTTGAGATGACTACAAGAGTATGCACAGCAGAGCCTGGCAAGCTACCCGTGTCGTATTTGATATGCCAAATACCAGTAACAATTATAGACCTCATTCCCATGACCTGATGGAATGGTTTGAGGCTCTTTATGTTCTTGGAGCAAATAGGTGCCCTTGGGCTCTACTTGCATGAGACAGGTCATATGGAGATGTTACTGGTGCCTGCTCAAGCAAATCGATGATGAACGGGAAGACAGTGATACAGTGATACAGTGAGTTTCCAGATACTCTGAATTTCCTTTATGATTTCTTCTTTGATCCACTGGTTGTTCAGTAGGAGCTGTTCAGTTTCCAGGTGTTTGGCTTGATTCCCTGTTTCTGTGTGTGGTTAACTTCTATTTTCAGTGGATCATATTCTGAAAAAATAGTTGGCACAATTTCTATCTTTTTGTTTTATTGAGGTATTTTTTGTGGCTCAGTATGTGATCTATCATGGAGAATGTTACATGTGTGCTGGAGAAATATGGGTTCACCTTTTTTTGGGGGATGAAAAAAAAGCCCTGTATATATCTACTAGCCCTCTTTTTTTCCATTTCTTCTTTCAGGGCCAGTATTTTCTAGGTGAGTTTCAGCTTTGTCAATCTATCAAGAGTTGATAGAACAGTGTTGAAATCTCCAACTACAGTCGTGTTGGAGTCTTGAATGTCTTCTTTGAAGTCTATTAGCAGTTTTTTTTTAGATAATTTGCTTGTCCCTCATTGAATGCATATATGCTTAGGAGTGTAATTTCTTCCTGATATACATATCCCTTAATTATTAAGAAACAGCCTTCTCTTTCCCATCTAACCTTTTTCAGCATGAAGTCTATGTTGTAAGATACAAGTATGGCCATACCGTTCTTTTGGAAGAGTTGTTTGCGTGAAAATTGTTTTCCAACCGTTGATTTTGAGTCTTTGTTTGCTCTAATTATTCAGATACCTTTATTTTAGGCAGCAGATTGTTTTATTCAGTTTTTTTTTTTTTTTTTTTTTTTTTTTTGGGTCACACCGGCAATCCTCAGGAGTTTCTCCTGGCTCTGCACTCAGGAATTACTCCTGACGGTGCTAGGGGACCATATGGGATGCCAAAGATCGAACCCAGTCTGGCATGGGCCAGCCAGATGCAAGGCAAACGTCCTACCTGCTGAACTATCGCTCTGGCCCCTGTTTTATTCAGTTTTTAATCCTTTTGTCACTCTGTATCTCTTAACTGGTGCTTTTAGAGTGTTGACTTTGAGAGATTATTGTCATGGGATTTTGTGCCATCTTTCTGTATAAATTTGTTGTGCTTTTGGGTTTGTCTTATCTTACTTACAGTAACTCCTTCAGGTCCTTCTTTTAAAGTTGGTTTTGAGTCTATGAAATTCCTAAGTTGTTTATTCATGAAGTTGTGTATCTTTCCTTCAAATATGAATGTGGATCTAGCTGGGTAAATAATTCTTGTTGAGGTCTTCAATTCATTGAGTCTTTTCACAATATCCCACCATTGTCTTCGGACTCAGTGTTTTGCCGAAAAGTCCGCTGTAAATCTTAGGAATGCTTCTTTGTAGGTGATTTCCTTCTTTGATCTTGCTGCTTTCAATATTCTATATGTGTCTATGGTTTTTGTCAACCTGATTAGGATGTGTCTTGGAGTATTAATACCTTAATAGTGTTTTTTTAGTATGTTATGTACTTGTAGTCATATATATAAAGATTTTTTTTTCATATTTCTCTTTACTTATTGATAGGAATTTGATTTTCCTCCATGTCTCTTGATAGCTTGATTGCTAATTTCTTTTTTGAAATCTGAAGGATTTTTACTTTAAACACTGTGATTTACAAAGTACAAGGATTTTCACAATAGAGTTGTTAGAAATGTTAATCATTCAACATCCATCCCACCAGCAGTGTGCTCCCACCACTACCAAAGACCCTCATTTCCCCCTTATCTCCCCCCCATCCCCATGCCTGCTCCCAGTACTGGCACTAATTATAACCATTACAGCTTATAACTATTATGGACCTCAGTTCCATAACCTGAAGAATGGTTTTGGGCTCCTCCTGTCCCTGTAGCAAGTATATGCCCTTGGGTTGCACTTGCTTGTTACAGGACTAATGGAGATGTTACTAGTGCCCACTCGAGCAAATCGATGAACAATGGGACGACAGTGATATAGCTCATATGTGAGAATGGTATTGATAAAATCATGACTTTTTTCTGTGTTGTTATGTGTGATTCTGGCCCATTTGTGTTGCATTCAATTTGAGAATTTCTAGAACAGTGTGGTTCTCTGCTAGTCAACCCCATACCCTACACTGTTGCAGTACACTGCTTCCCAGAGCCTCTGCATCTGGCATTGAGATGCCTCCTGCATGTCAATTTGTAGATAGGAGGAGGACAGTTTGAATGTGCAGTTTATCTGACCATGTATTCTATACTGGCTGGTATAAATATCCTCTCATGCTGCCACAATCATTGTGGGACTAGCTAGCTCTTACTGGTATATTTGCCAGACCATATTGGATCTCTAAGTAATTAGACCAGAGAGAAATGCTGTTTGCCTTCAAGCAAGCAAGCATGGCTCTGTGATAAGTCAAAGGCAGAACAACCATGAAGTAAAGATATGAGACTCTTGTGAAGGCTTGGAGAAACATAATTGGCAACAGAATATTCTTTGGTACAGATGCATGCCTCTGTATTTTGAGATCCGGTTCATCTCAGAAGCCCCTCCTCCACTCTACCCTGCTGGGTACTTCCAAGGCAGTTCTTGGCCCAGCAACATTAACATCTCAAAGGGCCTAGGTGAGGTTCTGGGAGAAATTGCCAAGGAGATTTGACCCTGATGGCTTTCTGTTGGAGTGGGAGGCCTGTGTTGCAGGAATATAAAAATTAGCCTGCTTCCTTTCTGGCTCTCTTTTTTGCCCCCTTTCTGCTGGCTCTCCCCTTCTTGCCTCTTCGCTGACTCCTCTCTGTGGGGCCTTAACACATGGTGACAGCTATCTTGGCCTACATGTGGCTGCGGCCCAGCAGGAAACTCTAAGTTTGGGGGTTTTCCTACTGCTGGTTTGTATGCCAGAACCTGTGTTAAGTAAAGCATTTTGAAACTTCTCTGGATTCTCGTGTCTATCTCTGTTCACTGCTGCCAATCCCTTGGGGATAAAGGGGATCCCTGACCCTGCTCCTGGATTTTGTGCAGGGTGCTCCAGCGTTTCCCACACGACACCATGCGCATAAGGACAATGCATATTTCAAATTTTTCTCATCATCTGTTTGAGCCTGTCCTAAGCATACACTGAATAACCTATATTTATTGTTAGAGCTAATTCTCTAAATATGGTCAAGGAATATTTTCTTAAACGATAGTCAGTGAAGATTATTAAATCTCACAATGGACCCATTGGGCCATTTCAGCCCACTGTATAAAAAATTACTGTATGTTAACATAGAACAGACATGATGCCCACACACTTGTGACTGTATGGCCCACACACTTGTGACTGTATGCCCCATACTTAATTCTATCAAATGTGATGGGATGCTTGGCACGTCAGTATACGAGGCTTTGAGATGTTGCATGGCTGCAAAGTGGATGCGTACCAGTAGCAGCTCTGCTGTTTGTGTTTTCAGATCAGACTGTCAGCGCCAGGAGCAGTTAGTGGACACAACCACCAGGACTTCCGGAGGGGACTGAGGTGGGGGGCAGAGGGTCCCTATCAGCTCCACAAAGCCCTTGTGAGGTTAGTGGCAGAGACCTACATACCTGGATTTGAAATATGGGGTAGGGGTCTGATGCAGTGAGGAGTCTGACCTTGAAAATGGCTGCGATTGTGGTGCATGAAGTTATGTGGCTTCAGAGGCTTTATTGGGGTGGGCCTTGAGCACAACCCATCCCCACTCCGGGGTGCCTCATGTTCAGCCTATCACAGGGAGAACCGGTCCTGCCATTCATCTACTTCTCTGGATCATGGCCGTCAGTGCTGGAAGCAGTTTGTGGGCATGACCACAGGGTCTTCCAGAGGGTACAGAGGTGAAGGGAGGGTCTCTATCTCCAGCTCCACAAAAGCCTGGGGAGTTTTATTGCAGCAACCCACATATGTGGGTTTGAAATCGTTTTGTCTGATGAGCCATGGAGTCCGGCCTTGAAAATGGCTGCAATTGTACTGCGCATTAATTGCTTTTTGGAGCTGAATAAATACCAATTTTTGACTTTACCATAGACTAGCCTTTCATTGCTGTGGGATATCTTGGGACTTGTAAGTTTTGCAATAGTGAATAAAGCTGTTATAAAGATTGTGTGCAGTTTTTATTTGGACATAAGTTTTTTATGTGCAGGATTCTTTTATTTTTATTTTTTATTAAATATTTTATTATAGCACCGTGAGATATACAATTACAATGTTGTTCATGTTTAGAGGTTTCAGTCACATAGTGTTCCAGCACCCTGCCCTCCCATTTCCCACCACTAATGTCCCCAATTCCCTCCCCACTCCCATAGCCTGCCTCCATGGCAGGTTCTTTGTCTCTTTTTTCTCTCCCTCTCTCTCTTTTCCTTCTCTTACACATTGTGGGTTGCACTACCTACACTTAGAGGCCATCATGTGCATTTTTTTTGCCTGTATTTAATGCTCAGTTCTAGGTTGTTATCAGCCCTTTCGACATTTATTCACACATGTTCCCTTCTCTGTCTTACCTAGCCTCTGACTCCCACACGTTTGTGGTAATTTCCACTTTTGGTAAGACCTCCTGATCCACGTTTTGCCTGACATTGGATTTTGGTGTCATAATATGTATATATATATATTTATGTCATGCAAATAAATGCAGTCATTCTCTATCTCTCTCTTTCCTTCTGACTAATTTCACTCAACATGATCTTTTCCATGTCCATCCATTTATAGGCGAATTTCATAACTTCATTTTTCCTAATAGCTGCATAGAATTCCATTGTGTAGATGTACCAGTTTCTTTATCCTGAAGCAGGAATGTCCTGTCGGATTGGATGCAGAGATGAGACACCAGGAACATGACGTATATCCATTAATATTTTTAATAATCACCAGCCAGAGGGGCAGCAGCTCTCATCTTGGCAGCTGACTAACTGACTTTAGCTGACTGACCTGAGCTCACTGACCTGAGCTCACTGACCTTAGCTGACTCACTTGAGCTGACTCACCACCTCCACCAAGACCCCAACTCTCTTATCCCATCATCTCAAAGGGCAATACAGCTTAAAGTTTGCATGGTTTACATTACAAAGACGGTTCACATTCATTGAATAGGACTTAGGAATAATAGGAAGGGAGACAACTAGGAACCAAAAACCTGCAGGGGTGCTAGCTAGGTAAGACAGAGATGAACAAAAGAATGCATTACAGTTGCTATTGCAGCCTTCCAGACTAGCCCATGATGGCAAGGTCATGTCAGGGATATTTTAAATGTGGCAGTTTATCTGACCATGTATTCTGTAACTGGCTGGTATAAATATTCTCTCATGCTACCATAATCATCGTGGGACTGACTAGCTAGATATTACTGGCATACTTGCCTGGCCACGTTGGACCTCTAAGTAATTAGACCAGAGAGAAATGCTGTTTGCCTCCAAGCAAGCAAGCAAGCATGGCTTCCTGATAACTCAAACTTATGTCAGACAGAAGAACAAGAAAAACCTGTTTTCTGCCCAACTTTAAGCATTGTCCATTAGACTCCATCTTGGGCTAGGTATAGCCAACAGGGAAATGTGCAGAGAAATGACCTAGGATAGCCTTGTCTGTGTACCTGCAGCTTTGATTAACAGTCTCACTAGGGAATTCTACATACTAACTCTATTGGGAGACAGTCTGCCAGAAGTCCCTGAGTATCTGTTAACAGGCAGTATCCATCAGACCTTCCTTCGCATATCCTTAGATCTACCTTCTGCCAACATTATCCAGTCATCAGTTCTCGGGCATACTGGTTGTTTCCAGGTTCTGGCTATTGTGAATAGTGCTGCTGTGAAAATAAAAGTGTGGATTGTGTTTCTGCTGTGTGTTTTTGGCTTCCCAGGGTATATTCCCAGGAGTGGTATGGCTGGGTCAAAAGGAAGCTCAATTTCTAGTCTTTGGAGGAATGTCCATATTGTTTTCCAGAAAAGTTTTACAAGTCGACATTCCCACCAACAATGTATGAGAGTCTTCTTTTCCTGCATTTTGGACATAAGTTTGCAACTCGTTTCAAGAAACAGTAAGGACTGAATAGTAAATGTTAAGGAGGTTAGTTGTGGTAGGAAACCACAGCACTTTGTTTTGTTTTGTTTCTGGGCCACACCTGGCAGTACTCCGGGCTTATTCGTGGCTCTATACTCAGGTATCACTCCTGGCAGACTCTGGAGGACCATATGGGATGCCAGGGATTGATCCTGGGTTGGCAGCATGTAAGACCACCATACTATGACTCTACAATACCCACCATACTATCACTCTTTCCAAAACCACAAAAAGCTACATTTGCTGTTCCATTTTATGTTCCAGTGAACAGTTTAAATAAGATATCTATTACCTTATGGCTTCATCATTTTGGTTGTTCAATGTTTATAAATTTTTATCATTCTAATGAAAGTGTTACTGGTACCCCATTGTTAATTTTCAATTCCACAATTATTAATTATGATAGTGAGAATCCTTTAATTCCTTTATTATGCATCTGTATATAATCTCTGGTGTGCAGGTCTTTAAAGCAGTTTTCATTTTTAGGTTTTTATTATTTTTATTAAGCTGTGGTTTATGAAGTTACTGATAGTTGTGTTATAAGCATATAATATTTTAACACCAATCCCACTACAAGTGTCAACTTCTCTCTACCAGTGTTCCCATATTCCCTTCCTATCCCAAACACCACCCTAACCCTTCCTGTTGCCTTGATAGTGGTTGCAGTTTAGACCTCACGTTTTCAGTGTTGCTGAGTCTGTCTTTTTTGGATATATATCTGTACCACTCACTCATATCACTGGTATATTGTTGCACTACAGCTGTCCAGAGCCTCTGCATCTGCCCTGGATTGCCTCCCTGCAGGTCACTTTGTAGATAGGAGGATAGTTTAAATGTGGCAGTTTATCTGACCGTGTATTCTGTAACTGGCTGGTATAAATATTCTCTCATGCTACCATAATTATCGTGGGACTGACTAGCTAGATATTACTGGCATATTTGCCTGGCCACGTTGGACCTCTAAGTAATGAGACCAGAGAGAAATGCTGTTTGCCTCCAAGCAAGCAAGCATGGCTCCCTGATAACTCAAAAGCGACTAAAATACAAAACTACCATGAAGTAAAGACAAGACTCTAGTGAAGGCTTGGAGTAATATTTAACTGGTATTAGTATAGTCTTTGGTACAGAGGCATGCCATCTCAGAAACCCCCTTCTCTAAGCTGTAATGGCATTTCCTAGGCAGATCTTGGCTCACGACATTAGCGATAGCCCAGCGGGTAGGGCGTTTGCCTTGCATGCGGCCAGCCTGTGCTGGCCTGGGTTCGATCCCCGGCATCCCATATGGTCCCCCGAGCACCGCCAGGAGTAATTCCTGAGTGCAGAGCCAGGAGAAACCCCTGAGCATTGTCGGGTGTGACCCAAAAAGCGAAAAAAAAAATAATAAAAGGGCCTAGGTGAGGTCCTAGGGGAAATTACCTGAGGGCATTTGACCCTGCTGGCTTCCCATAAAAGTGGGAGGTCTGAGTTGCAGGGGGATAAAACTAGCCTGCTTCCTTTCTCCTCTCTCTCTCTCTCTCTCTCTCTCTCTCTCTCTCTCTCTCTCTCTCTCTCTCTCTCTCTCTCTCTCTCTCTCTCTCTGCTCACACTCTTCTTGGGTCGCTCTCCCCCTTTCTGCTGGCACCTTGTCTTTGTCTCCTCTCTACAGGACTTAACACGGGGTGGTCACTATCTTGGCCTACATGTGGCCAGGGTCCTAGCTGGTAATCCTAAGCACAGGGTTTTTCCTATTGTTGATTTGTATGCCTGAACCTGTGATAAGTAAGACATTTTGAAACTTTGGTGGATTCCTGCATCTTTCTCCTTCCTCCGCCACCAATCCCTGGGGCAGAAGGGGGATCCCTGACCCTGCTCCCAGATATTGTGTGGCGCCGCATTTCCCCGCAGTATATCTTAAGCTGTTCTCTTTTTACCCCTTGATTTCTTTCCTCTCTGCTGTCTAAGCACTGTGGTCAAGGGTGATATAAGCATACCCCTTTTACAGTACATTTTCTCATCCAGTATTCTATATACCACAGATAAGTGAGATCATCCTGTATTTTTTCTTTCTTCTTCACTCAACATGATGTCTTCCAGTTCCCACCATGGTACAGCAAATTTCATGATTTCCTTGTTCCTTGAAATTGCTTAGTATTCCATTGTGTATATATCCCATATATTCAAAATCCTCTCACCTCTCGTTGGACATCTAGGTTGATTCCATATCTTAGGTATTGTACTGAGTGAAGCAGTGAATAGTGGTGAGCGTATGTCATTTGAAAACATGTTTTTATGTCCTGGGAATAGATTCCAAAAGTAGAATTGCTAGGTCATGTGGCAGTTCAATTCTAAGTTGACTGAGAACTATTCATACTGTTTTCCACAGGAGTTGTACCAGACAACATTCCCACCATCAGTGGATGTGAGTTCCTTTTTCAACATATCCCCACCAACTCAGATTGTCCCTACTTTTTTGATATGTGCCTTTCTCACTGGTGAGAGATGGTATCTCATTGTCATCTTGATTTGGATTTCTCTAATAAGTGATACTGAACATTTTTTCATGTGTGTACTGGTGATCTGCTTGTCTTCCTCTGAGAAGTGTCTGTTCATTTTCTTTCCCCATTTTTTAGATAGGGTTTCTGAATTTTTTTGTTGATCTTTGTGAGTATTTTATATATCCTGATATCAAACCTTTATCTTATATGTGAATTCAAATATTTTTTCTCATTCAGTTTTCTTTCTTTTAGTTTTGGCCCAAGTTTCTTTCATCATGAAGAAGTTTTATGTAGTTCTATTTGATTATTTTTGATTGTGTAGCCTTTTCAAGTGGTATAGATCATTGAAGACACCTTTGGGGTCCAAATATTGAAGTGTTCTGCCTCAGTGTACTTTATAGTGTCAGGGAGCAGTGGAGTCCCCAACACTGTAAAGATATTGGGGTTAGGTGGGATTCCCTGCCATGTTTGGGGGCCAACTATTGCCCTGACCAATGGACAAAGAACAAGACCTCAGGCTCTTGAGAGTCTGAAACTCTTTCTTTTTAATCTCTATCACTCATTCTTCACTCCACCTCACTCTACACTATATACTCTACACATCTCAAGTCAAGTCTGCTAGTTATATATTTCAAAAAAAGTTGGGGATGGGAGTCACAGAGGCTGATGTACTTTGATCTTAAAACATGAGTAAAAGGCCCTCTTTTACTGGAGGCTTTTTGCTCTGGGCAAACCTCCAGGGGACATCCCCACAGAAATGAGATCCTGCCCTGGGGCTACAGGCCTACCTAGGACAAAGGCAAAATCCTGGAGTGTTGTTTTCTCCTTTCCTTTGCTGGTAAACAATTATCTTAGTAATATTTCTAGTCATTTTGAAAAAACACTGTAAGAGATACAGACTTCCACCCCATATTTAGGCCAGGGTAGCTTACTCACTGCTTGCCTTTGGTCTATTCAGTTCTGCCATGGGATTCCCCTTTTGGACTGTAAATAACTAGAATCACTATAAGGACAACTGAGGTTTTATGTTAGGAAATATGATGGATGCCCAGGGTAAATATTTCATAGTTAATTAACTTCATGCGAGCAAGCTGGCTTCCCAAAAGGATTCAGCACAATCGACCATATCCACACGGTAACCAAGCTCATTGAAGTTTATAGGGAGTTCTAGATGTCACTCTGTCTCACATTCATTGATTTAAAGAAAGCCTTTGATTCTGTGGAGACTGAAGCAGTCATTGAAGCCCTAGCCAAACAGGTCGTTCAAACCCAATACATCAAGATCCTTCGTGAGCTGTATTACAGATTCACCACCAGGATCTCACCATTCTACAAAGAAGTGATCATTGATGTCAAAAGAGGGGTTCGACAGGGTGATACCATTTCACCAAAACTCTTCAGTGCTACCCTAGAGAACATCATGTGACAATTAGAATGGGAAGGAATGGGAGTAAAGATAGACGGTTGGCAACTACACCACCTCTGCTTCACTGATGACATTGTTCTAATAACAACAAACATTAGCCAAACAGCACAAATGCTGGCTGACTTTGACTGAGAATGTGGAAAAATAGATCTACAGCTGAATGTCAACAAAACTATGTTCATGAGAAATGAACTAGTTCCAGAGGCCCCATTCACTCTCAATGGAACAAACATCTCTGAATGCAGCAGTTATGTGTACCTAGGTTGAGAGGTCAACATGATGAATAACTGCAGGGGTGCCCACCCAGGGACGCCAGATGTCGGGAAATGCCGCTGGGGTCCCCGACAGTGCTGGGAAGCAAGTTCCCTTCTACCTTCTAAGCTGGCGGAGAATGGATGAAGACTTAGGAATCCAATGCAGTTTTAAAATGCTTTACTTATCACAGGTTCAAGCACACAAATCAGCAATAGAAAAACCCTGTGTTTAGGATTCCCGGCCAGAACCTCAGCCACATGTAGGTCAAGATGGTGGCCACCACGTAAAGGCCCTGTAAAGAGGAGACAAAGACAAGACTCCCAAGAAGGGTGCAAGCCCCAAAAAAAAGTCCAAAAAGAGAAAGAGAGAGCTCCCAAGAGAGGAAGCAGGCTAGTTTTATACCCCTGTAACTCAGACCTCCAACTATTATGGGAATCAAGCAGGGTCAAATGCCCTCAGGTAATTTATCCCAGCACCTCACCTAGGCCCTTTTATATGCTAATGTTTTGAGCCAAGATCTGCCTGGAGCCTTTATAGGGTAGAAAAGGGGGTTTCTGATATGGCATGTCTCTGTACCAAAGAGTAATACTAATGCCAGTTAAATATTTCTCCAAGCCTTCACAAGAGTCTCGTCTACTTCACGGTAGATTTGTATTTTAGTTGCCTTTGAGTTATCAGGGAGCCATGCTTGTTTGCTTGGAGGCAATCAGCATTTCTCTCTTTCTAATTACTTAGAGATCCAACATGGCCAGGCAAATATGCTGGTAAAATCCAGCTAGTCCCACGATGATTGTGCTAGCATGAGAGAATATTTATACCAACCAGTACAGAATACATGGTCAGATAAACTGCCACATTTAAACTACCCCCTTATCTACAAAGTGACCTGCAGGAGGCAATCCAGAGCAGATGCATAGGCTATTAGGCTTTTAGGTGTCCTGCAACAAACGACCTAAAAACCTGAGCTGCACAGGAGGAAGAGAGCGGCATGAAATGCCTTCAAAAGCATCGAAGAAATAGCTAAAAAAGACAAAGAACCTCTGGCTCCGGGCACATCTCTTCAACTCCACCTTTCTCCCTGCATTAACATACGCCTCAGAGACCTGGGCCCTACGAAAGCAGGATGAGAATGCTATTCGGGTCTCCCCAAAGAGTTATCAAAAGAGCTATGCTTGGAATATCACACCTCACTCAAGTGAGAGAAGGAATCCAGAGTTCCGGCCTCCATCGCTGTTCCAGAGTCAGGGATGCTGTCTCGCTTGCCAAGGCATCCAAAATCAGATGGGCTGGACATGTAATGCGATTTGAAGATGACCACTGGACTAGAGCCGTTACCGACTGGATCCCATGGGATGTCAAAAGATCACGTGGCTGCCCACCTACAAGATGGTCAGACTTCCTTGTTAAGACCCTGAACGAACGGTTTGAGGCTCTTTGTATTCCTGAATCAACCAGATGCCATTGAGCTACACTGGCACGTGTTAGGGTCAAATGGAAATGTTACTGGTGTCTGCTCGAGAAAATCATTGAATAATGGGATGTCAAGTGACCAAGTGAATTAACTTCTGATTACAAATGCATAGCCTTAACTGTCTTCCTGCATCTATATAAAAGGTTGTTGCTTCAACACAAGAGCATGCAAAAGGCGCAAAAAAAGAGAGAAAAAAATTAGCAAACCTCTCCACTAGGTTAGGAAATTGACACTACAAAATAGAAAACAGAGAGCTGTAAACAAATGTTAATTCAGAATATAGTTTCTGATAGGATCTCAAGGTCTTTAAACCACTTCGAGTTGACTTTTATATGAGGGTGTAGATATGGATCCAGCTTTAATTTTTTAGTTATCTTTCCCAATAACATTTTTTGAAGAGACTGTCTTTACTTCATTATTTTGTTCTCAACTCCCTTATTGAAAATTTAATGCCCATATATGTGTGGTTTTGTCATAGACTCTTTATTTTTATTCCAGTACCATGCAGTTTTAATCACTATAACTGTATAATCACTTGACTTCCCATAGATCATCGACATCGAGTGGGCACCAGTAACATCTCAATATGTCCTGTCACATGCGAGATAGCCCAAGGGCATCTGCCCACCCAGGAACATAAAGAGCCTCAAACCATTCCATCAAGTCATGGGAATGAGGTCTATAATTGTTACTGGTATTTGGCATGTCAAATACGACATGGGTAGCTTGCCAGGCTTTGCCGTGTGGGTGGGATAATCTTCTAGTCACCTCAAGACTTGAGCATTTATTGATGAACCGGCGTGGCCGAGCAGGGCTGCAATCAGCTCTTCTGCTGGGTGGAGTTCTGACGAGAGGGGAGTCTGGATGTGGAAAATGGCGGCCCTCATGGTGTGGGGGTTCCTCTGGCTTCTTTCCGAGGCTCTGCTGGGGTGGCGGACTAGGGCTAGAACCTGCCATCCCTCCCGGACGCCTCATGATTAGCTGGGCACAGGGAGAGCAAGTCGCAGCTCTGCCCCGTGTGTGTGAGTCTCTCATAATTCCTCATTCCCCATAAACTCTCCAGTTTGATGCAAATAGAATGATTGTTGATGTTTACGAATGAGAAAGATCCTGAAAGGACCTGGTGCTAAAATACATTGAGTCTAAGATTAAACCGCAGTGGCGGAGCCGCCGTGCGCTTGCGCAGCCGTGGATCTGGAGTCTCTGTCTTCTGGTGGTTGGCTGTGGTGGCTGGAGCTCAGGCTCACACCCACTGAGCCCAGAGGCTGGGGACTGGGTGGAGGCCCCCCAATCCTTGCTCCAAGTCCAGCAGGCGTGGCTGCCTGCATGGTGAGCAGCCCTAGGTGCTATGTAGGACACGACCAGGTACTGGCCGAGCCTTTTGCTTTTCCCCCCAGGGATCTCCATAGGACCCCTCACCATGAGGCCGAGCTGTGTAGCCGTGGATCTGGAGTCTCTGTCTTGTTGGCTGTGGTGGCTGGAGCTCAGGCTCACACCCACTGAGCCCGGAGGCTAGGGACTGTGTGGAGGCCCCCCCAATCCTTATTCCGAGTCCAGCAGGTGCAGCCACCTGCATGGCGAGCAGGCCCTAGGAGCTATATAGGAGACACGACCAGGCGCTGTATAATACAGTTCCAAATTAGATGATGAAATACCTCCCAGTTTCTTGGTTTTTCAGTATGGCTTGGCTTTTTGTCCTCTTCTCTGAATCTAAACAAGCTTTATTTTTTACTTTTCTAGATCCTGAAAAAAAATGTCATCTGACTGTGGATGAGAATTGCAATGAATCTATGTAATAGCTTAGGTGGGATAATCGTTTTAATAATATTTCTCTTCCTATCCATGTTCATGGGATACTTTCCCATTTCCTAAGGTCTTCTATCTCTTCAGTAATTCAAAGTTATGGTATAGGTAACCTATGTCTTTTGTTAAGCAGATCGTTAGGACATTGCTTGACACAGACTCTCCAGAAGCAGGGTTTTGGTCACACAGTGTTCCAGCACCCGTCCCCCAGCACCCATCCCCCCATCAGTGCCCTTTCCCACCACCAATAACCCCAATTCCTCCCCTCTCCCCTAGCCTGCCTGCCTCTATGGCAGTTCTTTACCCTCCTCTCTCTCTCTCTCTCTCTCTCTCTTTCTTTCTCTCTCTCTTTTCTTACACATTGTGGATTGTAGTATATACATTTAGAGGTTGTCCAGTGTATCCTTTTGTAGGGGCAGAGATTTAAAAGCAACCTGGCTCTCTTTACCTCAGCCTGCCATAAGATTTTGACAAGCTGTTCTTCCCCTTTTCCTTTTCCCTCTCCTTGTATTCTTATCAGTCAAAGATTATTTTTCTTACTATTATCTATTAATTAATAATTAATATTAATATGGCAGAGCCTGGCAAGCTACCCGTGTCGTATTTGATATGCCAAATACCAGTAACAATTATAAACCTCATTCCCATGACCTGATGGAATGGTTTGGGACTCTTTATGTTCCTGGAGCAAACAGATGCCCTTGGGCTCTACTAGCATAAGACAGGACATATGGAGATGTTACTGGTGCCCACTTTAGCAAATTGATGATGAACGGGAAGACAGTGATACAAGTGATTATTTATTAATAATCTTACATTTTCTTCTATTTGTTTACTTTTCTTTTTTACTTTGTTATTGGTGATGGCTAGTATTTTGTCTTCAGTATCACTGATATGGTCCTTTTTATTCAGTGGGTTATAAGCAGTATAATTTATTTTTTTTTAATTTTATTACACCACTTTTAGACATACAATTGCAATATGCTCATGCTCGAGTTTTGGTTCTACAGTGTTCCAACACCCATCTCTCCACCTGAACCCATCTCCCATCACCAATGTCCCCACCTCCCTCTCCTCTCCCGCACCCCAACTATTTGGCAGGTTCCAGATATCTTTTCTTTTCTTATCTATCTCTCCCTCCCACCTACCTTTTCTACACTTAAAGGACATAACTGTTTCCACTAGTTTGACGGACCATGTGGCCGCAAGCAGCCGCGCGACTTAGGGGCCTCATGGTCAGCGCACGGACAGCGAAAATGGCCGCTAATGTGGTGGGTGAGTCTCATCCAGCTGCTTCCAGGACGCCCCAGAGGTGATGGACCAACACCCCAAACCCATCTGTCCTCCTGGGGGCCTCATGGTCAGCTGAGCTAGGGGAGAGCCGAGTTCCAGTTCCCCCAGTTTCATCTGAGGCTCTGCATGCTATGTCTGGTCTCTCCAGGGCAGCTCCTGGGTGGGGCTCAGACAAAATGGAGAGGGGGAAGGGGTGACCCCAGCTACATCTGACGAATTCCCAGTGTTTCTCACTTCTGGGAGCTGCCTACCTGAGCTCGAACTCGCCTTGCTCTGTTAATCTGGTCTTGAGGTCAGCGCCCCTCCCAGGTGCGCTCTAATGTGCTGCAGCATTCGGACAGTGAAAATGGCCGCTAATGTGGGGTCATCCGGCTACTCCGGGACCCCCAGAGGTGATGTGCCAACACCCAAAACCCATCTGTCCTCCTGGGGGCCCCATGGTCAGCTGAGCCAGGGGGAGCTGAGTTCCAGTTCCCCAGCTGCGCTTGAGGCTCTGCATGCTATGGCTGGCTGCCCCAGGGCAGCTCCTGGGCCGGGCCACAGGGCTCAGACAAAATGGAGAGGGGAAGGGGCGACCCCAGCTCCATCTGACGAATTCCCGATGATTCCCGCCTGGTAGCTGCCTACCTGGGCTCGAACTCTTATTGCTCTGTTAATCTGGTCTTGAGGTCAGTGTCCCTCCTGGGTGGGCTGTGATGTGCTGCAGCATCCGGACAGTAAAAATGGTGGCTGATGTGGTGGGCGAAGTCTCATCCGGCTGCTTCTGGGAACCCCCTAGAGGTGATGGGCCCACTCCCAAAAACTCATCTGTCCCTCCTGGGTCAGCTGAGCTAGGAGAGAGCCGAGTTCCAGTTCCCTCAGCTGCTCTTGAGGCTCCCTCTCATGGTCAGCTGAGCTAGGGGAGAGCCAAGTTCCAGTTCCCCAGCTGCTCTTGTGCTATGGCTGGTCACCTCAGGGCGGCTCATGGGCGGGGCCACTGGGCTCAGGCTAAATGGAGAGGGAGGGGGTGACCCCAGCTTCATCTGGACGAACTCCCAGTAACTCCCGCCTCTGGGAGCTGCCTACCTGTTGCAGGACTCCTCTAAGAGCCTCTGCATCTTTTCTGAATTGCCTCCCTGCAAATCACTTCGTAGATAAGGGGGGTAGTTTAAATGTGGCAGTTTATCTGGCCATGTATTCTGTACTAGCTGGTATAAATATTCTCTCATGCTACCACAATCATCGTGGGACTAGCTAGATCTTACCAGCATATTTGCCTGGCCACGTTGGATCTCTAAGTAATTAGACCAGAGAGAAATGCTGTTTGCCTCCAAGCAAGCAAGCATGGCTCCCCTGATAACTCAAAGGCAACTAAAATACAAATCTACCGTGAAGTAGACGAGACTTATGAAGGCTTGGAGAAATATTTAACTGGCATTAGTATTAGTCTTTGGTACAGAGACATGCCATCTCAGAAACCCCCTTCTCTATTCTATAAAGGCTTTTCCAGGCAGATCTTGGCTCAAGACATTAGCATATAAAAAGACATTAGGTGATGTGCTGGGAGAAATTACCTGAGGGCATTTGATCCTTCCTGCCAGGGAAGTTACATTTAGCTTACAGCTTCTCCCAGCTCTGCTAGGAGGCTTTGAATTAGCTCTGGGTCCTTGTAAACAGCCAGAAGATCTCCTGAAGTTGCTACATTTCTATAGAGCTATTTTCCTGTTTTCATCTTCTAGATAGCCCAGCTCAGAATGGGCTGGACTGGGGAGTTTGGGTGGATTTCTAGCCATAAAGTAAGCTGCAAGAAGAAATAAGCTCTCTTTTTCCCCTTTTTCGCCATTTTGGCTTCCCTTGGCATTTTGCTTCTCCGCCCTCTCCATTTTCTGTTGGGCCTCAACACGTGGTGGCAGCCATCTTGGCCTACACCTGGCTGGGGCCTAGCTGGGAACCCAGAGTCTGGAGGTTTTCCTTGCTCTTGGATTGTATATTGGAACCTGTGATGGTAAAGTCCTTTTAAAACTGCATTGGATTCCTGAGTCTTCATCCATTTCCCGCTGGCTTAGGAGGTAGAAGGGAACTCGCCTTCCCAGCACTGTTGGGGGACCCCGGCGGCGCCCCCGACACCTACCTGGGTTCAAACTTCTTTGCTCTGTTAATCTGATCTTGAGGTCAGCATCCCTCCTGGGTGGGCTCTGATGGTGCAGCATCAGGACAGCGAAAATGGCGGCTAAGTGGTAGGCGAAGTCTCATCCGGCTGCATCCAGGACCCCCAGAGGTGATGGGCCAACACCCAAAACCCATCTGTCCCCTCCTGGGGCCCAATGGTCAGCTGGAGTCTCTGTCTTCCAGCGGTTGGCTGTGGTGGCTGGAGCTCAGGGTCCTACCCACTGAGCCCGGAGGCTGGGGACTGGGCGTAGGCCCCCAATCCTTGCTCCGTGTCCAGCAGGCGCGCCACCTGCATGGCAAGCATGTTCTAGGAGTCATGTAGGACATGACCAGGTGCTGGCCGAGCCTTTTGCCTTTCCCCTGGGAACTCCATAGGCTATTCCCCATGAGGCCAAGCTGCGCAGCTGTGGATCTGGAGTCTCTCTGATATGGTCCTTTTATGCGCTGAATTATGTTACTGTTACTTGCAGTTCTATTTTTCAGCTCCTTCATATTCATTTGTTTTTTTGTTTGTTTGTTTGTTTTGTTTTGCATTTTTTGGGTCACTCCCGGCAATGCTCAGGGGTTTCTCCTGGCTCTGCACTCAGGAATTACTCCTGGCAGTGCTTGGGGGACCATATGTGATGCCAGGGATCGAACCCACAGGCCAGCCACGTGCAAGGCAAATGCCCTACCCGCTGGGCTATCACTCTGGCCCCGACCATTTGTATTGACTCTTTGAACCCCAGAATCAATTCATCTTAAAGTTGTTTGATTTTACTTTTCATGATTGCCTTGGTTCTGGTGATCATTGTATGGAGCATTTATTGTTTCTTATCGATGAGGTTTGAGGGTTTACTTGAGCTCAGTAACTTGCCAGACTCTTTTCCTGTCTGCCAGAATGGATAAAATCTTTTGTTTCACTATTGTTCCTTAAACCTGTGGGTGTTATGATTTGAGTTTTGGATTCCAGGTATCTTAAATCCTATCTAATTTGTTATTTTACAGCATGTAGTACTGTTTACAATCTATTAGTCTAACAGTGTCTGTGCCCTGAGTCTAACAATGTATGTGCCCTGAGGATATTACTTCACTGATCATATAGTTCAGTGTCTAATACATCCAGTTGTATAGAAATGTTAAAATAGACACACTTGAGAAAATATGTAAGGCCCAAGAATCCTTGAAATTGGTGAGGCTGAAGGAGTGGTGTTGTAGTATTGATGCTAATGTATCTGCTCAGTTCTGGGTTCTAGAAGGATTTATTTTTCCATTTTAAAATTAGATTTGAAGAGTAGGGGACCTTCCAAGCAGTAGAGGGCCTAGTACTTAGAGGGCCAAAGGGTCATTTGTAGTCATATGTGGCTCACTAGCTTGGCCCATTAGTGATATGTGGCTCAATGCGTGGGCTGGTGATGCTGCCCTGGTGAGGCCCAGATGTTCTGGAGGTCTCCAAGGCTGCACCTGGCAAATGCTGTGGACCCAGTGTGTGCCAAAAATCAAAGTCAGGACTTTGTGCAAATGCAAAATATGTACTCCTTACCAAGGCTGTCTAGCTGTTGTTGCTGATTTTCGAGGGTTTTTTTCTTCTTCTTTTTGGTTCACAACCAGCGACTCTCAGGGCTTACCCCTGGCTAAGGAGTTACTCCTAGTGGTGCCCAGGGGACCATATAGGATGCCGGGATCGAACATGGGTTGACCGCCTGCAAGGCAAATGCCCATCCCGCTGAACTATTGCTCCAACCCCTTTGAGGTTTTTGTACATTTTAGATAATAATCTTTATCAGGTGTATCTTTTGCAGTGTTTTGTTTTGCAGTGTTTTCTCTGTGTCTATGGTTAGTCGTCTTTTTTTCTTTTTTATTATATTTTTATTATTTGCAATGAATAATTGTGCAAAAATGATCAAAAAACGTTTCCATAGAAGAAAGTTAGTGAAGATTATTGTAAGTCACGTTGGAACCATTAAACCCTTTGTATAGTCATCTTATCTTCTTAACATGTTTTTTTGTGGAGTAAAATTTTTAACTTTTAATCTGGTCTGGATTGTCAGTTTTCTTTAATGGAGGGTGTGTGTGTGTGTGTGTGTGTGTGTGTGTGTGTGTGTGTGTGTGTGTGTGTGTGTGTGTCCTATCAACCCTGAAGATTTTTCTGTTTTCTTCTAAAGTTTTATAGTTTTATCTATGACTTATTTTTAGTTAAATTCTGTGAAAGGAGAAGAGATCAGAATAACTGGCTGGAGTACAAGCTTTGCTTGCAGGAGCTCTGTATTGGATCATGGGTACCTGATGATCCCCAAACCAGGACTACTAAGTCAACAGTAGACTCTGATTACTGCTGAATCCCCCAACCCCACCTTCAATTATATAAGGGGGTAAAGTCTGTGTGTCTAAATGTATTTTTTTGGTGTGTATGTTTATCCAAATTGCCCTGCCTCATGTGTTGAAAAGACTATTTTTATTAATTGTATTGCCTTAATTCCTTTTATCAAAGATCAGTCAACTGTGTTTTAGTGAGTTTGTTTCTGGGCTTTCTACTTTGTGTCACGGCTCTCTATTTTGTGTCACTGATTAATTTTTCTGATCTTTCACAAGTTATGGCTTGATAGTAAGCTTAAAAAATTCATCGCCCACTGACTTTGTTCTTTTTTCTCAGTATTAGGTTGGCTATTCTGGTCCTACATTAACCTCAGGGTTATTTGGTCAATGTCCACAAATATCTTGTCTGGAATTTTGATTGGGATTGTTTAGAATCTTTAGATGAGTTTGAGACCTGGTAAGTTTTCAATATTTAGTTTTCCTACCTAAAAACATGGAATATCTTTTGTTTGTTTATTTATTTATTCGCTTGTTTGTTTGTTTGTTTAATCAGCTTTGTAGTTTTCCCTCATATAAATCTTGTACATGTCTTGTTAGGGTTCATACTTAAGTGTGTCATCTCAAACGGAGCTAATATAAGTGGTAACGCTTTTAATTTGAAAATATATTTGTTAATTACTCATCCTGGGAATACTTAGTTTCTGATTTATGAGATACTCAGTTATAGCAATGAATCTTTGTATGGTTTCACATTTTAAGGACTACTAGGACAATTTAGGAAGTGGGAATTTCAGTCTTAAGTTTAAATGATTCAGTTCTTTTCATCCTTTCATTTGCAAAAGATAAATGCAATTCATGACCTCTTTGTCTTGGAACCAGTAACAGCTGAATGATGTTAGAAATGATGTTGACTATATTGTGAACCAGGTATAGGGTAGTTTAAAAGGTTCAAAGGCTAGGGGGGACTTAACCTGATTGTCCCATTCCAGCTCCTTTCAACACTGAATAACTTGTACCATACTAGTAATTCAGGGCCTCAGGCAAATTTCAGTTGTTTCATTAAAAACAAAACAGGGGCTGGCCCTACCAGCCCTACCAGCGGGTAGGGCGTTTGCCTTGCACGCCCCTGCCACCGGTTCAATCCCAGCATCCCATATGGTCCCCCGAACACTGCCAGGAGCAATTCCTGAGTGCAGAGCTGGGAGAAACCTCTGAGCATTGCCGGGTGTGACCCAAAAAAAAAAAACAAACAACAACAAAAAAAAAACACCTAATGTCTGTGCTTCTGGCTAACATAATGCAAACAAAAAACACTATGCTCTTTTAAGACAAACTGTTGGTTTTGTTTTAGTAGACTTGCTGAAAGTCAAAATAGTCTTAATAGTCTTGTAATTCATCGTCACCAAATATTTTCTTCTCAGTAAGTAAAATACTTAATAGACTTTGTTCTATACCCCATTATTTAAATTTCAAACTCAGCCATATTTCTAGAGAGCCGAAGTATTTTAGTTTCACTGTTAGGTGAAAAACACAAAGGAGCAAAGTGACTTTGCACATTCATGGGAGGAAAAGCATACAGGGCCTAACAACCTCGCTTGCTGGTTCCTGCTACGAACATCTAACCTAGCTGCTTTGCTTCTCTCAGGAACACAAGGAACCAAAACCCTCTCTTCTGCTCTTCTTTGTAACAAATAGGAATTATGTTGACTAGGCTTTCCTGGGAATCTAAATTGTCAGTGCAGATGATTTTTGAAATCACTTCTTCCGGTTAGTTTTTTTGAACTCCTATCAACAAAATTCTGCTCTTTAGTTAACTGAGAGATGCAGAAGTGAATAGTTTCCAGTGACTCCATCACAGGCACCTGAAGATGTCTTACCAGTTGTGCCCTGGCCATCTGTGGGGTAGACATTGATAGTCCATCCTGGTGTGATTGCCTTGGTCCCTGGAACAAGTGGTCTTATCTCTTGCATGTTTTCCTCTGAAGTTGCCAGTTAGTACCTGACTTGGTTTTGCTATAGTGAAATGGATTATATACTAAAAAGAAGAGCTGGGGGAAATTTTAAAGCAGAGTTGGACAAGAAAAGTTTTCAAAAAATATGCCTCAAGAACAACGATGAAGAAGGGGTCTTGCAGACAAGAGGAACCATTCTTCCCACATGCAGGTCTCTTGACACGTATTAGAATTCAGATTGATGGCTCTTTCAGTAAAATTCTAAATACCTTCTGCTTCTACCGTAATGACCAGCCAGCCTTTCCACCCTCATGTTTGTTTCCCCCCCACTTTAGGATATACCATTCTTTGATCCAGGATCAGACTGAAGAATTGACCCATCTATGGCAAAATATGAAGATTGGGAGAGACATTTCTTCCCATCTCCTCCAGCATGTCAGAAATACAATGAAAACTTTTGAGGAGCTTCTCAGCAGCAATAAAGTTGACGGCTACATGGAGGAGCACTTCCGGGAGCAGCTGGCCAAGGGCAGCAAGCTGGCAGAGAGCCTTGCCAGCAAATTTAGCATGGGTATGTTGCAGGTGGACCCCACGGGTAACTTTTGTGAGGCAGGAAGGAGAAAGAGATGGTCGCTTTCTCCCCAGCCGCCTCTGCCACCCAGGACCCGCTGGGCAGGCTAAGGACTGATAAAGTCTGCGATGAGCCCCTGCACGGGCGTGGGCCTGAGCCCCACCAGCCCCACGAGGTGGCCGCTCCACGCCTGATGTCCGCTTGATCTCTAGGCACGGGAGTTGATCCCCACCACCCGAGGTTTCTCGGGGAGCCACGGACTCAGGCTGGAGCGAGGACAGGTCTGCCTCAGGTTCTTGTCTTTCTCGCAGAAAAAGAATTTTCAGGAGTCGACGAGCAGTGAAGTAAAATAGGTTTTATTGAGGAGGTTTTAGGTGAGGGGGAGGGAGAGAAAGAAAGGAAAGAGTAACGCGCTCAAGGGAGAACGTGGGCTGCTCCAAAGGTGGAGAGCGCGAGTAAAAGAGAGAGTACACATCTCAAGAGGGGAGATGCGGGCAACACACGTGCTCAGGCAGCATGAGCGCCGCAGGCAACATGTGTGCCCAGGCAGCATGTGCGCCGCTGTCCTTTGTTTAGGACAGCTTTTATAGATTTCTCCCAAGTTACTCCCATATGGGGCTTTAACCTCGGTTGCTAGGGCCCCGTTGCCAAGGGGAGTAGACTTTGGGAGTGGTCTTCTGTGAGCTGGGTGCTGGGCGGGAAGGCTGATTTATCTTTCTTAGGAGATTCACACATTCCTTTTTGGCCTTCCCTTCCCCCAGGGTCTATTGTTGATAGTGGTCTTGTCAAGTCTGGTTTCGGGCTTTCAGTCAGGTGTGGCTCTGGATCTCTTCTTCAGGAATTTATTGCCATGTGGCTCCCCCGTCTGCCTGCCTACAACAGGTACACTGCCTGGGCTCAGAAAGACCCTCAGTTCCTTACTTGGGCCTGGGATGTAGCTCAGTGGTAGAGCACTTGCCTTACATGTGTGAGGTGTTGGAGGTCAATCTCCAAAACCACAAACACAAAAAATGGCAAAAAGAGAAAAATGAAAAAGAGAAACCAAGGTCTTAGGCTCCCACAGGTCCTCTTCCACCTTTCACAAATGACTTTCCAGCCTGGTGTCCTGCATTCTGGTGACCATCTGGGGCTGTAGCAGAGTTGGAATGGCTTTGAAGAACAACACAGATGTAGGCAGAGGGGGTTGCGAAGGCCATGATGGTCAGCTCCTGCTTCTCTCCTGGCACGGGGTCACAGGGCCACACTGAGGGTGAAGGCATTTTTCTAAGGCTAACTGAAAGGATCCCGTGGAACCGGCAACTGGTTATCTGTGAAGAACTAAAGACCCTTTCTCTAGCTGTGTATGCTCAGCACTAGCTCTGGAGAAGTTAACCTGTGTCTTGATTGCTGTTTTCTCAACTAAAAAGTTAGGTTAGGTAACACTAGCTCCTGAAAGTTACACACTTGTTCAAAGACTCAAATATGCTGTCTTAAAAGTGTGCTTAAAAATTATAAAATAAGCATGCTTGTTTGGACTTCAGGTAGGCACTATGGTGTCTAGTTGTGGAGACATTCATTGTTTCAAGGTTTTTTTTTATGTTTTACATAGAATGTTCCTTCTGGCACATAGTTGGGCAGGCTTGAGTTGTGTCACCTCTTTAGATCCAAGAGTAGGATCTCATGAAACCTGTGATGGCATACAGATACTGGACTGGGCACAGCCTGGGGACAGAAGATGACTGAACAAGTCTCCCATGACCTGTGAGAAGAGAGATATTTTTAGCTTTTACTCTCTGGGCAGAATGAAAGGAGAGGAGGACCTTCCTGCTAGGAAAGTTCTCTTAAAGATTGCCTCCTATCTCCAGGGGACAGTCAGCGTATTCTGAATTCAGGTGTTGGGGTTGAATTCAGAGAGAACTCAAGGTTTATAATCCAGGGAATGTGCCCTGCTGAAATTCTCACTTGTCCCTGAATTTGGTTTCCAGATGACTATACAAGTAAGAAGAGTTCAACAGGACAGGTGTGGCTGACCCTCAGGTAACTCCAAATTTACAAGATCTATGCAAAGTATATCCTGGACAGGGATTCACTACATGCTCAAAGGAGCAAGAGCTCTTGAAAACAAACAGCGACAACAACCAACACATGGTTGAATGTTCTGTCAACCCAGTATGTATTATTAGTGTTTAGGGGGCCTTAATTATTTTTGTTCTTATTATCCTTTTTGTTCCCATTCTCTTACCGACTTAACAATTTAGTATCAAAAAACAACTCTAATAACTCTGTAGCTTTCAGAGTTTCTTGCACCTCAGGAATCACTTCACGTTTTCCCCAGACCTTTAAAGACCAGAATAAGATACATCAGGTTTCCTCAAGGCACATTGAAGGGGCTGGCAGATACAGATGACCACAACTTTTCCTTGCCAAGAAAGGAAAAATATACATGGTAAATGATCATTATACTTTCCTAAGTATATTGATATATTCTGTATGAATATATTTAGGGAAGGGTGTCAGCAAATCACAGGTACCAGACACAGTGGGAGGCTTTTTTTCCTCAGGAACTGGGTTACTGTTTCTGTTTTTTTCCAGGGTGGGGGACCACACTGCAGTATGTGGTCATGCTTTCAGATGATTGATTGGGGGTTGTGCCACCGGTGCTCAAGCACCACATGGTTCTGGGGACTAACCCCAGGTCTCAGGCATGCGGAAGATGCACCCTGTGAGCTCTCTTCCAGTCGCAGGAACCAGCTTTTGTATGGATACTATCGTTCAGAGTGTGAGGGAAATATGGCTCTTATTTAAAGGTGGGTGCATTTGTGCATCGACTCTCTTCCTCAGGATGTTTATGGCCAAGGCACTGTTGTTCTCTGCCTGTCTACTCCCCCCACGCCCCCAAATCCCTGTGACTGCTCTTTTCTCCAGAATGAATTGTCTTCTGGTTCTTGCCCTGAAGTACTCAGATTGGGATGTCAGGACATTCAGGTCACCTTTATTTTTCCTTCTTGCCCCACCAGTATCTTAAGGGAGATGCACAAGAAGGACCTGGGTTCCAGAAAGGATGAGACCTGGCATCAGACTTCACCTCAGATTCACCGCAGCAGCCATGCCCACTCCACTGGCAAGTACTATCAGTAGTGCCACCTTGATGCCCTGTGGGCAGGCAGTGTACCTTGCTAGAGGTGTGTTCTGTGAGTATCCACACAGCCTCCAGCTTCCTGGTGGCCTAGTCTAGGTGGCCTAGACCAGGTGGCCTAGACCAGGTGGAGGCATCTTTGCAGCTAGACTCTGAAGAGACTCAGTGAGGACAGGGTTGAACCTTGCTTGAGGACACTGTGCCAAGAGCCAGGCTCAGACTGTCAAGGCTCTTTCCTGTTCCTCATCCCACACATTGTCTGTCACTAGGACAAGAGGGAAGAGCTGTCATCAGTGGGGAGGTTGGCATATGCTCCTCATCACAGCAACACGGTCATGCCATCCTTTCACTCTTTCACAGCAGGAACATTATTGTGATAACACTGGGTCTCTGATCTTGGAATTGTTGGGCAATATCCAAAAAACATTCTTGTCACAACTAAATGTTCTTCATTGTAGATGTATTTCCAGATACCATCAATCATTTTTAAGTTAAAATGTTGTTGACTTGTCAGTGGTTTATACTAGCTAAGTCCTGAGAATGCTGCTTCATATGTGTGAATGTGTTTCGCACACACACACATGCACACACACACACACACACACACACACACACACACACACACACACAGGAATCACTCCTGGCAGAGCTCAGGGTTCTAGCGAATCAAACTGAATGGCTGTATGCAGGAAAATGCTTTACTTAACTCCTGCACTATCTCTCTCTGGCTAAAATATTTGAATTTTTAGGTAACAATAAAATCAATGTGGGGACAGCATGATGCCATCTTATGTTTCCTTACTGAGTTGATTATGATTTGGTGCTGAACGAGCCATATGGGTTTTGACCTGGTACTATTCTGTTTCCCATTTTCCCTTGAAGGTTAAAGCAGCATAATGTTCTAGCTTCTAGCAGCCTAGGAAAGACAAACAATTTGCATATCTTTAGCATCTATTGTATTCACATTATTACTACCATACATATCCACACATCCAGCCCAGAGCGATAGCCCAGCGGGTAGGGCGTTTGCTTTTGCACGCCATCCTATGCCGGCCTGGGTTTGATCCCTGGCATCCCATATGGTCCCCTGAGCACTGCCAGGAGTGATTCCTGAGTGCAGAGCCAGGAGTAACCCCCTGAGTGTCGCCGGGTGTGACCCAAAAAAAGCAAAAATAAGAAACATATCCACACATCCATTGTTTCAGTCACACAGTGGTCCTCTCAAGTAGGTGTTGTGAAGTCAAGGTGCATAGTAAAGACAACCCAATTTGGGATGACACTTCCTGCTAACCTGACTCCAAAGCTCAGGCTTTGCCCTACAGCACTGCAGCCTGAGGAGTCAGAGACCATGTTCCTCTCCTCCTGCCCTCAGGCAGCACAAAGGCATCCTCTGGAAATGAAGCAGCGGGAATACATCTCCATGCACTCAGGAATCATTCTTGGTGGTGGTAAGGGTACCCTATGGGATGCCAGGATCGAACCTGACCACTGTACTATCCATCCCACTCTGTTCTTTATTTCACAGTGAGGTCAACAGCACCTGTTATTATGTAAACGGAGAAAGCAGAGACCACTGGATATTGATACTAGTGCCTGATTCCTTAGAGTTGGCTTTGTTGTGTCAGAGCTAGCGTTTTCAACATCCTTAGGAAAGAGACCTGTCTACTCTTTGGACCTTGATAATAATCGTGGAAAGGGACACACTCAACATTTTCTCTGAATTTTTGTTTTGTGGGGAGGATGATTGGTTAAGGGCTCAAGTGCCTGGTGATACTTGGCTGACGGGGCTAGGTGACATCATACTGGGACCAGCATTTCCTATGGCCTTAGGGAATTCCCTGCCTTTACTGGTAGTGCTCAAGGGTCCATGTGATGCTAGGGATCCAACCAGAGTTGCCAGCACGAGAGCATCAGGCCTGACCTGTGTGTGTAGAGCATAAAGCCTTACCTGTTATTCTCAAGGAGCCAGGCAGTCTGAGTTATATTTAATTTTTTTTTTCAGCTAAGGCAGTGAAATCACCAGTTGTCTTGCTGAGAGTGCCTCAGCCTCCTCGGTCTTCTGAGTCAGCTGAGGGAGGTGGTGAGGGTACCATCAGGAGCAAGCCCCCCATCTGTGTCTGTACATGTGGAAGGCTGGGGACCTTTCCCCCTGCCTCTGCCAGTGACTAACTAGCACAAGCCCATGGAACAGAAGTTGGCAAGGATGGGTTGAGAAACTGCTCACAAACGAACAAAATGCTTCTCTCCTTCTTGATGTAACTTCTGAAAATGACAAGTCCTGCTATAAGAGGAGAAACATCAAAGTAGCTCTCTGGGACTGTTCTAGCATTAGGAATGAGTGAGGTTTTTAAAAATTTATGTTTTATATGCTTTTCCCAGCTTCTGCTGCATCTTTCAGTATTTCTGCTCTTCTCTCTTTAAGGTCTTTCATCACTTCTCTGCACTGCTTTGCAAGCTTGGATGTTAGCATTTGGTCACCTGAGGCTCGTGCCTTGCCACGTTGGCAATTGAGCTCGAGAGTTTTTGAAGACAGGCATCCTTTTGTGGTTTTTTTTTCTTTTGCTTTTTTGGGTCACACCCGGCAATGCTCAAGGGTTTCTCCTGGCTCTGCACTCAGGAATTACTCCTGGCGGTGCTCGGGGGACCATATGGGATGCCGGGATCGAACCCAGGCCGACATGGCCCAGCCACATGCAAGGCAAACGCCCTACCGCTGGCTATCACTCTGGCCTCCAAAGGCGAGACTTTTTTTTTTTTTTTTTTTTTTGCTTTTTGGGTCACACCTGGCAAAGCTCAGGGGTTACTCCTGGCTTTGCACTCAGGAATTACTCCTGGTGGTGCTCAGGGGACCATATGGGGTGCTGGGGATCGAACCCGGTTCCTTTTGTGGTTTTTTCCTCTCTCGGCATTCTTCGCACAATCATGGAGGTACTGAACCAGTCGGTTGTATTCTTCATTGATGCCATCAATGATGCTATCTTCCCATGTTGCCGCAGTGGTGCCAAAGAGTTCCCAGTTGGTGGTCGTTCTGGGAATTCTCTTCTTAAACTTTGCAGCCTTTTCTCCCCATTGCGTAAAGTAGAATTTTGCATGAAGGGAGACGGTGGTCAGATCCTGTTTGGAATTTTGGGATGACAGCAACATCCGTCAGGCAAAACCGTCGATTGAAGATGATGTAGTCAACTTCAGTGTGGAACTGTCCACCAGGGGATTCCCATGTCCAACGTTTCTCTTCAGCTTGTCCTTCGCCAAATATAAGACCAAGATGACTGCCCTCCAACATCCTGATGGATCTATCACATCTTCCAGAAAGGCAAAGAGAGATTATCCATGATTTCTACTCAGATATCTTTGATAGCCATGTCCACCTGCCCACATACCAAATTCTGCAGGATGGATATGTCGTTCCCAAAGTTCTCCCTTCTGAAATCCGACATGCCGCTTCATCAGTAAAGAAGGGAACAGGCCCAGACAAAGTCAGACCCGAACACTCAGTACTCATCAATACACTGGCTCAGCTCTTCACACACTACCTGTCTGAATGCAAGGTGCCCTCCCATTGGAAAACCAGCAAGACAGTTCTACTGTTCAAGAAGGGAGACATTCACGACATTGGCAACTATTGCCCCATCTGCCTGTTGTCTGTCATCTACAAGCTGTTCACTCAAGTCATCCTGAACAGGATTGGCAGAACATTAGATGAAGGGCAACCATGCGAGCAAGCTGGCTTCCGAAAAGAATTTGGCACAATCGACCATATCCACACGGTAACCAAGCTTATTGAAGTTTGTAGGGAGTTCAGGATACCCCTCTGTCTCACGTTCATTGATTTAAAGAAGGCCTTTGATTGTGTGGAGACTGAAGCAGTCATCAAAGCCCTAGCCAAACAGGGCGCTCAAACCCAATACATCAAGATCTTTCGTGAGCTGTATTACGGATTCACCACCAGGATCTCACCATTCTACAAAGAAGTGATCATCAATGTCAAAAGGGGGTTTGGTAGGGTGAAACCATTTCACCAAAACTCTTCAGCACCACCCTCGAGAACATCATGCTACAATTAGAATGGGAAGGAATGGGAGTGAATATAGATGGTCAGCAACTAAACCACCTCTGCTTCGCTGATGACAGCGTTCTAATAACACCAAACATTAGCCTAGCGGCACAAATGCTGGCTGACTTTGACCGAGAATGTGGAAAGAGGTCTACAGCTGAATCTCAGCTAAACTGTGTTCATGGAAAATGAACTAGTTCCAGAGGCCCCATTCACTCTCAATGGAACAAACATCTCTGAATGCAGCATTTATGTGTACCTAGGTCGAGAAGTTAACATGATGAAAGACCTAAAACCTGTGCTGTACAGGAGGAAGAGAGCAGCATGGAATGCCTTCAAAAGCATCGAAGAAATGGCTAAAAAGACAAAGAACCTCCAGCTCCGGGCACATCTTTTCAACTCCACTGTTCTCCCTACATTAACATACGCCTCAGAGACCTGGGCCCTACGAAAGCAAGATGAGAATGCTATTCGGGTCTCCCAAAGAGGAATCGAAAGAGCTAAGCTTGGAATATGACGCCTCACTCAAGTGAGAGAAGGAATCCGCCCCAACCTCCGTCGCTATTCCAGAGTCAGCGCGCAAACGAGACAGGACGCTGTCTCGTTTGCCAAGGCATCGAAAATCAGATGGGCTGGACATATAATGTGATTTGGAGACAACTGCTGGACTAGAGCCATTACCGACTGGATCCCACGGGATGTCAAAAGATCACGTGGCTGCCCACCTACAAGATGGTCATACTTCTTCTTCAAGACCCTGAACGAACGGTTTGAGACTCTTTGTATTCCTGAAGCCACTGGGCTACACTGGCACGTGATAGGGTCAAATGGAAATAATACTGGTGCCCGCTCGAGCAAATCGATGAATAACGGGATGTCAAGTGATCAAGTGATGTTTCATATAAACAGTGGTCAACAAATTTGTTCATTATTATTTGTTATAAGCATTTAGTATTGTAATACAAATCCACCATTGTCACCTTACTTCCACCATTTTCACAACCATCCTTCAGCCTGGCCCTGTTGCAGGCCCACAATAATTTATTTTATATAAATGACTAATGGAATGATCATTAAATGATCATTTACCACCAACTGGCTAATGGAATGATCAAAAAATATTTCAGTAAAATAAAATTTGTGAAATTTTTTATATCTCATCATGGGAACATTATGTCCTTGTCTGAGGGTTTACTAAGCTATTGTTGCAAGTTAAGCCTTTAATGGTTTTCTTAGTCAAGATTGGTTGCTTCTCCGTTACTTTCCTATTCAATCTGGTGTGCTCCTACTGGGATATTAATATTGTAGTTGGAGGTATTTCTGGCCCCAAGAGTTACTCCTTTAAACCACATCTTGGTTTTATTACTTCCTAAGAACTCATAAGCCGGAGTGATAGTACAGCAGGTAGGGCATTTGCCTTGCATGCAGCCGATCTAGGTTCGATCCTCGGCATCCCATGTGATCCTCTGAACACCGCCAGGAGTTAATTTCTGAGCACAGAACTCAGGGCTAGAGGGCCTCTGAACTATCTACCTGATTCACTAGTAACCTTGGAGTGAGATTTAGGGTAAAATAAGTGTTCCTCTGTTATAGCAGTAGACCTGGGGTTGCTGACATCCATCTTAATTTCTGTTTTGTGCATTACTTTATTCATTTTCTAAAGCTGCTGCAGTGAAGTATCATAAACTGTTTATTCAAACATAAGTCTGTTCTCTCTCGGTTCTGGGAGCCGGAAGTCTGAAGTTGAGGATTCAGCAGGGCTAAACTCTCTTCCTTGCCTCTGTTTGGCTTCTGGTGGTTGCTGGAAATAGAAGATTCCTTGACTTGAAGATGCATTTTTTTTCAATCTCTGATTCCCTTGTCACATTGTCTCTGTATGTCTCTTTATTGCTGTCTCCTCTGCTCTTTGATTTTACTGGTTTTAGGGCCACACCCAGTGGTGCTTAGAGATTACTCCTGGCTTATGCTCAGGAATCACTCCTGCTTTGACTTGGGACCATCTGTGGTTTTGCAGACCAAATCTGGGTCAGCTGCATGCCAACAGCTGTCCTACCTGCTCTGACCCCTTTTGCTCTTACAAGTACATCATGCTGGAATTAGCATTTTTACTCTTACCTAAGTGCATGTGCAAGTTATTTGGCTTGCTTTCAAACAAAGTCACATTTTGAGTGCCAGGTAAATGTCTGTATTTGGGCATCCTTGAGCCCATTATAATTATTTTAAAACAATTAAAGGAGAGGGGGAGAAGAAACAAATGAGAAGCAACAGGACTTGGTCAGGAGAGTACACAAAGGTGGTGGTAAGGAATGACAGAGCTAAATGTCCAGACCACAGAGTCAATAGCACTGAAATCGAGAGACTTAAATAACAACTGAACTTAGAAAGACGCCTGTCAAGAGGACAGACTGGAGCAGGATGATATGGGGAGGCAGCCGGAAACATTCGTGGAGGGCAGTTGACAGTGGTGGTGGGATCTGTGCTGCAATATTTTATGTCTAAAACTCAGCTATAGCTTCAGAAATCACTGTGCTTTAATAAAATAAGCAAATCTTCATTTTGGAATTCCCCTTATGTTTTCATTCATGTTGTTTTCTCGACAGATAAGAGCACTACTCCTGCTGTTCCACCTTCAGTGCCCAGCAGCCATCCAGAATCCAGAGTTGCCCTTTCTTATCCTATGAGTAGCAGGACACCCAGAACATGGGCACCAAAGCAGCAGTGGCCCATGGGATGAGATGAGGCCTCAGAAAATGAATGCATCTGGGATCCTGTTTTCCTTCTCCTCTTTGTATCAGCCTAAATCCAAGCCCTCTGGTAAAACACAAATGGGTTGTTGGTGAAATAGAGCCCAGTTACAGTAATGTTATGTTCCTTTCTGGCTGGAGGGCTTTTTTCTCTGTTTATTTTTTTTTTCCATTTTGAGGCCAACTGGTGATGTTCAGGGGTTACTCTGGGCTTTTCACTCTGCGTTGTTTAGGGGACCATATGGGATGCTGGGGATTGAAATCCAGGTTGGCTGTGCACAAGGCAAGTGTCCTATCCCCATTTTACTATCTCTCAGGCCCTGGAGGGTTATTTATTCCTGTTAGAGCTTCGCTGTCAGATGTGTTTGAGAACATGAAGGGGCAGTACCCCCATTGGTCAGCCCAACCAGCTCAGAGCTGGTCCTTTCTAAGTATCCTTCTCGTTCCCCTAGATAAGGACTCTGGGAAGGAAAATAAAGGCAGTCCCACACTGAAGAGTTCTTCAGGAAAGATGAGCTGCCTCACACTTATGTAGTTCTTCTCTTGCACAAATTTCTTAAACAGATTTATTCTTTTCTAGAATTTTTTTTTTTTTTTTTTTTTGCTTTTTGGGTCACACCCGGCAATGCTCAGGGGTTACTCCTGGCTCTGCACTCAGGAATTACTCCTGGCGGTGCTCGGGGGACCATATGGGATGCCGGGGACCGAACCCTGGCCGGCATGGGCCGGCCGCGAGCAAGGCAAACGCCCTACCTGCTGGGCTATCGCTCCGGCCCCTCTTTTCTAGAATTCTAAGCTAAGATTTACATGGGAAAAGTCTTCATTAAATGAAGACCTTGGAAAAAAATTATAAAATGAAGACCTTGGTTGGAGTCAGAGCGATGGTCCAGGGCTTTCAAGGCACTTGCTTTGCAACCCCAGTTCAGATCACCTGCATTGAAAAGGGTTCTACTGAACCCCTCCAGGAGCGATCCCTGAACCCAGACTCAGAAGTGAGCTCTGAGTACGGCCATGTATGGTCTACCTTTGCCCTCAGCAAAAGAATATTAGCCTGTTGTAAGATAGGAGATTATGAAAACCATTTGTCTCTCCCACAAACTCCCTACTCCCCACTAATCAAGGACAAGTCATTTCTGCTGCTCAAGCTTTGCTGCTCAGTTTGGAGCCAGAATGTCTGTACCCAGTGGCAAGGGGCACAGTCACAAAGCTTGACGCAGCTCAGCTTTTTCACATACTTGAGATTCTCGGAAACCTTACCCTAAGGGAGGTGTCTTGGTGGACGAATCTGTTCTTTATCTTTTCCCTCTCTTTCAAGCGTTTCCCTTACTTGGAGGTGTCCTCTCCTCTCCTATTCCTCCTTCAGGTCCCGGCACCTCCTCAGTGTTGCTTTTTCACCCAAATAACTTAGGAAAATAACATGACTCATGTTCACATGAGGAGTGAATAGATATTGAAGCTAGCCAGGATCATTGGGTAGAAGTTTGAGAGAGAGGATCCACTCTGGTTTGTTACCAAGGAGGAAGACAGACTTTTCTATTGCTAGGCCATTCTATATACTAGAGGCCATCTTAGTTTCTCATTCTTCTCCAGCCAGTGTCCACTTCCCTCAGATGTGCTCAGACTCTATCTGGAGGAGGCCTAGCAGATTCTCTCACTGAGGACCTCTAACCAAAGTTTTCTGGTTATTCCCAGGGCAGGGCCCAGGTGACAGAAGGAAATTGATATAGACCTAGGCAGGGGTCTTGCAGAGAGGCCCTGGGTAGGTGCCACTTGCCCCTGCATAGTCAGCCTTCCCATCCCTTGCTTCTCCCTGTCCTTACGGTGTACAACAGGGAATGACTTGCTGGAAGAGAATCTTCTTGAGATCCAGAACTTGCGCCAGCGACTGGAGGAGTCTGTTTGCCTAAACGACCGTCTGCAGGAGAGGCTGGAGCATGTACTCAGCAACGACGATCAGTGAGCAAGTAAGAAAGCCCAAACTTCCTGGTTTGTCATTGTCCCAGGAGTTTCCAAAGGATGGTTAGGTGTGCCATTACACCGCACTGTGTGCTTGCACATGAAGCCTTGGGTCCTAGGCAGCCCCGAACAGGACAGGTACTAGAGTCCACACTGTACAAAGGGAGGTGTGGAATGACTTGCCCCAGATCTCATCCTTAGGGCTCTGATTTGATGCCTGTCCTGCCTTGTTCTGCTTCTGGACTGAAGAGTGGAACCAAGGTTTCTCTAGTGCTCACAGCTGCAAAGGAGCATCATTTCCACTTCCCGCTTCACCTAGAGTAACTGATGTTACTGCAATCTCCACCATCCTTCTTGGGGCTCTCTTATTCATAGGCCTCTTCCTTGTTAAGCTCAGAAGAGTGACAACCAGGACCCTTGCAACAACCCAGCTGTACCCATTAGGGAAGACCCTGCTCACTGCAGCTGCTCTTGTGAGGGTTACCTTCAGCTGGTGTCTGAGGCCCTCCCGAGGATTTTTGCTCTGCTTGAATTGAAACTGGATACAGGAAAGTGTGTATTTGTGGGGTTTTGTTGTTTTGATGGTTCAAAAAGGACATTATTGGTAACTAGTCAGCAGCTTGGCAGATAGCCAACCCATGTATTCAAAGAAGCCACCCAGGAAAGTGTGTTTTTGAAAACATTTGCTACTCAGATGTTTTGCCTGGCTGGTTTGTGTGTGTGTGTGTGTGTGTGTGTGTGTGTGTGTGTGTGTCTGTGTGTCTGTGTGTGTGTTTTGTGGTGCTGGAGATTGAACCCAGGAGCTCAAATATTCAGGGTGAACACTTGACTGCTGAGATATCTTTTGTCCCTGATCTGGATTGTTTTTATTCCTGTGACAGCTTCTGTCTCTAGATTTTCCTAATTTTTTTTGTAAAATATGAAGTTTTTGCTTCAGTTCTACAATTAGAAATAGGGCTTCAGAAGTGCTTAGGCTACAGTGGGTCAAATTCAAGCTTGGTCAAGTCAAGGTTCCTCCTGCCCTCTGGTTGAAGAAACAAAGAGAAGAGTGTAGAGTATAAAAATTGTTCACACACAGACTTAAATTAATAATGGTGTTTATCTAAATGAGGTTGCGTCGTTTATCAACGTGTCCCCAGAGCCCAAACTTAGGCTCACATAGATTCTCTGAGAAACTCATGCTTCATGCCCCTGCCTTCTCAGATAACCAGAGAATCATTGGCTGTGAACTGGAGTCAAGCACTTCTCAGTCCACCTGAGTGTGAATAGGGAGGGGAAGGAACATCAGTTTCCGATTGCAGAAATCAATGAGGATCACTTCAGAGTGCCCCAGACTTCATTGCAGGCTCCTCTCTCCTTTTGCAGGCACAGTAAAGTCAGCTCCAGATATCTCCAGTGCAGCGCCTCCTTCACACTCTGAGTCATGCTGTGGCTCGTGGCTCCAGTAAGGACATCATGTGGCATGAAGCCTGAGTGCTCTAGCTAATGTTCTTCAAGACTTTTCATCCCTATCCAACAGCATCCTTGGGTGTGGGATTGGAGGCATCAGGCATTATCTTTAAATAAATGGATAAAATTAATAAATTCTTATTTAAAATTGTTGGTAGCATGTATTTATTTAATCACTATGAAGAATAAAATTATGCAAGGAGCAAAATCCATAATAACTTGAAATTCCTAAAAATAGTAAATGAGGCGCACATGCTGCCTGGGTACACATGTTGCCTGCACGCACATGCTGCCTGAGCACGTGTGTTGCCCACATCTCCCCTCTTGAGATGTGTACTCTCTCTTTCACTCGCTCTCTCTGGCTTTGGAGTAGCCCGCGTTCTCTCTTGAGCGCGTTACTCTCTCTCTTACTTCCTCTCCGCTTCCCTCTCCAAAACCTCCTCAATAAAAACCTATTTTACTTTTAAAAAAAAATAGTAAATGAAGCTTATTAATTAGTTCTCTGTTTCAGAAGACTCAGTAAGGCATTGCTGGCCAAAAAAGAAATCTGTTGAGAACTGGACTGCAGAACTCTTTGACACCCATTACATGCCCAAGAAAAACATAAAAAATATATGTCAAAAGAGAGTAGAATAAAATATGGGAGCAAGGGAGCTAGCTCAGAGGCTGGAGTACATGCTCAGTATGTACAAGTCCAGCACTACGAGGTCTTTTAAGCATTGTTCCAGGAGTATCCCCACAGTATTGGTTGCTGTGGCTCTAGAACAAAATCTAAAAATTAATTTTTTATAGGAATAATTTGTTAAAATTAATCTTGTTAAAATTAATTTGTTTAAAAATATCTGTTCAAAATCATGATCTTAGAGTTGCCCCAAGCATGGAAAATAGCATTGATTAAATTTTCAACGTGACACAAATAGTATATTTAAATATATCTAAGGAGTAAACTTTTTTTTTCTTTTGGCTTGTGGGCCACACCCAGTGGTGCTTAGGGCTTACTCCTGGCAGTGCTTGAGGTACTATACGCAGTGCCAGTGATGGAACCCAGATCAGCTCTATGCAAGGAAAATACTAAGGAAAATACTTCAGCCCCTGTACCCAGTACTAGCTTTTAGGCTCCAAGAAGAGTATGGTTTGTTATTTATTTATTTCACTTTATTAAACACCATGGTTTACAAAGTTGTTGTAAACCATATAGTATACATCATCAACTGAATGGGCATAACATATAGTTATGTCCATTCAGTGTTCTAGCACCAATCCCACCACCAGTGACCTTCCGTCCACAATTGTCCCTGTTCTCCCAGCAACTCCCTAAGCCTGTCCCCTTAATAGACACAGTTTTTTTAAAATTTTATATTGCTTGTTACAATTAAATGGCTAATGGGATTATCAAAAATTATTCAGTAAAAAAAATTTGTGAAAACTGTTACATATCACCATGAGTTCTTTGTCCTTGTCTAGGGTTTACCAAGTTGTTTCTTGATAGTTTTGTCTTCTGTTTTTCTTAGTTGAGCTTAGATGAGTTCTATGTTACTTTCCATCTAATTTGGTATGCTCCTACTGGATATCAGTATTGTGGAGCTATCATATGGCCACCTATGATCCAGAAACTTCAGCACAGAGACCTGAGTTCACATGGTGGCAGCTGTGGGATGAGGGTGTGGCTTCCAGGGCTTCTGGAAGTATGAGTGGCGGGAGGAGGTATCTGCCCCTATTCTGAGAAGATCTCAGAGTCATCAGCCTGGAAACTCTTGTACCTGGAGTTTCGCAGTCGATGTCTGTGCAGGTATTAGTTGTAAAGCAGTTTATTTACAGCTCCACTGGAGTTGGGCTGTTGGCATGTTGGAGGCGGTTGGATGTGGGTGCAGCTGGCAGCTGCTAGGGCTTTGGCAGGGGGATAAAATGGTCCACCTCCCTCCTGAGGGTGCCTTCAGCTGGGAGTCTTATGTACTCATGATTTTTGTGGCTTGGTTTGCATCTCTTCATGTTGTGAATTTGTAGATCCGACTGGTGGGTGAGTTGACATGGTGGTGTTTGTGGGATGTGGGTAGCAAATTCTATTTTGATCTTTTCAAACTAAGAATAGATTGATATTTGAGAGACTGAAGCACACAGACTTTTGAACACTGATAATCAGAACGGGCTCACCAAGAGTAAATCAAACTAGGGAAATAAGATAATAAGAGCCAAAGATTAAATGGTATCTGAAGAGAACTGTCTGAAAATAAGCTGAGTGAGAGAAAATATTTGTACATCTGATATAAGGCAATAAGCTAAGATAAAACATTCATAAAATAACCAGAAACAAACTACAAAGAAAATGGAGAGAGGAACTTTTTCCTCTCTTGTAAGGTGGTGGATTGAAAGGCTGACAAGTTGGCTACTAAAGACTAGAACTAAAACTAGAAGACTAAAGATTAGAACCAAGAAGGCTAATGTGGGTGGCAAAGTTGGAAGAGTAATACCAAGGCTAAAAAATCAAAAAGGGGAATGCCACTACAGCCTACATCCTGCCCTAGTCAAATAAATTGGCATATATTCCTGATCTGTATGTATGTCAGAAAGGCTGTGTACAGAAGGAACCATTCAACAGCTAAATCAGGACTGCAAAAAATAATACAAGAAGTTTATTGCTACATTTACAAAAGCAGCCCATGGTGAGAAGAATTAATGCCAGAGTAGATGAACTTCACAGGACGCTAATACTGACCTCCTGAAGATGTGCCCTGAAAGCTTTTGAGGGGACCAGAGAGAGTACAGGGGTTAAGGTGCTCACTTTTTATGTGACTGACCTCATTTGAACTCCAGTACTGCAAGAGTGGCCCCTGAGCATAAAGTAAACCCTGAGTGTTTCTGGGTGTTGCCACAAAACAAAATGCACCATTCTAGTTGTGCTCATTGGGGGCCACAGAGTCAAGAGGATATCGTCCATCAGAACATTAATAGCTTGCAGTGGTCTGGAAGTGCTGTCCATCTTGGTGGTATGCAAGACTAGAGCAAGAGAGGGTAACATCCTAGCAACGGTCTCCTACCTAGGCAGCAAGTCCCACCTGAGACAGCTTTGGATAAACCCTATAAAAGCCAACTTGAACAAAGGAAGAATATGCTGCCTGAGCCCATGTGCTGCTGCTGAGTGCAAGTGGTGCCTAAGCACGCACGTGTGTTGCCTGCATCTCCCCTCTTGAGACGTGGACTTTCACGCCTTCACACTTCAATGCTTGGATGTATATTGGGCTCCTTTACTCTGGAAAAGCCTCGTGCGCGTGCGCGCTGTGTGTGTGTGTGTGTGTGTGTGTGTGTGTGTGTGTGTTTGTGTGTCTAAGAGAGAGAGAGAGAGAGAGAGAGAGAGAGAGAGAGAGAGAGAGAGAGAGAGAGAGGAATGACTCAGCATCCTGGATGCCTTTGGAGAGCTGAGGAAAGGTTCTTTCCACAGATTGTTACCCCTCCCCACCACAGGAGTGACTAGCAGAACCATGGATGTCTTTGCTTGGAGGGATGAGGAAAAGGGTCTTTCCATAGAGAGTCCTCCCTCCCCCACCACAGGGTAACTGGAAGCATCCTGGATGCCTTTGCTTGGAGGGCTACTTGGAGGACTGGACATTCCTGGGCATTTCTGCCTAGAGGACATTCCTGCTAAGCAGCTAGGTGATACCACTAAGGTACAGCAAGAGGGCAAGCGAATTTCTGACTGGGTCCTATTGCCTACTAATATTTTGGCACTTAACAAGGGGTTGTACAAAGGGGGAAAATGTGTCCACATCCTTGTGCAGACAGATGTGATTGGACATTATGTGGAGGTAGCCTAAACTCTGGCAGTTCTATTATGCTATTGCCTGATGATGTGACCATGTATGTATCAGCCTCTATTCCTGCTGTCACTGTGCTGAGTTTTGAGGTTGCCTGACAGAAGCTGTAGGCAGGCAGTCTATGTCCAGTCAGTGTGACCTTACGTGTTTGTAGTGCTACAAATATGTTCATAAAGATTCCCTGAATGCTGCTGCTACTAATAATGTACTAGTAATTTTCCAAAGCGTTTTCACCTCTCTTTGACTTTCACTCTCTGAATCTGAATTGTCATAGAGAATTACCACTGTGATTCATACTTTTAGTTTTCTTTTCCGTTTTTATTTTATTCTATTCCTTTAAACCCCCTTAATAAACTTTGTTATATCACTACTAGTCTATGGCCTGTGTGTGTGAATTTGTCTCAGTCATGCTGTGAACCATTGAAGCAGAGAAGCCTAGGTGCCAGAAAATCCCCTCATGCTTGCAGGGTTTACCTGCTGTTGGGGCAGGCTGGGGACAGGAGAAAACTGGGTACACTGGTGAAGGCATTGTGTTAGAACATTGTATGCCTAAATGCAGTCAGTATGCAAACATACAGCTTCATAATTCACAGTGATTAAAAATGTATTTTAAAAATCTCAAGGACACACACTTTTTCCCTTGTCCCTCAAAGGGGGAATTTCACATGTTGCATTAAAGTTATGTTCGTAAAGATGATATTGCTGCTGTTACTAGTCAAGTAATGTTACTAGTCAAGTAATGTGCTACTTAATTTTTTCCAAAGTATGTTTCATGTCTTTTTACTTAGGCTCTCCATTTTGTTATACAGTGTTATTGTTTTGTTCTCTCCTCAATGTTTATTTTTCTTTATTTCATCAAACTAGTGGCCATAATTATGTTCTTGATTTATGAGAAAGCTGCTCTATTTCTTGATATTTTCTGAAGCCTCAAGTCCCATATTTGGATGTTCTGTGGCCCAAGATATAGCAATGCCTGTTTTGGGGGCACACCCAGCAGTGTTCAGTGGTTACTTCTTGCTCCACACTCAAGATCACTCCTAAAAGTGCTTGGGAGACTATTTTGGATTCTGGGGGATCAAACTCAGGTCAGCTGCCTGCTAGGCAAACATCCTACCCACTGTAGTACTTCTATGACCCAACCAGTTTTTAACATGCTTGCTATAGGCTGCTGCTCTCAGTTTAATTCCTATTGCTACAAATAGTCCCTTGAGCACTACCTGTGGTCATTCATGAGCACAGAGCAGAAAAAAGACATTTAGCATCATTGGGTGAGGCACAAAGCATGATCCCACACACAAATAAATTATATATATATGTATGATATTAATGGACTGAAGAAATAGGTCAAGGATTAAGGAACTTGCCTTATTGGCTTCTCACCCACCAGGCACCTCGTGGTCCACTAGAAGCTAGTGGTTGGGACCTCAAGTACTATAGGATATCACCAGAAACCCTTCATTGCATACAAAAGCAAAAACAGGCAATTAGGAATTAAAATGATTCCAAATTCTGAATGTGGATTTCAAAATGGTGAAGAATAGAGGAGAGTTTCCACAATTTCCCTACTGCCACTATGTTTACATTTAAATTTTGCTAACAGTGTGAAGACCGCCAGCCTTGGCCCTGCTAGGAGTGCTCTCATGCTGAGTTAATGATATTTCTTAAAAGTCACCAGAACACTGTTGAAGCTACCTGTGGTGGCTCATTTCAAAGTATATTTCATCGATGTTTACTTACTCTCAATTTGTTTCCATTGTGACCGATACTTTTCTTCTCTCATAAGATGTTATTTTTCTGTAGTAACTAGGGGTTATAATTTTCCTCAAATGATAAAGAAACATTATTGACGGTGGAAAGATAGCCGACTGCTTAGGGCTCTTGCTTTGAGACAACCAAGGTAGGTTTGATTTCCAGCACCCCATAGAGCTCCCTGAGCCCTGCTAGAGAGATCCCTGAGTGCAGAGCCAAAAGTAAGCACTGAATATGGCTACATGTTGCCCCCAAACCAAAATACATAAATAAAAAGGGTCAGGTGTTGCGTCACTTTAAGAGATTTAAGAGATCCCTTAAAGAGATGGCTTTTACTTCTTAAAGGGATGGCCGATATCCAAATTATGGGGACATATAAGAGTTGGAAAAGCATTTGTGTCCGTTGAGACTGGGTTCTCAGCCTGGCTACAGGAGTGAGTTGGAGGAACAGAGAGCCTGGAAGTATACAGAGTGAGAGTAGAGAGAAGGGTTGGCTGAGCTTGCCTAAGGGCAGAAAAGAAAATAGTTTTAAGAAAGGTTTAAAGGGAGTTCAGAACCTCTGGACTGGTTCTGTAACTGATGTACAGTTAGCCACACAGCTGTAAACTGACAATTGGAGAACAGCTATGTTCCCGGGCAATATCGGGGAGAGATTTGCTGGGTTTTTGTCCCTTGCTGAGACCCGTCCTTCTAGACTGGGCCAGGGTCAAAAGGGATATAAGAACAAGCAGCTCACTCATGCTCTCTTAGCCTGCCTGCCTTCCACCTTGGGTCTGGTCCCCAACCTGAGCACACGATCTGGGTCTGGCGTCCATCTTGGCCGAGGGTCCTGACCTGAGCAGGTGGTCTGGGTGTCCAGCTAGGGATTGGAAGTTTAGAGTTTTTCTGAACTTGGACTGTATTACCAGAATTTGTTTATGTAAAGCTTTCTGAGCTCAGGGGTGAAGGTTAAAAGCTGGCTGGGCTTTTACTATAAATCTTAGACTAAGTCCTCAGGGGAGAGATTTCTCTTCTACGTCAAGGACCAGTGGCTGGCAGATGGATGAAATTCACGAATCCAGCAGAGTTCCAAAAAAGCACAAAAAAGTCCCCAAAACAAAACAAAACCAAAAAAAACATTTTCTTGGAATCTTTATCAGTCTGCTTCCCTTTAATTTATTCTTAACATTTGTCCATTGCATTCTATAGTTTGCGAGCTCAGTTATTTAAATAAGAGCATTTCATTGTATAGTGATATCTCATGACATGTTAGTAAAATCTGTTGACCTAATCACCCTTGGAAATATTTTCATTTGTTATTTTCACTAGGCTGGGTATAGCAGTCTCAGGAAGGAATCTGTGTGAAAGTTGTCAATCTGTGTGAAATTTATTGAATCATTGGGCATATTGATTATGGGAGTATCTGTTGGAGGACAGGTTTAGCTAATCTGGGAGCTTTGTTGTTTTGCCCACTCCTAGTTTAATCTATTTAAGCCAAGGTTCATTTTAATGAGACCTCTCTTCTATGTAAATACTGCTAGAGGGTGTGGCAGTTACAGAAGTCACCTTGATTGAATAACTTCTGACTTATACATCTACTAAGACTTCTATGTTTTCTAGATTGGGCACAGCTCCTCTTTATACCCACTGCACCCAGCGTGGGACAGTTAGAATTTACCAGGAGACTACCACCCTGGCTACGGTGAGACTATAGGAAGACTATAGGAAGGATCATACTAGTTTGCTCTAAGCAGGCGAGTGTGACCCTTTCAGTACACGAGAACAAGATACTCAGAATCACCCTCGTGCAGATAATAATAAGAAGGACCTTGTGGGTACCATCTAGATTACATGAAGCTCATGAAGTTAAGATGTATTACTTTATACCAGCCCCCTCTCTCTCCAGTGTTTTACATAAGAGATAATCTCGGGATTAGTCCTTGGCAGTAACCTTTGTTTATACCTGCAATAGGGTGTGGCACTACACTCTGTTTAGGGTTCTTTGTTGACATGACCCTCCCTGTCACAAATTGGATTACTTTGGTATATATAAGGGGACTGACTTGAGGCCCCTTCACCTTTTGGACTTGGGGCCTTTTAGCTTCCCGCTTTTGGCTCCTCGGCCTTTTGCTTTTGGCCTTTTGCTCTTTGGCCTTTTGCTCCTTCTTCTGGGTAGGACTTAGCTCAGGTGAGATCCTTTCTCTTTGGTGGGAGATTTAGGCTCTTTTGTATGGTCCAAGTTCGGACCAGAGCTAGAGTTTGTTCATTATATTCGAGTGCTGTGGAACAGTTTTTGTACTATTAAAAGCCTTTTTGGAACTGCACCGACTCATGAGTTTTCATCTGTTCTCCGGCATCCTCGGAGGTAGAAGAGAACTTCTGTCCTGACACTGTCGGGATCCCGGCGCAGTTCCCCATCAAGTATCAATTATTGGAAGTTAATTGATTATGTAACATATATACTCCAGGGAATCTCATAATTCAGTAAGTTGACTTGGAATGATATAGGTAGATTATTCAATAAGACTGTTTAGCTTTTTAGGATTTGATAAAAATCACCTGTGTATGGGAATTTGAAAGAACAATTTTATCAATAGCATTACTTTCTTTTTCTTCTTTCATCTGGGTCAATTCTGGTATTTTGTGGTACCAGTTTCTTTAATTTGAGCTTTCATATCACTTGTCACTTGTTCATCGATTTGCTCGAGCAGGCACCAGTAACATCTCCATTCGTTGGGAATGAGGTCCATTATTGTTACTGTATTTGGCATATCGAGTACAACATGGATGGCTTGCCAGGCTCTGCCGTGGCTCTGGGTTCATCCCAGTGAACCCAGTTTTTTCTATGTCAGACCATCAACCATCCAGGGCCCACAGGGCAGAGCCCTGGGGTGTAGACAAGTCTGTCTCCTGTCTGCCACATGCCGACGCAGCCGGGCATCACAGTCACACCTGCAACACCTTGAGGAACAGGTGAGTTTTCATATACTTCAATAATATTATGATTATATAATCCTTATCACTGTCTTCCGTTCATCATCGATTTGGTCAAGCGGGCACCAGTAACATCTCCATATGTCCTGTCTCATGCTAGTAGAGCCCAAGGACATCTGCTTGCTCCAGGAACAGAAAGATCCTCAAACCATTACATCAGGTCATGGGGATGAGGTCTATAATTGTTACTGGTATTTGGCATATAAAATACCAAATACCAAAATAATTGTTATTGGTATTTGGCATATCAAATACAACACGGGAGGCTTGCCAGGCTCTGCCATGTGGGTGGCATACTCTTGTAGTCACCTCTAAATTCAGCATTTAGAGATTATCTGTAAAAAAAAAAGTAAACAGCAATGATCACTGAAGATGAGTTATAATCCTTATATATATAATATATAATCCTTTTTTTTCCCATCATGGCAGCTGGGAGTCCTTAACGGTCGCTAGCAGAGGGGGGGGAGGAAAGGGGGGTTTAAATTATATTTTGAGATCGTCTGTGACAATCCAAAATCACTGGATTCAGAGGATCTCACAAACCCCTCACCCCAATCCTGATCGGCCCTTAAGAGGCAGTGACGGCAGAGTGGACACTGCAGCCATGGCAACCACGATGCAAGAGAGAAACACAAAGCTGGTGAAAAACTTCCTCAGAGTCCATTCTCCTGAGAGGAGACAGACTGAAATGGCACGGGACTCTCTTTGTCCTCGTTCCACTTCTTTCTCAGAAAATCATCATGCCACCGCTCATTATCACTTAACTGAAGAACATTGTCTTTTTCAATAGATGCAAACTTATATGGAAGTGGCTTTGGAAGGTAACTTAGGAATCACTGGTGAAGATTTCTTTTTCTGACTTGAAGACACCTTTTCCCAGGAAATACACACACACACACACACACACACATATGTATATATGACAGACATGGGGCAGAGCTGCTACTGGCTCTCACTGTGCCCAGCCGCTCATGAGGTGCCCGGGCAGGTTCTAGCCCTGGCCCGCCACCCCAGCAGACTTGTTGTGAGGCCACAACAAGTCAGACGACCATCCACTCCATGAGGACCTCCATTTTCCACATCCGGACTTCCGCTCGTCAGAACTCCACCCAGCAGACCAGCCTATCACAGCCCGGCTCGTGTGGCCGCAAGCGGCAGCGGTTCTTCTATAAATGCTGGATTTTGAGATGACTACAAGATTATGCTACCCGCACAGCAGAGCCTGGCAAGCTACCCTTGTCGTATTTGATATGCCAGATACCAGTAACAATTATAGACCTCATTCCCATGACCTGATGGAATGGTTTGAGGCTCTTTATGTTCCTGGAGCAAGCAGGTTCCCTTGGGCTCTACTTGCTTGAGACAGGTCATATGGAGATGTTACTGGTGCCCGCTTGAGCAAATCGATGATGAACGGGAAGATAGTGATAGTGTATATATGTATATATGTATATATGTATTTATATATAAGTATACCACCCACATGGCAGAGTCTGGCAAGCTGTCTGATGCATATTCAATATGCCAAAACCAGTAATATAATGTTTATCTTCCTGACCTCGAAAGAGTCCTTAATATGACAGCACTAAGGACGAACATAGAGGACCTGATAAAATCTCAGGTCATACTAAACTGCCAAAATGAAGGACTAAAATGACTGTCTGTACTTTCATGTAATTTCAATGCACCTACGCTGGCATTGGAAGCATATATTGAGGACCTGATAGTACAAACACAAATGATCAAGTATGACATCATTGGTCTGACTGAGATAAGAAGGCATCAGTCACATCACGCCGTCTTAAACACTGGAGAAGAACTGTTCCTCGGAACATGCGACAAAAGAGGCGTCGGTGGCCTCGGTGTCCTTGTCAACACAAACATGGCCACAAACATTGAATCATTTGAATGCCTAACAAACTGGAGAGGACGATTACACTTGAAGAGATGTGGCCCACTGCCATCAATTTCGATCTTTGTTGTCTATGCACCAACATCCACATACAAGGAAGAGGAAATTGAGAAATTCTACATAGAACTGGAGGAGTTCTATAAAAACGATCACACCTTCTACAAAATCATAGTCGTGATTTCAATGCCAAGATAGGACAGAGAGGATCAGCCAAAGAACTACACATCAGGACCCATGGCCTAGAATGTTGAATGAACAAGGTGAGAGACTATCTGAGTTCATCATAACCACCAAGACCATTCATGGGAACTCAGAGTTCCAAAAGGCTGAATCAAAACGTTGAACATGGGAATCTCCTGGTGGATAGCTCCACAATTAAATTGACCACATAATCTTCAATCGTAGGTTTTGCCTGACCGAGGTTTCTGTTGCCCCCCAAATTCCAAACAGGATCAGAACACCGTCTCCTTTGTGCAAAATTCTACTTCACACAACGGGGAGAAAAGGCTGCAAAGTTTAAGAAGAGAACTACCAGAACAACCACCAACTGGGAACTCTTTGGCACCATTGCAACAACATGGGAAGAAGCTATCATTGACGACATCGATGAAGAATCCAACCGACTGGTTCAACACCTCCATGATTACACGAAGAATGACGAGAGAGAGAAGTCAAAAAGGACGCCTGTTTTCAAAAGCCCTCAAGCTTATTCACCAAGGTGGTAAGGCGCGAGCCTCAGGTGACCAGATGATAACATCCAAGCCTGCAAAGCAGTGCAGAGAAGCGATAAAGGGAAGACCTCAAGGAGAGAAGAGCAGAAGTGCTGGAGGATGCAGCGGAAGCTGGGAAAAGCATTCACAACACCCGCCTGTCCTTCACAAACTATAAGACAAAAATGACTGCCCTCCAACGTCCTGATGGATCTATCACATCTTCCAGAAAGGAAATGGAGATTATCCATGACTTCTACTCAGATCTCTTTGATAGCCATGTCCACCTACCCACATACCAAATTCCTCAGGATGGATATGTCATTCCCAATGTTCTCCCTTCTGAAATCCAACATGCCATTTTGTCAACAAAGAAAGGAACAGCACCAGGCCCAGACAAGATCAGACCTGAACACTTGAAGAATCTGCCTTCAGTACTCATCAATACACTGGCTCAGTTCTTCACACGCTACCTGTATGAATGTAAGATGCCCTCCCAATGGAAAACCAGCAAGACAGTTCTACTGCTCAAAAAAGGAGACAGTCATGACATTGGCAAATATCGCCCCATATGCCTGTTGTCTGTCATCTACAACAGGCATATGACTTGAGTCATCCTGAACAGGATTGGCAGAACATGAGGTGAAGAACAACCATGTGGGCAAGCTGGCTTCCAAAAAGGATTCAGCACAATCGACCATATCCACACGATAACCAAACTCATTGAGGTCTATAAAGAATTCAAGATGCTGCTCTGTCTCACGTTTATTGATTTAAAGAAAGCCTTTGATTCTGTGGAGACTGAAGTGGTCATTGAAGCCCTAGCCAAACAGGGTGTTAAAACCCAATACATCAAGATCCTTCGTGAGCTATATTACAGTTTCACCACCAGGATCTCACCATTCTACAGGGAAGTGATCATCGACATCAAAAGTGGGGTTTGGCAGGGTGATACCTTTCACCAAAACTCTTCAGCGCCACCCTCAAGAACATCATGCGACAATTAGAATGGGAAGGAATGGGAGTGAAGATAGACGGCCGGCAACTACACCACCTCTGCTTCGCTGATGACATCATTCTAATAACACCAAACATTAGCCAAGTGGCACAAATGCTGGCTGACTTTGACCGAGAATGTGGAAAGATAGGTCTACAGCTGAATCTCAACAAAACTATGTTCATGAAAAATGAACTAGTTCCGGAGGCCCCATTCACTCTCAATGGAACAAACATCTCTGAATGCAGCAGTTATGTGTACCTAGGTCGAGAAGTCAACATGATGAACGACTTAAAACCTGAGCTGTGCAGGAGGAAAAGAGCAGCATGGACTGCCTTCAAAAACATCGAAGCATTATCCAAAAGAACAAAGAACCTCTGGCTCGGGCACATCTCTTTGACTCCACAGTCCTCCCTGCAATAATATATGCCTCAGAGACCTGGGCCCTACAAAAGCAGGATGAGAATACCATTCGGGTCTCCCAAAGAGGAATCAAAAGAGCTATGCTTGGAATATCATGCCTTACTCAATTGAGAGAAGGAATCTGGAGTTCCGACCTCCGTCGCTATTCTAAAATCAGGGACGCTGTCTCATCTGCCAGAGCATCAAAAATCAGATGGGCTGGTCATATATGCGATCTGGAGACGGCCATTGGACTAGAGCCATTACCAATTGGATCCCACGGGACGTCAAAAGATCACGTGGCCACCCACCTACAAGAGGGTCAGACTTCCTTATCAAGACCCTGAATGAACAGTTTGAGGCTCTTAATATTACCGAAACAACCAGATGCCATTGGGCTACACTGGCACGTGATAGGGTCAAATGGAAACATTACTGGTGCCCACTCGAGCAAATCAATGAATAACCAGATATCAAGTGATCAAGTAATCAAGTAGACCATGACCTATTGCTGTCTCTGCTGTTGGAGTAGTATGAAGGTCTCATGCCAAGCAGCAGCAACTGCACTTGGCATAGGGGAGAAGTGACAGGGATCAAACTCTCAGCCTCATGCATGATAGGCAGGAGCTTTGGGAGGAGGTCAGAGAGTACTGGGAAGTGCCCTTTGGCCAAGATTTGTCTTAACTTCTAAGTGAGTCATGTTAATCCCTGGAGGTCTGCAGGGATCCAGGGGAGTCAAGAGTCAAGCAGCAGTGGGGACAGTGTACAGTGCTGAGCATTGCTGGCCATCAGGGCTACATATGGGAACTGACGATTGAGGTGAGGACAACCAGACAATCTCCATTTCAAGAATGGGGTTCCCCAGCACCACGGATATCCAGAAGAGGCCAGGGACCTAAGAACAGACTGGGTCACAAAGGGGAAGGCGCTGGTACTCATGAGTTGGTTCTTTCAAAGGCAGGGAAGGAGGTGTGAAAAACAAGGGAGAAAATAACCTGTGTCAGAGCAGAAGTCAGAGGCCCAGTGGTTCGCAGCAATCTGACACAGCATGTTCCATCCTGTTTTGATCACTGTAGCTTATAGCATAGTATCAAGTTAGGAATGAGATACTCTAGCTTATTTTCCATTATGGTTTTCACTTTTGGGGTACTTTATGGTATAAAAACTAAATTATTGGCTGTTCTTAAAGGTTTTAAAGAACATCATCTAAACTTCAAGGGTGATCACTTGTATCACTTGTCTTCCCGTTGTTCATTGATTTGCTTGAGCAGGCACTGGTAACATCTCCATACGTCCTGTCCCAAGCATTACCCAAGGGCATCTGCTCACTCCAGGAACACTAAGAGCCTCAAACCTTTCCTTCAAGTTATGGCAATGAGGTCTCTATGGTTGTTGCTGGTTTTTGGCATATCAAATACAACACAGGTAGCTTGCCAGGCTCTTCTGTGTAAGTGGTACACTCTCAGTAGTAGGCTCTCATCTCGAACTTTATTGATGAACCTCAACAGAGAGAGCTCTGCTTTTCCAGAGGTGGAGCTCTGAGGAGCTGTGGAGTTTGGATGTTGAGAATGACTGACCTCTTGGTGTAGGGGTTCCCCTGGCTTCTTGCTAGGCTCATTGGGATGATGGGCCATGGCTAGAATCTGCCTAGAACTGTATACAGTATATAAATGTGAAAGATCTGGAAAGGACCTGGTCCTAACTTCCAGTATTATCTAAGACTGTTGTACGGCTGCTCCGCAGCCACATAGCGACTACAGCTATGGGTCTGGAGTGTCTCTCTTCCGGGGTTGCCGGCTGTGATGGTGGGAGCTCATAGCCACGCCTTCCAACATGGAGGTGGAGGAATGGGAGGAGGAGCCCAAATTCTTGCTCCAAGTCCGGCCAACGTGGCCCTCCCCACATGAATGAGCGAACCCAGGGGCTGGCCAAGCCATTTACCACCCTCCGGAGCTCCATGGGCTGCATTGAATATTCATAGTAATTTAAGGTAGAATGGTGATTTTGACTATACTTATTCTTCCAATTCATGAACGTGGCCCATTTTTCCACTTGCTAAGGTCATCTACCTGTTTCTTCTTCATTAATTAAAAATCATTAAACTTTACTTAAGCACTGTGTTTACAAAATTGTTTCTATAGAGTTGTTACAGTCCTTCAATATTCCAACACCAATTCTACCACCAGAGCGACCTCCCTCCACTATTGCCCCACTTTCCAAATCACCCACCATGCCTGTCTCATTAGCAGGTACAATAATTTATTTTATAATGCTTGTTACAACTAGATGGCAAGTGGAATTATCAAGAAAATTCTATAGTAAAATAAAATTTGTGGAAACTGTTATATCTTACATGGGGTCACTAATCCCCAGAGTTTTCAGCTGGGAGACTGGGGTACCTATAAATTTAGTGACCTAGTTTATATATCTTCCAAGATTTAATCTTGAATATCTAACTGCACCGATGTATAAGTAAATTTAGATGACAGTTACTGTGGGATGTGGGTGTTTTTTCTTCTATTTCTGTCTTAAGCGACTTAGAGTTTTCACCTATTTGATTCCTGGTACCTGATATTTTGGGGCTCTGTAATGGAATAGACTGTGAGACTGCTTTCTCTTCTAGTACATTTTTGCATATAGGAATTTGACAGATATTTATTTTATAAAAGAGAGAAACTATTGGTTTTGAGGATTTTGGCAATTCTGTTTATGTTCACAGGATCACTTCTGCTGGTTCTGGGGTGGGGAGCAGTTGTAGTGCTAGGGGATGAACTCAGGTCAGTCATTTGCAAGGCAAGGTCCTTACCTGTTTTAATGTTTCTTTGCCCCATAACTTAAAATTTTTAATTTATTTATCACTGTATCACTGTATCACTATCTTCCCGTTCATCATCGATTTGCTCAAGCGGGCACCAGTAACATCTCCATATGTCCTGTCTCATCCAAGTAGAGCCCAAGGGCACCTGCTTGCTCCAGGAACATAAAAGAGCCTCAAACCATTTCATCAGCTCATGGGGATGAGGTCTATAATTGTTACTGGTATTTGGCATATCAAATACGACACTGGTAGCTTGCCAGGCTCTGCCATGCAGGTAAATATTTACATCTTTCTAGATGAAAGGCAAGGGTGGAGAAAGGCAAGTTTTTTTTTTCAGTTGTTTTATGACTGAAAAACAACAGTGAGACACACAAGGTGGTTCAGTTTGGGCTTCAGGTATATAATAGGCCAGGACACATTAAAAACTTTTTTGAACTTAAACCATTTATTTTTATCACAGAAAAATTAATTTTTTTACATCTGAGAATGAAAAAATGTTAAGTTATACCATTAATATTGTTTTTATTAATATTATTGGGGGCATCCAGCTGTGCTCAGGGCTTTACTTAGCTCTAAACACAGGGATGACCCTTTTTGAAAAAAAATCTTTTTTATTATGCAACAGTGAGATATACAGTTACAAAGATGTTCATGTTTGGGGGTTTCAGTCATACAGTGTTCCAGCATCCATCCCTCCACCAGGGCCCATTTACCATCACCTATGTCCCCTGATTTCCCCCTCCCCCAGCCTGTGTCTATGGCAGACACTTTTCCTCTTCTCTCTCTCTCTCTCTCTCTCTCTCTGTATCTTTCTCTCTCCCTTCTCTTCTATACATTGTGGCTTGCAATACATACATTTGGAGGTTATCATGTATATCCTTTTGCCTGCATTTAATGCTCAGTTCTAGGCTGGTATTATCATTTCCAATAATTATTAGTACACTATTCCTTTCTCTGTCTTACCTTACCTGTAACTCCCACAAATTTGCAGTCCACCCACTGATAAAATCTCCTGATCCATGTTTTGTCTGGCCTTGGATATTGGTATCATACTATTCTTTTATATCCCTAAAATAAATGCAGTCATTCTATATCTGTCTTTTTTCCCTCTAGCTAATTTCACTCAGCATGATCCTCTTCATGTCTGTCCATTTATAGGCAAATTTCATAACTTCGTTTTTCCTAACAGCTGCATAGTATTCCATTTGTAGATGTACCAAAGTTTCCTTATCCACTTGTCTGTTCTCATATACTCTGGTTGTTTCCAGATTATGGTATTGTGAATAGTGCTGCTATGAACATAGAAGTGTTGATAGTGTTTCCACTGTGTGTTTTTGGTCCCTCTTGGTATTCTCATGAGTGGTATGGCTGGGTCAAATGTGGGATGACTCTTGGTGGCCTCGGGGAACATAGATGCTGCCTCAGATCCAACTAGGATTGGTTGTATGCTGGGGAGCCGCTGGGGTCCCCAACAATATTAGGACTGACGTTCCCTACCTCCGAGGCCATCCGAGGGAATGGATGAAAACTCACAAGTCCTATGCAGTTCCAAAATGGCTTTTAATACAAAAGCTCTACCACCGCAATCCAATGTAATGAAAGAACTCTAGCTCTGGTCAGAACGTAGACCATACATGAGAGCCCAAGTCTCCCACCAAAGAAAAGAGGATCCCACCAGAGAGAAAGTCCCAGCATAGTGGATCCCACAAGAGAGAATTCCTACCAAAGAGGAGAGAGTACTAAAGTCTGTCCTCTTATATACACAAAGTAATTCTAACTTCATGGAGGGTCCTGTCAACAAAGAACCCTAAACAGCTTCTAGATAGAAGAGTGTAGAAGGGTGGTGCCATACCCTACTACAGGTTTAAACAAAGGATTATGCCAAGGACTAATCCCTTCTTCAGAGATTATCTCTTATGTTAAACACTGGAGAGAGCGGGCTGGTATAAGGTAATACATCTTAATTTCATGGGCTTCATATAATCTAGATGGTACCCACAAGGTCCTTCTTATTTATTATCTGCACCAAGGTGATTCTGTGTATCTTGTTCTCCATATACTGAAAGGGTCACACTCGCCTGCTTGAGAGCAAACTAGTATGATCCTTCCTTAAATGATCATAAATGATAGTCTCAATGTAGCCAGGGTGGTAGTCTGTCAGGGACCACTGCCGGGTCCCCAACAGTGCCGGGAAGTGAGTTCCTTTTTACCTCCGGGCCGGCGGGAATGGATGAAGATTCAGGAATCCGATGCAGTTTTAAAAGGCTTTACTTATCACAGGTTCAGCATACAAGTCAGCAGTAGAAAAAACCCTATGCTTAGGATTCCCGGCCAAAACCCCAGCCATGTGTAGGCCAAGATGGCGGCCACCACGTGTTAAGGCCCTGTAAAAAGGAGAAAAAGACAAGACTCCCAAGAAGGGTGCTAGTTCACAAAGAGAGAGCCAGAGAGAGAGAGAGAGAGAGAGAGAGAGAGAGAGAGAGAGAGAGAGAGAGAGAGAGAGAGAGAGAGAGAGAGAGAAAGCAGGCTGGTCTTATACCCCCTGCAACTCAGACCTCCCACTATTATGGGAAGCAGGAAGGGTCAAATGCCCTTAGGGTAATTTCTCCCAGCACCCTCACCTAGGCCCTATTATATGCTAATGTTTTGAGCCAAGATCTGCCTGGAAATGCCTTTATAGGGTAGAAGGGGGTTTCTGAGATGGCATGTCTCTGTACCAAAGACTAATACTAATGCCAGTTAAATATTTCTCCAAATTAAAAAAAAAATATTTCTCCAAGCCTTCACAAGTCTCGTCTACTTCATGGTAGTTTTGTACTTTAGTTGCCTTTGAGTTATCAGAGAGCCATGCTTGCTTGCTTGGAGGCAAACAGCATTTCTCTCTGGTCTAATTATTTAGAGATCCAACGTGGCCAGGCAAATATGCTGGTAAGATCTAGCTAGTCCCACGATGATTGTGGTAGCATGAGAGAATATTTATACCAGCCAGTATAGAATACATGGTCAGATAAACTGCCACATTTAGGCTACCCCCCTATCTACGAAGTGACCTGCAGAAGGCAATCCAGGGCAGATGCAGAGGCTCTTAGAGGAGTCCTGCAACAGTAGTCTCCTGGTAAATTCTAACTGTCCCACGCTGGGTCCAGTGAGTATAAAGAGGAGCTGTGCCCTATATAGATAAATAGAACCCAATCTAGATAATTTAGAACTCTTAGTAAATGTATAATAATAAGTCAGAAGTTACTCATTCAGAGTCAAGGTGACTTCTGTAACTGCCACACCCTCCATCAGTGTTTACATAGAAGAGCGAGCTCATTAGTATGAACGTTGGCTTAAGAACATGTAAGTAGGGCTGGAGAGATAGCACAGCGGGTAGGGCGTTTGCCTTGCACATGCCTGACCCAGGTTCGATCCCCGGCATCCCATATGGTCCCCCGAGCACCACCAGGAGTAATTCCTGAGCGAAGAGCCAGGAGTAACCCCTGAGCATTGCCGGGTGTGACCCAAAAAAGAAAAAAAAATAACGTGTAAGTAGATTAAGCTATGAGTGGATAAAACAGCAAAGCTCCCAAGCTAGCTAACCTGTCATCCAACCATTGTATGTAGCCATGTATCCTAAGGGCTGAAGTTTCTCTTTGACCCTTATAATTTTTTAAAATTTAAGTAATGAATCTTAAACAATGGGGGAGGAACAGGATGCTTTACATTTTTAAAGTTATGGTGAATTCATAAATGAATATCTTTGGTGGAGGAACACAGGGCAACTAAAGGCTGATACTGACAATGCTGGAAGGGTCCCTGTTGGGCTCTGCAAAAATAGGGGTCCTGGGGTGGGACCAAAGGGTCCAGGTAAGAAAGGAGGCAATCCTTTATTTAATTGATTGATTAGATTAGATTACATTTTTCACTAAATTAATTACTCAGTTATTGTGGAATGAATTAAAACTTTAAATTATAGAAATTAAATTTCTAATTATTGAGGCACCTTCTGGGCTGGTATACTGTACCACCTCCTGAAGCTGATTTTCCATCTTCAGATCTGAGCACAGGGAAAAAGCCAAGGTCCTGAGAAAGAAAACTTCCCCCCCTTTTTATTCATGAACAATAAAACACTCTGAAAGGAAACTGGAAGGTGGCATGAAGTGCCTGGGAGTGCTCAGCAGATGGCAGCAAAGGACAGCAAATGTGTGAATCAGGGAAAGCAGAAAGACCACTTGGAATTCCTGTTCTCACCTCTACACCATCTGCTTCTCGGTCTCCCTGTTTCCCATGAACACTTTAACATACTTTTTAAAAAATTCAATCAAGAAATCCTATATTTATTCAAATATAAGTGATATCTACGTAACATTGCCATCATTTGGTAAAGCCTGCATTATGCCACAATGTTATTCTTTCCTTCGTGGTAAGATACATCCGATACAGCATTGGGGCAACTTTAAAAATACTGATGATCATCACTGATGCTCATTATTATCACAGTACTCTGGGTTAGCGTTTAGAATCCTTAACCTTCAAACAAAATTTACACCATATTCTTATTCTTCTTCTGTCCTGAGATCATAATACTAATCTGTTTTTCTGAATGCAACTTTGTAAGAGTTTATTTATGAATTGAAATATATGGTATTTTACTGAATGTGACCTATTTCTTTGAGAACAAAAACCTCAACATCCATCTTTGCAGCACAGATGACAGGATCAATATCTTCTTTAGGGTTGAGTAGTATTCCCTGGAATAGCACTTATCTACATGTGTTCTATCTCTCCCTGTGTGGGAGATCTTGATTTTGCTGTTGTTCAGGAAGAGCAGGGAGCCTACAAATGTGCCTTCTCTGTGGTAAAGAGCTAAGGTCCCCGTATTCAGGCATTTACATCAGTGTATGTCCTGACGCCCAGGCCCACGGCATGAGATGACTTCACAGAGCTAAGCTGAGGGTCGGTGCAACAGTGCAGCAGGGGAACGCGCTGCTGGCCCGGAACCTAACTCCCCGCACCCCATAAGGTCCCTTCAGCCTGCCAGAAGTGGTCCCTGAGCTCAGAGCCTGGAGTAAGCCCTGAGCACTGCTGGGTGTGCCCAAAATTCAAAACAAAACAAAAAGCAAAAGAAACAAATGAAAGAGTGACTTCCAGCACCCCGAGGGTCGCCCCCTCTGTCACAGAGCGCACGAGTCCAGCCACACAGACGGGCCCCCCGCTCTGTGGAGCTCCCACGCAGCTGGACTCTGCTCCAACCCTCTCTGTCCACCTCAGAGAAAGGGGCCTGCTGTCCCCGCACCGGCCCCTGCACAGCGGAAAGAGCCAGTACGGGGAAGCAGGTGGTGGAAGCAAGCCACCATCAGGCCAAGAGCAGCTCTTCAAAGCCCAGAGGGCAGCCAGGAAGAACCCCAAGGCCCCCCCACCACGTCCCGACACCCGCCCCAGCCCCCTGAAAACAGAGCCCCAAATTTCGGGGATAAACAGGTGCTGACGGCTGCCCAGGGCTGGTGCACCCCAACCACCAGGGAACTGCCCGCTTTAAAAAAAGTGTGATAACAGGCATCACAACCAAAGCGCCCCCCCCATTGGAGCAAAGATCCTAAGCACCTGTGAATGATCACCCGACACCACACACAGGCCGGCCCGACACCTGCCCTGACACCGCCCCCTGACACGCACCCCCGATGCCCCCACCCTGACACCAGCCCTGACTCCGGCGCCCACCGCCATGGAAGCCACACAGCCGCACGAGGCCGCCGTACCTCCCACCTGCACGCCAGAGCCTGGCAAGCTACCCGTGTCATATTTAATATGCCAAAACCAGTAACAATTATAGACCTCATTCCTGTGACCTGAAAGAATGATTTGAGGCTCTTCCTGTTCTTGGAGCGAGCAGATGCCCTTGGGATACACAGGATGTGTAGAGGTGTTACTGGTGCTCCCTCGAGCAAATCAATGAACAACAGGAAGACAAGTATACAAGTATAGAAGTATATAGACATCAGTGTATGAACTAATGTCTTTACACTACTGAATTATAATACATGAACTGCCAGTTCTGGAAGAAAACAGAAAGGAAATAAAATCCAAACTGAATGTAATCTCTGGTTACCTCATGTCACCCAGGCTCAGCTGCCCTGGCAGATCCTGTTCCTCTAGTGTTGGTCTGTTTGAAATGAAAGCAGGGAGTTATTTTCCCAGAGATGGTCTCCACTGAGAGCATAGACTCCTATGTAGGAAACTAAATTGGGATATGGTTTGCGATAAGGAAAAGGGTCAGAATCTATGTCCCTTCCTAAGTTTGCCACTCCTGAGCTGGGACCTTTGTGTGACTGTGTCCTAGACCCAGGTGAAAAGAGCACCCCCTGTTTCTTTAGGGGACCCAACTACAAGTATAGCTCCTTGCAAGCCTCTGTTTACCCAATGGTAGCAAACTGCCCGAGGTACAGAATCTGTCTCATAACCTGGGACCTGGGGGCACTAGACCTGGTCTCCCCAAGGAACTCTGGAGTCTGAACTGTATCCCTAGTCTTTGATGCCAGGAGTAACTTCAGAACCAGCTAATGTTACATAGACCTCTTGGAGCATAATTGTGATTTGTTGGGATTGCCTGCAATGGAGGAAACACATATGGGTAGAGAGTCAGACAGAAACACACACCCACTAGTAGAACAGAATGTGTCAAATCATCATTCACGGTCCGGCCACACCGCCTGTGATCATCCAGTGTGAGTTTATCATCTGGGGTCTTACACATTTTCTCTCTCCTTTACTGTTTCAATCTCATGAATTTTAAGAATGACAGTTTGGAGATAGCTGGGGTTACAAATATAAGGTGCAGTGAACACTGTAACAAATGGGGGAACTCACCACAATCTGCTCATTTACCAGCTAACAATGGTTCTAAATTGTAGCATGACCATTGAGGACACATATCGGTCTTAGCCCGTTCCACACAGCAAGTGAAAAACTCTTGGGGGGCCATATGTGGCTTAGAGCAGAGGAGATTGCCTACCATGACTGGGGACCCAAGTTTATTTTCTTCTTTTTTAATTTTTCATTATATCACTGTGAGATATACAATTACAAAAATGTTCATGCTTGGGTTTCAGTCATACCAGCACCCATTCCTCCACCATTGCCCATTTACCACCACCAATGTCCCCCTGATTCCCTCCCCCTCCCCAGCCTGCCTCTAAGGCAGGTACTTTGCTTCTCTCTATCTATCTATCTATCTATCTATCTATCTATCTATCTATCTATCTATCTATCTATCTATCTATCTATCTATCTATCTATCTATCTATCGATCTATCTATCATCTATCTACCTACCTATCTATCTATTTATCTATCTATCTATCTATCTATCTATCTATCTATCTATCTATCTATCTATCTATCTATCTATCTATCTATCTATCTATCTATCTATCTATCTTCTTTCTCTTACACATTCTGGTTTGCAATACATACATTTAGAGGTTATCATTTATATTCCTTTGCCCATATTCAATGCTCAGTTCTAGACTGGTATTATCATTTCCAATGATTATTAGCACCCGCTTCCCTTCCCTGTCTTGCATAACTTCTGATTCCCACACACTTGAAGTAGATTCCACCAGTGATAAGACCTCCTGATCCATGTTTGTCTGGCCTTGGATATTGGTATTATGCTATTTTTATATGCTTCAAATAAATGGGGTCATTATATATCTGTCCTTTTCCCTCTAGCTAATTTCACTCAGCATGATCCTCTCCATGTCCATCCATTTATAGGCAAATTTCATGACTTCATTTTTTCCTAAAAGCTGCATAGTATTCCATTGTGTAGGTGTACCAAAGTTTCTTTATCCAGTCATCGGTTCTCGGGTAAACTGGTTGTTTCCAGATTCTGGCTATTGTGAATAGTGCTGCCATGAAAATAAAAGTGCAGATGGTGTTTCTGTTGTGTGTTTTTGGCTTCCCAGGGTATATTCCCAGGAGTGGTATGGCTGGGTCAAATGGGAGCTCAATTTCTAGTCTTTGGAGGAATGTCCACATTGTTTTCCCAAGCAAGCAAGCATGACTCCCTGATAACTCAAAGGCAACTAAAATACAAAACTACCATGAAGTAGACGAGACTTGTGAAGGCTTGGAGGAATATTTAACTGGTATTAATATTAGTCTTTGGTACAGAGACATGCCATCTCAGAAACCCCCTTCTCTACCCCTATAAAGGCATTTCCAGGCAGATCTTGGCTCAAAACATTAGCATATAATAGAGCCTAGGTGAGGTGCTGGGAGAAATTACCCTAAGGGCATTTAACCCTTCCTGCTTCCCATAATTACGTCGTATTAATGAATGCAGTCATTCTATATATGTCCTTTTCCTTCTGACTAATTTCACTCAGCATGATAGTCTCCATGTCCATCCATTTGCAGGTAAATTTCATAATTTCATCTTTTCTGACAGCCGCATAGTATTCCATAGTGTAGATGAACCACAGTTTCTTTAGCCAGTCCTCTGTTCTCGGGCATTTAGGTTGTTTCCAGATTCTAGCTATAGTGAATAGCGCAGAGATGAATAAAGAAGTACAGATAGTGTTTCTGCTATGTGTTATTCAGTCTCGGGTATATTCCCAGAAGTGCTATTTCTGGATCAAATGGGAGCTCAATATCTAGTTTTTGGAGGAATGTCCATATTGTTTTCCAAAAGGGCTGGACCAGTCGGCACTCCCACCAACAGTGGATGAGAGTCCTTTTTTCCCACATCCACGCCAGCACCGGTTGTTCTTGCTGTTTTGGATGTGTGCCAGTCTCTGTGGTGTGAGATAGTACCTCATTGTTGTTTTGATTTGCATCTCCCTGATGATTAAAGATGAAGAATACTTTTTCATATGCCTTTTGGCCATTCAAATTTCTTCTTTTTGGAAGCTTCTGTTCATTTCTTCTCCCCATTTTTTGATGGGTTGGCTGTTTTTTCTTGTGAAGCGCTACCAGTGCCTGATATATCCTGGATATTAACCTCTGCAGTTTTCCCAGCACCATTTGTTGAAGAGGCTTTCTTTGCTCCACTTAATATTTTTTTGCTCCTTTATCGAAGATTAAGTGGTTGTATATTTGAGAATGTGTTTCAGGATATTCAGTTCTATTCCATAGGTCTACGGGTCTGTCTCTATTCCAATACCACATTGTCTTAATTACAACTGCTCTGTAGTAGAGCTTGAGGTTGGGGAAAGTGATATCTCCCATCTTCTTTTCCCAAGGATTGCTTTAGCTATTCGTGAGGGTTTATTATTCCATACAAATTTCAGGAGTGTTTGTTCAATTTCTTTGAAGAACATCATGGGTATCTTTATAGGGACTGCATTGAATCTGTATAAAGCTCTTGGGAGTATTACCATTTTGATAATGTGAATCCTTCCAATCCATGAGCAGGGAATGTGTCTCCATTTCCTCAGGTCTTCTTTTTATTTCCTGAAGTAACATTTTGTAGTTTTCTTTGTAGAAATCCTTTACATTCTTTGTCAAACTGATTCCTAGGTATTTGATTTTCTGCGGTGCAATTGTGAATGGGATAGTTTCTTTAATATCCCTTTCTTCTCTTTCGCTGTTTGCATATAGGAAGGCCATTTACTTTTGGGTATTGATTTTGTACCCTACCACTGTACTATAGGAATGTATTATTGATAGGAGCCTCTTGGTAGAGAGTTTCTGGTTCCCCAGGTATAATATGTCATCGGCAAATAGTGATAACTTGGCTCCTTCCCTTCCTATCCAGATGCCCTTAATGTCTTTTCCTTCCTGATTGCTATGGTAAGTACTTTCAGTACTATATTGAATAGAAGTGGTGAGAGATGGCAGCCTTATCTTGTCCCTGATCTTAAGGGGAAGGCTTTCAGTATTTCCCCATTGAGAATGATGCTCGCTGTGGGCTTATAGTAGATGGCCTGGATTATCTTGAGGAAGGTTCCTTCAATCCCCATTTTACGGAGAGCTTTTATCATGAACGGGTGTTGAATCTTGTCAAAAGCCTTCTCTGCATCTATTGATATAATCATATGGTTTTTATTTTTCTTTTTGTTGATATGATGTATTATGTTGATTGACTTGCGGATGTTGAACCATCCTTGCATTCCCGGGATGAATCCCACTTGGTCATGGTGTATAATCTTTTTGATGACTCTTTGGATTCTATTTGCTAGTATTTTGTTGAAGATATTAGCATCTGTATTCATCAGGGAGATTGGTCTGTAGTTTTCCTTTTTTTGTGATATCTCTGTCTGTTTTGGGTATCAGGGTGATATGTGCCTCGTAAAAGCTATTTGGGAGTGTTTCTGTTTCTTTAATTTGCCGGAAGAGCTTAAAAAGAATTGGGAGTAGGTCCTCTTTAAAGGTTTTGTAGAATTCACTGGTGAATCCATCTTGACCTGGGCTTTTGTGTTTGGGGAGACTTTTTGATTACCTATTCTATCTCCTCGATGAAGATAGGTTTGTTGAGGTATTCCAAGTCTTCTTGTTGCAGACTTGGGAGGCTATAGGAATTCAGGAATTTGTCCATTTCTTCTAGGTTCTCTTGTTTCGTGGTACACAGGCTCTCATAGTAATCTCTGATGATATTTTGAATTTCTTTGATTTATGTTGTGATGTCCCCGTTTTCTTTTCTGATTCTATTTATTTGGGTTCTCTCTTTTCCTATTCTTACAAGTCTTGCAAGTGGTTTGTCAATCTTGTTTATTTTTTCAAAAGAACCAGCTTTTGGTTTCGTTGATCTTCTGGATTGTTTTTTGACATTCCATCTCATTGATTATGCTCTAAGTTTTATTATTTCTTTCTTTCTGCTTGGGTTGGGCTCCTTTTGTTGATAACTCTCTAAGATCTTAAGTTGTGAGGTCAGACTGTTTGTGATGGCCTTTCCTTCTTTTCTGATGAATGCTTGAAGAGCTATGAACTTGCCTCTTAACACTGCTTTTGCTGTATCCCACAAGTTCTGGTAATTCGTGTCTTCAGTCTCATTTATTTCCAGGAATCTTTGGATTTCCTCTTTGATTTCTTTTATGACTTGCTGGTTGTTCAGCAGTTGAGCTGTTTAGTTTCCAGGTACTTGGTATTGGTCTCCATTTTTGTGTACAATTAACTTCTATTTTCAGTGCATCATGGTCTGAAAAAAATAGTTGGCACAATTTCTATCTTCTTGATTTTATGGAGGTATGATTTATGGCTCAGCATGTGATCTATTTTGGAGTATGTTCCATGTGCACTGGAGAGAAAAGTGTATTCAGCTTTTTTGGGGATGAAATGCCCTGTATATGTCTACCAGCCCTCTTTCTTCCATCTCTTCTTTTAGGGCCAGTATTTCCTTGGTAAGTTTCAATCTTGTTGATCTATCCAGGGTTGATAGAACAGTGTTGGAAGTCTCCAACTACAATTGTGTTGCTGTCAATGTCTTCTTTGAAGTCTATTAGTAGTTGTTTTAGGTATTTTGCTGGCCCCCTCCTTGGGTGCATAGATGTTTAATAGCGTGATTTCTTCCTGATATATGTATCCCTTGACTATTAAGAAGTGACCTTCACTGTCCCTTCTGACCTTCTTTAGCCTGGAAGTCTATGTTGTCAGATACCAGTATGGCTACCCCAGCCTTTTGGATGGGTTGTTTGAGTGAAGGATTGTTTTCCAGCCTTTTTATTTTGAGCCTGTCTTTGCTCTGATTGTTCAGGTGTGTTTCTTGAAGGCAGCAGAATGTCGGATTCAATTTTTTGATCCATTTTGCCACTCTGTGTCTCTTAACTGGTGCATTTAGACCATTGACATTGAGAGAGATTATTGTCATGGGATTTTGTGCCATCTTTCTGAATAGGTTGGTTGTTCTTTTTGGGTTATGTCTCGTCCTATAGTAGATCTTTCAGTCCTTCTTTTAAGGTTGGTTTTGATTTTACAAAGTTCCTAAGCTGTTGTTTATCCAAGAAGTTGTATGTCTGTCCTTCAAATCTGAGTGAGAGTTTAGCTGGATAAAGAATTCTTGCTGAGGCATTCATTTCATTAAGTTTTTTTACTATATCCCACCACTGCCTTCGGGCTTGGAGGGTGTCTTCTGAGAAGTCTGCTGAAAGTCGAATGGATGCTCCTTTGTATACAATTTCCTTCTTTGATCTTGCTGCCTGAAGAATTATGTCTCTGTCTGTGGCATCCATTACTTTGACTAGGATGTGTCTTGGGGTCTTTCTATTGGGGTCTCTTCTTGCTGGTACACGCCGGGCTTCTTGGATCTGGATGCCTTCGTCCTTTAACTCGGGAACTTTTCAGCCAGGATGTTTTTAACTGTTTTAATTTCCTTGGGGTTACTTTCCTGTCCCTCTGAGACTCCGATGATTCTTATGTTGTTCCGCCTGGCTTCATCCCATTGTTCTCTGTTCCGTTGCTGATCCATTTTCCGGTCTTTTTCCATCTTATGTAGTTCTCTGAGTGCTTTCTGCAGCTCATCTTCAGTCTCACTGATTCTCTCTTCTGCTGCTGTCATCCTACTGTTGAGAGCCCCGATTGTGTTTTTCATTTCATCTACTGAGTTTTTAAGTGATGATATTTCTATTTGCATGGTTCTCATTTCTGCTCTCATTTCCTCCCGTAATTTATTGACTGCCCTTTCAACTGCTTCGTTTATGTTCTCCTGTATTTTATTGGACATCTGCTCCATTTTTTAGTTGAGCTCCTTAAACATCCTACCAATTTCTTCTCTAAATTCATTGTCAGAGAGATCATGCACATCTGCATTCTTTTCTGAGTCTTCAGGGTTGATTCCTTCATCTGTTCTTCGAACTGGGGATCTGCGTTGTTTCCCCATGGTGTTGTGGTGTTCAGGGATAGATTCCTCTAGTGTACTGTTTCTTTTTTCTTGAGGGTATTACCTTCCCTTGGTGTTGAATTTCCTAGTTTTTTGTATTAATAAGCAGCCGCGTGAGCGGCGCCCGCCCGGCCAGCCGCACACCCCAGGGAGAATACCTGAGGCAGAGACAGGCCGGTGTGAGAGTTCAAAATGTCCGTTTACTTCCGCTTCCGCTCGAACTTCTGGGGGGTTGTAGTTCCACCTTCTGCCGAGGCCTGGGGCTCTACCACGACCCCAGGCGCCCGCCCGGCCAGCCACACACCCCAGGGAGAATACCTGAGGCGGAGACAGGCCAGTGTGAGAGTTCAAAATGTCCGTTTACTTCTGCTTCCGCTCGGACTTCTGGGGGTTGTAGTTCCACCTTCTGCCGAGGCCTGGGGCTCTACCACGACCCCAGGCACCCGCCCAGCCAGCTGCACACCCCAGGGAGAATACCTGAGGTGGAGACAGGCCAGTGTGAGAGTTCAAAATGTCCGTTTACTTCTGCTCGGACTTCTGGGGGTTGTAGTTCCACCTTCTGCCAAGGCCTGGGGCTCTACCACGACCCCAGGCACCTCCCCCGGCCAGCTGCACACCCCAGGGAGAATACCTGGGGCGGAGACAGGCCGGTGTGAGAGTTCAAAATGTCCGTTTACTTCCGCTTCCGCTCGGACTTCTGGGGGTTGTAGTTCCACTTTCTGCCGAGGCCTGGGGCTCTACCACGACTCTAGGCGCCCGCCTGGACAGCTGCACACCCCAGGGAGAATACCTGAGGCAGAGACAGGCCGGTGTGAGAGATCCCACTATTTTTAAATAGAACGATGATTTTATGTAAAATATCAATGAAGAAAACCCAGATCTATCCATGTCAATATTAAAGTGAAGCGCTTTTGGGATGAAACACATTGACGGATTGTTGGATAGAGACCGCTCCAGTATGGCACAAGGCCAGAAGAAAGAAACCTGTAACCTCTCTGAACCCCCCTTCCCCAAATATTGAAAGAAGCGATGACAGCTGGAAAGACCATGATAGGATTTTTACAGTTCTGAGTCAGAGAACAGGTTCCCTCTCTGTGTCTAAACCGCTTGGAAAAGCCTGTTGAGAAAGGGGCATAGGGACCTAGGGAGAGCCACTTTCCTTGTAGGAGTGAGGCCAGTTTTTTTCTCTTTTATATTTTTAGGCATCACCCTATGGTGATCAGGGGGTTACTCCTAGCTTTGCACTCAGGAATTACTCCTGGTGGTGCTTGGGGATCAAATGGGATGTGAGAAATTGAACTCTGTTTGGCCACATGCAGACAATGCCCTCTCCCCTGTACTATCACTCTGAGATGTCAGTAATTTTTTTTAATTTTTTATTTTAAAAATATTTTTATACCACTGTTAGATATACAATTACAAGATGTTCATGGTTGAATTTTGATTCTACAGTGTTCCAACACCCATCCCTCCACCCCCTCCCATCTCCCATCACCAATGTCCCCACCTTCCTCCCCCTTCCCCAGCCAGCCTCCATGGTAGGTTCTTTATCTCCTTTCTCTTTTTCTCTCTCCTTCTAGCTTCCCTTTATTACACATTGTAGATTGTAATGTATTCTAGAACATGATTGGTTCCACTAGTTTGATGTACCAGGATTGGGCCACAAAAATGGCGGCTATTATGGTGAGAGAGAGTCTCATCCTGCTGCTTCCGAGGCCCTATAGAGGTGATGGGCCCACTCCCCAAACCCATCTTGCCTCCTGGGAGCCTCATGGTCAGCTGAGCTAGGGCGAGCCGGATGGCAGTTCTCCCCTGTGCGCCTGAGTCTCTGCATTGTGGCAAAGAACCCTGAGGCAGTTTGTGGCAGGGCCACCAGGCCTCCGGGACGGGTCAGAGAGGGAATGGGGACCTCAGCTCCATCTCCAGGAACACCCGGTAACTTCTGCCTCTGAGAGCCACCTACCTGGGCTCGAACTCGGCTACTCTGAGCTGGACTTGAGACCAGCATCTCTCTTGCATGGGTTCTGATGGGCTGTGGGGTTCAGACTGCAAAAATGGCAGCTATTATGGTGAGAGAGTCATCCGGCTGCTTCCAAGACCCTACAGAGGTGATAGGCCCATTCCCAAAACCCATCTTGCCTCCTGGGAGCCTCGTGGTCAACAGAGCTAGGGGAGAGCCGGATGGCAGCTCTCCCCTGTGCATCTGAGTCTCTGCATCATGGCCGAGAGCCCTGAGGCAGTTTGTGGGTGGGGCCACCAGGCCTCCAGGATGGGTCAGAGAGGGGAAGGAGTACCCCAGCTCCATCTCCAGGAACGCCTGGTGACTTCCGCCTCCGAAAGCCATCTACCTGGGCTCGAACTCAGCTGCTCTGAGCTGGTCTTGAGATCAGCGTCTCTTTTGCACGGGTTCTGATGAGCTGTGGAGTCCAGACCGTGACAATGGTGGCTATTATGGTGAGAGAGTCTCACCCGACTGCTCCCGAGGCCCTATAGAAGTGATGGGCCCACTCCCAAAACCCATCTTGCCTCCTGGGAGCCTTATGGTCAGCTGACCTAGGGGAGAGCCTGATGGCAGTTCTCCCCAATGCATCTGAGTCTCTCATCTTTCTTTCTCTATTTCTGACTCTGTATTTCTCTCTTCTCCTACATCTTGTGACTTGCCTTATGGCTTATGATGCAATTATCTATGTGTATATTCAGTAGTGATTTCTAACGTGACATTATAGTTCCTCATTCCCCATCAACCTCCCCAGTTTGTTACAGCTACAATGATCATTATGTTGTATAGATGTGAAAGATCCTGGGAAGGACCTGGTCTTAGCCTACTTTTGTTATCTAAGCCTCTTTTGCGGCTGCACACTGTTCTTCCTATGTCAGACCATCCACCATCCAGGGCCCACAGGGAAGAGCCCTGGGGGGGGTGTAGACAAGCCTGTCTCCTGTCTGCCAAGTACTTTTATCTTGAATGGGCTCCAAGGATGAGAATGGTGCAGGGACGCAAATGACCATGTTTCTTGACACCCCACAAACTGTGTGATTACAGAGACGGTGTAACCAGGTGTGTGCACAGGACCACAAAATGTGTGAGCTTTGTGTGCAACCAACTGTATGGGCTCTATTAACAGAGGGAAAGAGGAGACAAAACTAAATCACCAGCTGAAATCAAATGAAACACCAAGAACAGATAAACAGCTCCCAGGATGCAGCCCGTCCATGTCTCAGATGTTTCACTGCCTCCTTGAGAGACATGGAAGTGCATTGTGGAGAACTTCTGTCTCCCCTCACTGCCAGGCTTTGAGTCTGGATCAACCAGCACCTGACAACAGGAAGGAGAAGGCCCTGCAGATGCCTCTCCAGGAGTGTTTTTTTTTAAAGTATTTTATTATATCACCGTGAGATATACAATTACAAAGTTCATATTTGGGTTTTGGTCATACAATGTTCCAGCACCCATCCCTCCACCAGTGCCCATCTCCCACAACCAACGCCCCCGGTTCCCTCCCCCTCCCCCAACCCACCTCCATGGCAGGTTATTTCTTTCCCTTTCTCTCTCTTTCGCTTTTCCTTCCCTTCCAGACTATGGTTTACAGAACATACAGAATCTCAGCGAGGGTCTCAAATATCACCTCCCCAAAGAAGTCAATCAAAGGCCTGGGGAAACAGCTTTAGCATTACAGCATGGGCCTAGCATGCACAGGCCCAGGGTCTAATCCTGCCACTGTACCTCCACCCCCATTCCCTACCACCAGCTATGGTACCTATAAAAAATATCAAGGGAAGGAAACACAAGAGGAATTGCATAATGGCAGAGAATTCTATACTCAAAGTAGAGAAAATGACTTGCTAAACAAATGCTTTCAGATAGGCATAATTTAGAATATAATCATAAAACTATAATTGTAAGATAAAGAAGTCATATTCTAGAAATGAGCATTGCACATAGACAAAGTGATATACATGATAACCCCTAAATGTAAGTATTGCAAGCCACAATGTGTATGAGAGGGAAAAAGAGAAAGATCATGCCTGCCAAAGTGGCAGGCTGGGGGATGGGGAAAGGAATCTGAGCACACTAGTGTTAGGAAGGGCGCACTAGTGGAGGGACGGGTGCTGGAACACTGTATGACTGAACCCTATCATGAACATTTTTGTAACTATATATTTTACATCAAACATCAGCCAAGCAGCACAAATGCTGGCTGACTTTGACCGAGAATGTGGAAAGATAGGTCTACAGCTGAATCTCAACAAAACTATGATCATGAGAAATGAACTAGTTCCAGAGGCCCCATTCACTCTCAATGGAACAAACATCTCGGAATTCAGCAGCTATGTGTACCTATATCAAGAAGTGGCAAGGCGCGAGCCTCAGGAGACCAAATGCTAACATCCAAGCTTGCTCAACGGTGCAGAGAAGCGATAAAAGAAGACCTCAAAAACAGAAGAGCAGAAATACTGGAAGATGCAGCAGAAGCCGGGAAAAACATTCGCACTGCCCGCCTGTCCTTTGCCAACTATAAGACCAAGATGACTACCCTCCGACACCCTGATGATCTATCACATCTTCCAGAAAGGCAATGGAGAAGATTATCCATGACTTCTAGTCAAATCTCTTTGATAGACACATCCAGCTGCCCACATACCAAATTCCACAGGATGGATATGTCATTCCCAACGTTCTACCTTCTGAAATCCAATATGCCATCTCGTCGGTAAAGAAGGGAACAGCACCAGGCCCAGACAAAGTCAGACCCAAACACCTGAAGAATCTGCCGCCGGCTCTTTACATGCTATCTGTCCGAATGCAAGGTGCCTTCCTGTCGGGCGCTCCGCTGGGGTCCCCGACAGTGCCAGGAAGCGATTTCCCTTCTACCTCCGAGCCGGCGAGGAATGGATGAACACTCAGGAATCCGATGCGGTTTTAAAAGGCTTTACTTATCACAGGTTCAGGCATACAAAGCAGCAAAAGGAAAAACCCGATGCTTAGGATTCCAGGCTAGAACCCCAGCCACGTGTAGGCCAAGATGGCGACCACCACGTGTAAAAACTTCCAAGGGGAATAAACGCTCACAAGGCAAGATCCACAGGGAAGAAGAAGGCCAAAAGCCAAAAAACCAAAAGCCGCAGGAGCCAAAAGCTGAAGGCTGAGGAACCAAAAGGCAAAAGGTGAAGGGGCCTCAAGTCAGCCCCCTTATATACACCAAAGTAACCCAATCGGGAGGTTGTCATGCCAACAAAGAACCCTAAACAGAGTGTAGTGCCACACCCTATTGTAGGTATAAACAAAGGTTACACCAAGGACTAATCCCGAGATTATCTCTTATGTAAAACACTGGAGAGAGAGGGGCTGATATAAAGTAATACATCTTAACTTCATGAGCTTCATGTAATCTAGATGGTACCCACAAGGTCCTTATTATTATCTGCACCAGTGTGATTCTGAGTATCTTGTTCTCATGTACTGAAAGGGTCATACTCGCCTGCTTAGAGCAAACTAGTATGATCCTTCCTATAGTCTTCCCTTTAGTCTCAGCGTAGCCAGGGTGGTAGTCTCCTGGTAAATTCTAACTGTCCCACGTTGGGTGCAGTGGGTATAAAGAGGAGCTGTGCCCAATCTAGAAAACATAGAAGTCTTAGTAGATGTATAAGTCAGAAGTTATTCAATCAAGGTGACTTCTGTAAGTGCCACACCCTCTAGAAGTGTTTACATAGAAGAGAGGTCTCATTAGAATGAACCTTGACTTAAATAAGATTAAGCTGGGAGTGAGCAAAACAACAAAACTCCCAGATTAGCTAAACATGTCCTCCAACACCTTCCCAAAGGAAAACCAGCAGGACAGTTCTACTGTTCAAGAAGGGAGACATTCATGATATTGGCAACTATCGCCCCATCTGCCTGTTGTCCGTCATCTACAAGCTGTTTACATGAGTCATCCTGAACAAGATTGGCAGAACACTAGATGAAGGACAACCATGTGAGCAAGCTGGCTTCTGGAAAGGATTCAGCACAATCGACCATATCCACACAGTAATCAAGCTCATTGAGGTTTGTAGGGAGTACAAGATGCCACTCTCTCACATTCATTGATTTACAGAAAGCCTTTGATTCTGTGGAGACTGAAGCAGTCATAGCCAAACAGGGTGTTCAAACCCAATACATCAAGATCCTTCGTGAGCTGTATTACGGATTCACCACCAGGATCTCACCATTCTACAAAGAAGTGATCATTGATGTCTAAAGAGGGGTTCGACAGGGTGATACCATTTCACCAAAACTCTTCAGTGCCACCCTCGAGAACATCATGCAACAATTAGAATGGGAAGGAATGGGGAGTGAAGATAGATGGTCGGCTGTCGGGGAACGCAGCCGGGGTCCCCAACAGTGTCAGGACAGAGGTTCTCTTCTACCTCCGAGGACGCTGGGAGAACAGAAAACTCACGAGTCCAGTGCAGTTCCAAAAAGGCTTTTAATAGTACAATAGCTCTTCCACAGCACTCCAATATAATGAACAAACTTTAGCTCTGGCCCAAACTTAGACCATACAAAAGAGCCTAAGTCTCCCACCAAAGAGAAAGGATCTCACCCGAGCTGAGTCCTACCCAGAAGAAGGAGCAAAAGGCCAAAGAGCAAAAAACCGAAAGCCAAAAAGCTGAAAGGAGCAAAAAGCAGAAGGCTTAAAGGCCCAGAGTGAAGGGGCCTCAAGTCAGTCCCCTTATATACCCCAAAGTAATCCAACCGGGAGGGTCATGTCAACAAAGAACCCTAAACAGAGTGTAGAAGAGCAGTGCCACACCCTATTGCAGGTATAAACAAAGGTTAGCCAAGGTCTAATCCTTTCTACTGAGATTATCTCTTATGTAAAACACTGGAGAGAGAGGGCTGATATAAAGTAATACATCTTATTTAATGAGCTTCATGTGATCTAGATGGTACCCATAAGGTCCTTCTTATTATTATCTGCACCAGGGTGATTCTGAGTATCTTGTTCTCGTGTACTAAAAGGGTCATACTTGCCTGCTTAGAGCAAACTAGTATGATCCTTCCTATAGTCTTCCTATAGTCTCAACGTAGCCAGGGTGGTAGTCTCCTGGTAAATTCTAACTGTCCCACGCTGAGTGCAGTGGGTATAAAGAGGAGCTGTGCCCAATCTAGAAAACATAGAAGTCTTAGTAGATGTATAAGTCAGAAGTTACTCAGTCAAGGTGACTTCTGTAACTGCGACACCTTCTAGCAGCGTTTACATAGAAGAGAGGTCTCATTAGAATGAACCTTGGTTTAAAATAGATTAAGCTGGGAGTGGGCAAAACAACAAAACTCCCAGAATAGCTAAACCTGTCCTCCAACAGTTGGCAACTACACCACCTCTGCTTCGCTGATGACATCGTTCTAATAACACCAAACATTAGCCAAGCAGCACAAATGCTGGGTGACTCCGACCGAGAATGTGGAACGACAGCTGAATCTAAAGAAAACTATGTTTATGAAAAATGAACTAGTTCCAGAGGCCCCATTCACTCTCAATGGAACAAACATCTCTGAATGCAGCAGTTATATGTACCTAGGTCGAGAAGTCAACATGATGAATGACCTAAAACCTGAGCTGCACAGGAGGAAGAGAGAGGCTCTTCATATTCCTGAATCAACCAGATGCCATTGGGCTACATTGGCACGTGACAGGGTCCAATGAAAATGTTACTGGCACCCGTTCGATCAAATCGATGAATAACGGGATATCAAGTGATCAAGTGATCAAGAAGTCAATATGATGAACGACCTAAAACCTGAGTTGTGCAGGAGGAAAAGAGCGGCATGGACTGCCTTCAAAAACATCAAAACAATAGCCAAAACAAAACACCTCCAGCTCTGGGCACATCTCTTTGACTCCACCGTTCTCCCTGCATTAACATATACCTCAGAGACCTGGGCCCTATGAAAGCAGGATGAGAATGCTATTCGGGTCTCCCAAAGAGGAATCGAAAGAGCCATGCTTGGAATATCACACCTCACTCAAGTGAAAGAAGGAATCTGGAGTTCCGACCTCCGTCACTATTCTAAAAATAAAGGATGCTGTCTCATCTGCCAGAGCATCAAAAAATCAGATGGGCTGGTCATATAATGCGATCTGGAGACGGCCATTGGACTAGAGCTGTTACCGATTGGATCCCACAGGATGTCAAAAGATCGCGTGGCCGCCCACCTGCAAGATGGTCAGACTTCCTTATCAAGACCCTAAACAAACAGTTTAAGGCTCTTAATATCCCCTAAACAAACAGATGCCATTGGGCCACACTGGCACGTTATAGGGTCAAATGGAAATATTACTGACACCCAATTGAGCAAATCGATGAATAATGGGATATCAAGTGATCAAGTGATATATTTCACAGTGGTATAATAAAAACAAATGATAGAAAAAAGAAGTCATAGTTACAGATTCCAATTATGTAATATTTTATATTGGTAATTTTTATTACTAAAGTTGACAACCCAAACCATTAATTTTTGTTTGTTAACCAGATTTGATTTGTAGTATCTCAAGACAGTCAAATCTAAATATGATATAGTGCTTTCAACCTTTTCACCATCTGACTCCTTCTGACCCTTTCCTTCCTGTGGTCCCTTGGTCTTGCCCTGTGGCCTGCCCGTTTTGGCACCTTTGCAATATCCTGCTGGTGAACAACGGGGTGTGGGGGAGTTCTCATGGTTCGTGACTGAGAAGTGCTGGTCAGAGAATATTTTCTGGTTGCAAGAGGTCTTGCAATAGTCATTCAAGGTCAAAGTAAACCTTGAACTAGACTTGGCATTTATGAAACAAGCATGTGTTCCCCCAAATTTTCAATTTTGGGGAGATTTAAGGCAGATGCTAAGGCCAAAGTCATTCAGGTATTAAAATGGCACTTGTAAAATGTTCTACAATAAAACCTAACTTTTCTATTAATTTTCTTCACATAGAGGAAACTATCCAGTCAGCAGACTAGAGTGGGAGAGGAGGGTGCCTGGTTTTGCCACATGGCAACTCTTGACAGTGCCAGAAGGAACATGTTCAGTAGGACAGTCTAGTTTCCTCAGGCTCACCGTGTACCTGAGAAAAGACAGTAAAAATATCTATCTTCGAAGGAGGAAGAGACTAATAGGACCCTCCAGACTAATGCTCAGTTTGTGGAAATGTCATGGAAAAAGCAGGACTACATTCTCACTTTACAGCTGAATGTGTCGTATGAATGTGACATGACAATGAGGTAAACAAAACAAGGACAATATGGTGTACATAATTCATATTTTTAGTTTTGGGGTCATACCTGGTGGTACTCAAGGGCTATTCCTGGTTGTGCTTTTTGGTGATGCTGACATTGCGAGGTGACCACGTGTAGGGCTTTCTTGTCACATAGTTCCTATACTATGAACTATGTGATCGCATAGTTCCTCTACTATCTCTCCAGCTCCTGGTATACCCTTTTTAAATTTATTTTTTATTTTTTGGGACCATACCTGGTGGTGCTTAGGGATCACTTCTGGTGGGCTCAGGGACTATATGTGGTGCTGGGGATTGAACCTGGGTTGGTTTCATTCAAGGCAAGCTCTCTACCTGCTATACTCTCTCCAGCCTGTTGGTCTAGACATTTAAAAAAATAAAATAATTATATTACGAAATGTCATGACTTCTATGACATTCAGTATTAATTTCATTATTAGTCAGACCTACTTGCTGATCTTTTGTTTCATAAAATTTAAATATATAAATGTATATATGTGCATATATATGTATATGTGTATATATAAATGTATATAGATTTTAAAACACATATTTTAAGACAACACATAGAACCTATATTTATGCACCTAAGTTAACTTGCTTGATATCTTCATGATTCTAAGATAAATGATTATTAATACATTTTATTAAAACAAATCATTAACAAATAATGTATTTCCTCAAATTTTTCAGACAACAAAAAAAGCAACTTGCATTAACGTGCTATGGATTTTCCAATGATAAGTACCAGTCAATGGTTGGCTGGCCATTAAAAATAAAGTAAAATGACTTGGAACTGAGTCATTAGGTACAGAATATATAACTTTCCATTTCTCATACCCTGCAATTTGCTCCTAAAATTTGTACTCATACTATGTGGCTTCAAGATGACACCCGAGCTTTCGGTCTATACTGTGTAAAAGAGCAGGCAGCTCCAACACGGAGGATACTGTGTGATGTGGCGTAGGGTGCTGACTTCGGCGGCACCATTTCATTTTTATTGATCCACACAGTGGCTCTCAGGCCTGCATTGAGGCCTCCTAGTATATCAGTTTCTAGTGTATCCCCTACCATAACACAGTCTGCGGGCTGTACTCCGAGGAGATCACAACAGTAATAAAATATAGAAGGCGCTGGCTTTTCCTCCTTCTGCTCTCCACCTATAACAATAGCGTCAAAATAGGGCTGACAGGCACAAGCCTCAATCTTCTCCCTTTGGGTCTGTCTGTCTCCATTTGTTAATAAAAGTAGTTGGAACTCCTTTCGTAGTTCTGTGAGCATTGCTCTGACATCTTCTGCTAGAGCCATGTGTTGCAAACGTGTAGATTTCCACAGGAAATAACATTCTTTGGCTAATTTCCGATTGGCTGCACCACCTGTAGTTTCTTGGATTGCTTCTTCCCAGTGGTTAGTCCGCAGGTCAGTAATGCATGTGCTGGCTGGGAGGAAACATTCCTTGCTGAGTTTAACTTGAACTTTGTCACAGATGACTTCAGCCTCTTCTTTGTAATGATATTTTGATTGTAAGAGTTTTATCACCTACATAAATGGAAATAACTTCAAGTCAATCCTGTCTTTAAAAGTTATGTCCTTGAAATGCTGTAATCTGGATTCTACCTGCATTCTTTTCTGTTCTTTGTTTTGCAATGTCAGGAATGGAACCTAGGTCCTCACACATCAAGGCATGACATCTACAAGCCACCCCCAGACTTCCCACTTCCATTTTAGGCAGTTCTATTGCCATCATATTTATCTATATTGCAAAGAATCCCAGAGAGAAGATTTCTCAACCCTATAGACAACTCATAGTTTTTCGGTTAGGGTCGCACCCAGTAGTGCTCAGGATCAAACTCAGGTCGGGTCATGCAAGGCAACCACCTTATCTGCTGTACTGACTTTTTGGCCATCACTCAGCTTTTTAACTTAACTTTTGTTCTAAGACAATTCTCAGAACAGAAGTTAGTTAAACTATATCACTATTATAAACCTACTACTATTCTGGTCATGAAGACATGGGAAAATAAAATCCTGTACTTTTAATAAAACCTTTAAACTTTCTAACAACCATTATTTAGCTTACTACATGAACAAAGTTCATGAAAAATTTAGTTCAACTAACTTTATTTCATCTGTATCGTCTTTACCACTAGAAGGCCTAAAACTTTGATCACACTAAATACAGCCTAATTGTTCTTTAGAAATTCTGATTTCCTTATCCCTCTATACCCTAGACTCTTATCCACTGCCTGCATACAGACAATTCAAGCAGCCCTACGGTTATTTTTTCATTTGACTTTACTCAAACACCATCTACTGAATGTGACCCAATCTAACCTATAATTTAAAAGAGATTTGCTCCCGTCTCCACTTTTTTCAAACATCCTTATAAATAAAAGTATTGCAGGTGGATGGGGTGGGTGTGAGGCTGCTAATGAGTTTTTAATAATAGAATTTATTAAATTCTATTTAATATTATAAATTCCAGCCCAGTTGAAGACATGCCTTGGGATGCAAAGTCAGAGCAATTTGGAGTTGAAACTAAGGTCCCACCCAGAGAAGGTGAACCCCTCAGAAAGGAAAAGCTACAAGAGAATCCAAAGATTCTGATGATTGTGAAAGGACCACGTACAGTGCATGACTTTCCCTGGGATGATGCCCAGATTAATTTTTTTAAGGCAGAGAACTCCAAGACAAGGCAATTTTGAGGAACTATATAATAATCTCCTTCCAAATGCTTTCTTGCTGTTTCAAGCCCCTGTTCCATCCTGAACACGTATTCCTCTTTTTATCCATGATATTCATTCTAAGAAAACTTCTTTGAATAAAATTTTTTTGAACACTATTTAACTCCTCCTAAATTTTTTTTTATCTATGAAGGAAGGTGATAGTCCTGAATGTCTATGCTAAGGTTAGGACTGACTTTCCTTTCCTGAAAAGAGTAATTCCTCACTTCAGCCTGAGTCTAAGGCTCCCTAAGAAAAGGGTGCAGGGATAATCTCCTACACTATGCAAAACAAGTGGACTTCAGGCACAGGGCACCTAACCAATCTGCAACACATGCATTACGTTCAACTCTCATCCACACGAGGGCTGTACACACACCTCCCGGCTGCAGCGGACCAGGCACGTCTGGAGCACCTGTCACCCCTGACCTGTGGGCAGCTGTGCCATCGTCGCACCTGGGAGGATCATGCTAGGTTCCAGATGTGAGTGTCTGTCTCACAGCAGACTTTACCAGTCCTGTGCCATGCTGAGCATTTCCCTGGTGGTCAAGGTGGGTTGAACAAACATGGAGGCAACTTTTCTTGAGGATACCTCCCCTGCTCCCCACCTTACATGCTTTCTGCAACATAGGCATTAAGTTCACCTGCATCCACACTAGAAAGCAAGTCCATTTTTAACTAAGACAGAAGCCAGGGTGAGACTGCAGGGAGAGTGGTATCACTCACTGAATGGGCAACGGATGCTATGTCTTTCCTATGCATTACATCAAACTCCTGATGGGGCTAAAGCGGACTAATACCATTGTCCAAATTTTATGAAAACGTCCAGTGATTTGAGCTGAAATTTCAGCAATCAACAGCACTACAGTGTAAAAAGTTTGAATAAACAGAGGGGTTTGAAGTCTATGGTGTTTACGTGACTTGTGCTTTCAACTAGGTATCAGGAGAGCTGTCATTTAAACTCAAAAGTCTAATTTTGGTCCTGAACTCAGGGCCTACCGCCTACGGTGCTCCCTAAGAAGGGAGGCCCACTGTCCTACCAGAAGGCGTGTGCCTTGCTTTCAGCCTACCTGGGCAGATTCCTGGCACCCTATCTGGTCTCGGAGTTTCACCAGGGGCATCCCCTGTACACAGAGCCAGAAGTAAGGCTTGAGCAGGCAGGTGTTGCCCAAACAAACAACAAGATACAGGAAAACAGAAATAAAGAAAGCTTGAAAAGAAAGTTTGAATGAAATTGGATTATCGGCACTGGAAAACAGGCTTGTCACAGCTGATCATTTTCTCCTTAGCGCAGAGAGCCAAGCAGTGAAAGCAGCGAGGCTCAGAGTCGAGGCTTCAGAGCAGGGTCGGACAGGGCAGCTGCAGCCACAGGGAGGGGGAGGGAGCGGCTGGGGTTGAGTGCGGTGGGGGAAAACTGCTAGGTTCCAGACCCAGCAGGGAGACCTGGGGGGTTGCAGATGCGGCCTTTTCTCAGATGAGTGACACGTCCAGGCTGGCTGACAGCTGTAGGTGAGCTTGTAGCTCACCGTCCCCTGCAGCCCCTCCCCCCACCGGCGCATTCCAGACTGGAAGGGGATGGTGAACCACCAGGGCTGCACACACACACCTCCCGCTGCAGCGGACCAGGCATGTCTGGAACCACCCTGACCTGTGGGCAGCTGTGCTATCGTCGCACCTGGGAGGGTCATGCCAGGTTCCAGAGGGTTGGAGCCCGCGGCAAGGACGAGAGCCTGAGCCAGGGCGCGGGTAGGCTGTCCCTGTCCAGTAACACCCCCTCCTCCGACTCCAGTTCCCCTAGTCCCTTCCTGCACGGCCTCTTTCTGCAGGGGCGTCCCAAAGTAAGAGGGGTCAGTACCCTGGGGCGCCTGGGGACGTGCGTGTGTGTGTGTGCGCGCGTGCGTGCATGTGTGTATGACGGTGAACATGAGTGTGTGACTGACTGAGTGCACAACTGACTAGCAGTGCGTGTGACAGTGTGAGTGAGCGCTGAAGCGGCCGCCAGGACTTTACCTCCAACATGCCTGTCCTGCTCGCCCCGGCCGTGTCTATGAGCGTATTGTCCAGGTCAAAGAAAACTGCTCGAACACGACCCGGTCCCATGCTTCTTCCCGGCGACCGGAGAGAACAGTAACCCAGCCGCGCGCCGAGCCCGCCGCGCATGCGAAGCCGCCCAACCGGGAGCCGACGCGACCGCACTTAGGACAACAGCGGAACTCCCGCGAGATGTCTCTGTCCAGCGCGCCTGCCTCAGCTACTTATCGCGAGACTATACCCTCCGGACGCACCTGGGAGGAGGGCGTGTCCCTATCCGAGGCTTGGTCTGCGCCGTGTGGGTATCAGCGGGCCTCAGCTCCTCATATCCTACTTATCTCTAGTCCCAGTTTGTTCTTTTCGGTGGGGGCTTGTGGTAGCCCGGGAACTGTGCAGCTGGGCCGTGGCGGGGGTGTGTGCGGCTGTTCTGAGCCCACCTGACTGACAGGTCGCCTTTCGCAGCAGGAGCATGGGAGGGTGCAGAGGCAGGTTCAGCCAGTGTTAAAACCTCAGTGACAGACCTGCGGTATAGGACGGGGGAGGGGCTTTGCTTGTGCACCATCACCCGAGTTCCATCCCGGCTCCTGCAGGAGTGAGCCCTGAGCTCCTCCAGTTGTCTGGCTCCCAACTGAAATCGGTTTGCTCTCCAGAACCTAACCTCCCTACTGGACTTTATTTACAGTTTGTGACTCTGTTTCCTGGAGACCCCTGCAGAATAGCAGTATTCTTCCATGACTTCCTTTGGAGCAGATGAACAGTTCGTCTTCCAGAGAGGCTGAAGTGATTGTACAGTGGCTAGGGCGCTCTCCTTGCACGCGGCCGACCCGGGTTCGATCTCAGGCGTCCCATGTCGTCCGAAGCACCTGGGAGTAACTCCTGAGTGCAGAGCCAGGAGTAACACCCCATTGCAGGGTGTGGCCCCACAACAACAATAAAAACAGAATAGCCACCAGAGTGGATGAGGTTTTCCTCATGTCACTGCAAAATCCTCTGAATGTTTACTCGGAGCCTGCCCAAATAAGCGGGGACTGTCCTGAAAAACCCCAGGAAGTTCGGTGCAGGTAAGAAGTGTGGTCACTCCCCCGCCCCCTCGAGGCCCTGTGAGTTCTGCAGGAAACCAGCCCTGAGCTCTAGCACCGAGAATTGGTAGCAGGAGGGAGAAGTGTAGCACAAGAGACCGTGCGGGTTTGAGAATTCTGGATGCTTGAGACAGTAGCTTCAGTGGCTGCTCTTCCATCCCACAGGGAAATCTTCTATTCCTCATTGGAGCTTCTTACCACCAAGATCAAAGATGTCTGTGAGGATTCATGAGCCTTTAAGAACTTGCCAGTTATTGGTTAGGGTGTTGGCACATGTTTGGGGAGATGGTTGTGGACCTTTAGCTGGATGCAAGAATTTTTACCTTTCTGGTCCTTGGCGTGCCCCTATCCAGGTAGCATTATCCACCCCTTCCAGTTCCCTGTCCTGATTGGACAAAAAGGACTGTATCTGGGTGTCCAAGAGAAGTCAGTATTTTAAGAGTGTCTTGGAATGCCAGATTATATGGCAGTTATCTATCACCAAAAAGGAGGGCCAGGGAAGGATAGCACCCCCACCAGCAGAGAGCTTGTGTGACTTGTATTGGGCCTGTAGCTGCTGAACAGGTGCTGGAGGGTAGGTGCTCTGAATATGGATTTAAAAGAACAGACTGCTCATGTATTCAGAAGGAAGTTATTAATCCTGCTGTGGCCTCCAGTGTTGCCCTGAGCTCCCCCTCTGATGCTTTGATGGTTTTCAGAAGCCCAGGTCTCTGTATTGCACTGTTTGGCCCTGTGTTCTCAGGCTATCTCACAGGCTCTCTGAGAACACAGGGTTGGATGCATGGTGGAGCCTGTCAGGGAATCTGTGCCTCCACTGCCCCTTATGATAGCAGGAATAACGGTTCCCAGGCAGCTCCACGGAGGTCCAAGATGGCGGATTGATTCTAAGATCTGCATCCAAGAAAGAAATCCGTTTTTCTTTTGTCCCTTTTTAGGACCTTTTGATCCTCCTGTTCTAGGTCATAAATGAGGGAACTTGCCCATGTGAGCCTTGGGACCTGCGGCATGTTTCTGGTTTCTGCTTTCTGTCTGGGGCAGCCTGCGATATGAACTAGAAACACCTGAGTAGAAGAGCATTTTTGTGTTCATGCTTCTCACCTCAAGTCTGTGAGTCTCTGAGGTAAAGCTGAAAGTTACCACCTCTGGTGTGCCTTTTCATGGTGGGGCTAAAAAGTCATGAAATAGCCAGTGACACCTGGGGTGGAACCACGGCCAGGAGCCTGTGGGGTAGGGGAGCAGTCTTCCCTGGAATCCCCTGGAATAGAACCAGAAGTTGTGGGTGTATACCTCTGGATTGGAATGATCACAGTAAACTTTGCACCAATCTGCTCTTTTTTTTTTTTTGGGTCACACCCAGCAATGCTCAGGGGTTACTCCTGGCTCTGCACTCAGGAATTACTACTGGTGGTGCTCAGGGGACCATATGGGATGCCGAGGATTGAACCCGGTCGGCCACGTGCAAGGCAAACACCCTACCCGCTGGACTATCGCTCAGGCCACCTGCACCAATCTACTCTTTAGATTGATAGGGAAAAGGGAATAGGGAAAAGGGGCCCACAGTTGCTCTGCATGCTGTAGGGGTCCCATATTGGTGAAGCAAAGCTTCCTTGTCAGGAGCATAGGAAGTGATTATCCTGAGTTGGTGTGACTGACCATATAGAAAGACAGCCATGTTCCAGCCCTTGGGAAGTAAGAGTGGTCTTCTGTTGCAGGACACCTAAAAGCCTAAAAGCCTCTGCATCTGCCCTGGATTGCCTCCTGCAAATCACTTTGTAGATAAGGGGTAGCCTAAATGTGGCAGTTTATCTGACCATGTATTCTGTACTGGCTGGTATAAATATTTTCTCATGCTACCACAATCATCGTGGGACTAGCTAGATCTTACCAGCATATTTGTCTGGCCATGTTGGATCTCTAAGTAATTAGACCAGAGAGAAATGCTGTTTGCCTCCAAGCAAGCAAGCATGGCTCCCTGATAACTCAAAGGCAACTAAAATACAAAGCTACCGTGAAGTAGACGATACTCTTGTGAAGGCTTGGAGAAATATTTAACTGGCATTAGTATTAGTCTTTGGTACAGAGACATGCCATCTCAGAAACCCCCTTCTCTACGCTATAAAGGCATTTCCAGGCAGATCTTGGCTCAAAACATTAGCATATAATAGGACCTAGGTGAGGTGCTAGGAGAAATTACCTAAGGGCATTTGACCCTTCCTGCTTCCTATAATAGTGGGAGATCTGAGTTACAGGGGGTATAAAACCAGCCTGATTCCTCTCTCTCTCTCTTTCTCTCTCTCTCTCTCTCTCTCTCTCTCTCTCTCTTTCTCTCTCTCGCTCTCCTTTTTGGGCTCTCTTTTTGGACTCTCTTTTGGGGCTTGCACTCTTCTTGGGAGTCTTTGTCTCCTCTTTACAGGGCCTTTACACATGGTGGCCGCCATCTTGGCCTACGTGGCTGGGGTTCTAGCAGGGAATCCTAAGCATAGGGTTTTTCCTATTGCTGATTTGTATGCCTGAACCTGTGATAAGTAAAGCATTTTAAAACTGCATCGGATTCCTGAGTCTTCATCCATTCCCTGCCGGCTTCGGAGGTAGAAGGGAACTCGCTTCCCGGCACTGTCGGGGACCCCAGTGGCTTCCCGACAGCCTTCTGAGCACCAAGGAAAGGAAGTACTTGGAGGGCACGGGCAGATATGAAGACGGTGCAGGAAAACGAGGAAGCCCGGGTCTCCGAGGTCTGGGCTGGAAGGACCTGCTCTTTAGCATAGATTCTAGCACAATTCTAGCATGGGACTCAGTATGTACCCCTATAAACCAAGGGGGTGCCACACAGCCAAATCCTGCCGGGTCTTCAGTACAGTTTTGGGAAAGGAGCTTAATTCTGTTCCCATTGAGCTGTTGTCTGATATCTGTTGAGCTGTCCAAAAATCTCTCTGCTTTCTATAGACTGTTGATTACCCTGTGTTAGGGAACAGAATGTTAGCAGTGGAATCCACTGATTTAGGGCCTTTGGGTTCAGTGTGTAAAACTAGAAGCACCACTGGATGTCTTCAGGGTTTCAGCTCGTATTGTGGTCAGCTGTTGCTCTTTATTTCACAACTCGTGTTGGAATATCTGTAGCCCCCAAAGCAGGACCTCCAGGTCTGGGAAAGATCCTGGGGGCCACTTGCTGCTCCTTGCCACTCGCCTGTGCCCATGTCTGTGTCTGCTGCTCCTGCTCGCAGTGCTCTGGTCCAGCTAGCTAGTTGCTGGTCACCACTCTGCATTGTCTTCCTCTTCTTTTCTCTGTCCTTTGTCTTCCACCATCTGCCCTCTGTCCTCTGCCAGTTCGTATACCTGCTTATGCTATGCCTATCTCTATATATATTACCTATCCCTGCCTTTACCCATGTCTGCTCTGACTAGTCATACCACAGGTAAGGGGTCAGATCATCTCAATTATATCCCCACACTAGCCCCGTAGTAGAGCTGTGATGTGGGGAGTTGACCTCAGTTTGAGAAAATTTCAGGTTTCACTGCCCTCTTGTGTATGCTCCCTCTTGTCTGATGCTGGCAGTACCAGTGCCACTCCTGACAATTAAAGAAAGAGATGGATAAGTCCATCAGCCATATGTGTGGCTTTTGAGTCTGTGTAAAGGGTGGAAATTTCCTTGGGTGCATGTCCAAGAACTGCTTACTCTTTATCAGTTCTCCTTCATATAACATGTAGTACACAGTTGGAGTGTGACCATTTGTGACCCAAAATATGTCAATCAACCAGTGTGTGTGTGTGTGTGTGTGTGTGTGTGTGTGTGTGTGTGTGTGTGTGTGTGTGTGTATGTGGCTGGGCGCTTTTGTGTCTATTATTTTCCAATGATAGAGGCATGCTAAGAAAGGTCAGTTTTGAACCAAAAGGTGTTGGGGAAAGGCTGGAGTCCCTGACAGTATCAGGGAACAAGTTCCCTTTTACTTCAAGGGCTGGCAACAGACAGACAATGAATTCAGCACAGTTCCAAAAGACTTTCATTTATCACCAATAATTAAACAAACTCTGCTGTTGCAGTTCAAAGTGGCGTAACCTCCCAGACCTCAAGGATCCTGGCCAGAATTCCGACCACGTGCTCAGGGTCAGGTCTTTCACCAAGTGGATGCCTATCTTCTTCCCAGCACCTTTTATCCCCAAAACTCTGCCGAAGGCTAGGGAGACAAAAAACTTCCTCCCAGCCAGGGCTCTGTTACCTAAAATTAAAAAGAAAAAAAAACAAGAAACAACAAAACAGCCTCTAGGTACAGATGCCTGCTAGGCCACACCTTTGGTACAGCTCCATACATATGCTAATGCCATGGCAAGTCCCTGCTTCCCAGGTGGACATAAGTACAGCACTTGTGGATAGCCAGGGTTATGCTAATGAGATCTCTCTTTTGTGTAAACACTGATGGAGTGTGTGGCAGTTACAGGAGTTATTTAGACTCTGAAGTAATCATTTTTTTTTTTTTTTTTTTTTTTTTGCTTTTTGGGTCACACCCGGCAATGCTCAGGGGTTTCTCCTGGCTCTGCACTCAGGAATCACTCCTGGCGGTGCTCGGGGGACCATATGGGATGCCGGGGATCGAACCCAGGCCGGCACAGGCCGGCCGTGCAAGGCAAACGCCCTACCCGCTGGGCTATCGCTCCGGCCCTGAAGTAATCATTTTTGAAATACTATAATCTCAACTGTGATTTCTATGCTATATAGATTGGGCACAAGTTCTTTTAACACTCACTGGTCCCAGTGTGGGACAATTAGAACTTATCAGGAGACCACCAGGAGGCTACCTTCAGACTACCATTTTAGATTAAAGGAGGAATCATCCTACTTTGCCCTCAGGCAGTGAGCATGACCCTTTCAGTAAACAGAGGACAAGCCACTCAGAATCACCCTGTTGCAGAGTAGAAATAAGAAGGACCTTGTGAGTACCATCTAGATTCTTGAAGTTCATGGTCTGATATTATGATGTGATTCTCCCCATGAATATACATCTGTTAAGTTGTATTTCTTTATACCAGTCCTTAGCTTTACTGAGAGTCAAGTTCACTTGCCTGGAGGCAAATTTAGAAGGTATCCTTCCTTGATCTTAGCAGAGCTATTTCTTAATGGAGAATCCAACGTGGCCAGGCTTTCTTCTGATAAACCTGCCCCATACAGAATTCATCTTTCATCTGTTAGGGCCTTTTTGGTTTTGTTTTTGATTTTTGAGCCACTCACCTGGCTGTTGCTGAGAGGTTAGTCCTGGTTCTGAACTCAGGAGTTACTCCTGGTGGTGCTCAGTGGACCAGAACCTAGGAGATGCCTGGATGGATCTTAGGGCAGCTGCGAGCCAGGCAAGTGCCCTCCCAGTGGTACTGTGTCTCTGGGCCTTGACTTGTCTCTTATTCTGAAGCTGTTCTGCGGCCCAAGAGGGAGGTCTGGGCTTCTAATCACATTCCAGATCTGCTCACCACAATAAAGCAGTAAAGATCCATGGGGCAGGGATGTGACTCAGTGTCAAAGCTCCTGCCTCACATGCTTGGGGCTGAGAGTTTGATCCCTGTCACTTCTCTTCTGTGCCAAGTGCAGTTGCTGCTGCTATAAACAAGTATGAGACCTCCAATCTACTCCAACAACAGTGACAGCAGGTCGCGGTCTACTTATACAGCAGCAATAGACATTCTCAGAGAGGACCTGGAAATCCATGTGGGAAAGAAAACTAGGCTAGGAAGTCCAGGGATAAAGGCACACACCTGGCCAGCAGAGTTCCTGAATATCCTCTACCTCTCCAGAGAGCTGAGAGGCTGTAGGGCAGTGGCGCAGACTGGGAAGAGGATCCGACTCAGGGCCATGCCAAATTTACTATGGAGCTGGTCCCCAGCCCAGGTAACCAAGGCTCTCGATAGAGGTAGGGTCTCTGCATCTCTGGAGGCCTGAGCAAAGACTGTGTTCTTCACTGGATGCCCCTCACCCAAGGCAGCAGACCACCCTGGGCACAGGGTTGCACTCATGAGTACAGGGTGGGGAATCAGTTATTCTGCCCTGATACCTGGGGTGCTAGACCAGTCTTTCCCAGGGTAACCTGAGGAGCATCTTGATCCCCACCCTGGTTCACCCAGTGGCTAAGCCCTACTGTAAGTCAGCAGTTGTCATCCTTATAAATAATGATGACTCATCACCGAGTCCCTGTACTCACCATGGCCCTAGCTTTACTAGTAAAGCTGTGTGCCCTGGGCTGAGTGACTTGATCTCTGCCTTTGTGTTTCAGACTCTGCCTTTTGGAGAGTGGGTCACCCCACAGTTTCCAGGGATATGGGTGAGGCGTCAGACTTGCAGACATAACCTCACGGCTATCACATATGTCACAGAAACAACAGTGTGGGGCCTGGGGCATCAACAGCTCATACCTCAGCTGCTCCCCTTGCAGGTGTGAGGGCACAGATTTGAGTCACAGGGCCATGAGGGTACAGATTTGAGTCCCAGAGCACAGAGCTCTGTCTTGGGAAGCATTTTCTAGTGCACTATACTTATTTCTCTCTCTGATTTCTTTACACATCACCCTTTGCTTTGTTTAGGATTGTTTATTTCTTTATGTTTTGTTTTCGGGCTACACCTGGCAGTGCTCAAGACTTATTTTTGGCTCTGTGTAAAGAGATTACTCCTGGAGGACTCAAGGGACCGTAAAGGTACTGGTGATCAGACTTAGGTCAGTTGCATGGAAGACAAGCACCCTACCAACTGTACTGCTTCAGCCAAGCCCCACACTAAAAACAAAAGGATGTGAAAGAGTGAGAGTAGTTTTTATTTGTCTAAATGATCCCAAGAGAGTGAGATGATTGACTCAATAAAGAAATGTAATATTCCTAAAAAAGAAAGCTGTTTTTATTTAATTCAATAAGCAAGTGCTATTTTTTTAATATGTGACATATATCACAAAATGTGTAATCATAACAGTATGATTCACACTGCATCGTTGGTAAAATCTACATGTCATACAACTTAAACTGTTGTGGTAAGAAGACACAAGTGTTTTAATAATTTTCAGATATTAATAAATCACTTGTTCATTATTATCACAGACCTATGAATTATTTATAGAAAATTTATAACACATTACTGCACCTCTTATTCCCTAGGAGCTGTCACTCTAACGTGTTTCTCTGAACTCAACTTTATAGGATTTCACTTATGAATAGAATGATATAGTATTTGATATTCTCTGGCCTATTTCACTGAGAATATTGCCTTCAGCATCCTTTTTTAAAGTATTATACCACTGTGAGATATACAATTACAAAGATATACAATTAAAAATTGTATTGTCAATTTTAATTTTTAATAATCAAATATCACTGTGAGATATTTGGGTTTTGGTCATACAGTGTTCCAGCACCCATCCCTCCACCAGTGCCCATCACCAACGTCCCGGTTCCCTCCCCCTCCCCAGCCCGCCTCCATGGCAAGTTCTTTATTTCTTTCCCTCTCTCTCTTTTCCTTCCCTTCCAGACTGTGGATTACAGAACATACATTAAAGGGTTGTCATGTGTATCTTTTTGCCTCTATTTAATGCTCAGTTCTAGGTTGGTATTAGTACCCTCGACAATTGTTAGCACACTGTTCCATTTTCTGTCTTATCTAGCCTCTGACTCCCACACGTTTGTGATAATTTCCACCTTTGACAAGACCTCCTGATACAAGGTCATGTTTCACTTGACCTTGGATATTGGTATCATAATATGTACATATATATTTATTTCATGCAAATAAATGCAGTCATTCTGTGTCTGTCTCTCTCCTGGCTAATTTCACTCAACAAAATCTTCTCCATGTCCATCCATTTATAGGTAAATTTTATAACTTCATTTTTCCTAACAGCTGCATAGTATTCCATTGTGTAGATGTACCAAAACTTCTTTATCCAGTTATCGATTCTCAGGCACTCTGGTTGTTTCTAGATTCTGGCTATTGTGAATAATGCCAGCATCCTTTTTGTAATCACAAATCTGAGGATGTATTTCTCTCTTCGGGCTGAATAGTATTCCATGGTCCATATATTCCCCTACATGTGTTCTATTTTCCTCTGGGAGCTATGATTTCAATGCTGTTTGTAAAGAGCAGAGAGATTACATGTGTGACAGTTTTATCATAAGGAGCTATCGTCACCCATATTCTTGACAGGCAGATGTATACAGCGTATGAACTAATGACTCTACTGAATTCCGATGCACAAACTGCCTGCCTTAAAAGAAAACAGAAAATAAAATCCAGATATTTGATAGGTTTTGTTTTCGACCATTCAGGTATTTCCCCACGTGAGATTGTTATTGATAACCTTGTGTATGTCCCTCCAAACAGCAACTATCTGCCAGTGAAGTGAACAGAGCCTCGAGATGTTTGACTCTTTCATTAAAGATGAAGGTTTTATTCCAGGCCACAGACCACAAAGGAACAGGAGAGAGGCAAGGTCCCCATAGGACAGAGACACTGGAGGGTCAGATTCTGATGCCTCCAGACCCCACTAGATGTGGGGGAACCTGAGGGAGGGGAAACTCGGGGAAATCAGCCAGACACCCTGGGGCACATCTTGAGGATTCTTTCCTAGGAAGTTCCTAGAGGAGCTTCCTGAGGGGTTCCAGATCTCAGGTAGGGGACAGAGTGGGACTGAGGGAAATAGTTTCTGAGTGAGTGAGAATCAAGCTTCACTGAAGTGTCAACTTGAGATCACGACGTCTCCTAGACCCAGATCACTAGGACCCTCGGGAGTGAAATATCCCCAATTCCCTGTGGTTCTGAGTATGAGTGTGATTCCTCACTAAATCCCATCTCTCCCCAAGGCAAAAACACCCTTGATACAGTCTGGAGGTATCATTGTTCTAAAAGGTACCTGCAAATAGTAATAAGTTTCCCCAGTGTCCTCTGAAAATTTGAGCAACATGCCTGATGCCAGTCATTGATGTCAGCACCCCACTTCAGTGTGACAACCAGACAGTTAAGGTGTCAGTGGATTTCATGGAGTCAGAATTGCCACTGTGCAGAAGTGAAATCTCTCAAACATCATTATTTTCTGGGAGAGGACGAGCCTGTCAAGGATATGAACACATTTGGAGTGCATTCGAGACCTAGACTGCTCCATTCGAAACAACACCCTGAATGTGAGCTATCAAGGATATGAACACATTTGTAGTGTATTCTGAGATACAGACGAACTGTTTCATTCTCAATGACATCCTGAATGTAATCTGTGGTTACACCATGCCACCTAGACTCAGCCACCTAGCAGCTCCTGCTCCTTTTGTTCTGTTTAAAATGAGAGCAGGGGTTTATTTTTTCAGAGGCAGCCCCCGCTAAAGTCCTAAACTCAGATTGTGTGACGGGAGATTAGGGGATACTGTTTGGTGTTAGGAAAAGGTGTTAGAATCAGTGTTCTACCCCAAGTTTGCCCCTTGGGGTATTTTCATGAGACTGTCCCAGACCCAGGTTACCAAGACTCAGGATGAAAGGTGCATCCCCATCTCTTTGGGGGTCAGAACACAAGTGTGGTTCCTTAGAGGCCCCTACTTACCCCAGGGCAGATAATCATCCTGGGGACAGAGTCCTACCCAGGTCTGGGTGCAAAAAATCCTCCATTGTATCCTGGTACCGGGTCATTAGTCTAGGTCTCCCCAAGTGAAAGGCTGAACTGTATCTTGACCCTTAGTCTTGGATGTCAGGTGTCAGTTCAATGAGATAACCATAGGGGTCAACAACGTCACCATGGATCTCCTGGAATGTGCCAGAAGCTCCATTCACTGTCTACAGTGAATGATCAGTACAGTGTGTGATCTTCCAGAGTGTGTGTGCTGTGGGGTCTTACACATCCTCCCCTCCTTTACTTCTCATTTTATTTTGGCACCACACCTGGGGATGCTCAGGAATGAATATTCACAGTGCTTAGGAGTCCATATAGAATGCTGGGGTTCAAACCTGGGTTGGCTGCATACAAGACAAGCACCCTTTCTGCTTTTTACTATCACCCCAGCCCTTCTATTTTGCCATTTCTAATATGAATTTCAAGAATAACATAGTTTGGGTGTGGTGGGAATATATAAACTCAGTGACCTGTGTAGGGGAAACTCACCAGAAATTTGCCAGTTTACTCACTGTTTCCTAATTACAGCATGACCACTGAGGCCCCTTTACTGGGCTTGGCGCTTCCCCACATCAAGTGAAATGCATTTCAGAGGTGACTGTGGGTCAGAGGTCAGAAGACAGCAAACATCGTTGCAGGCCTGAGCTTTTCTGATATTAGGTGCTTGTGACCCCTTTTGGCCAGGTATATCCCCAGAGGGCTCCACGCACCCTTGGGTGTCAACTGGATGCCCACCACCAACCTTACCCTGGCACCTCTTGAGACCAGTGGGACATCTTTGGACATAAAGTGAAACCATCTGCCTGATAGGCTATGAATGGCTAGGAGTAGCCCTAAAACCCAGCTTGGTACAGGCACAATTCCATCGATCATCCACGGGGCCACAATATGGCAAACAATGGAGCACTGCCTTGCCTGCCTATTCCCACTATTGTACAGGGCATTCAATCAAGACCCCAGAAGTTCTGATAAAACACTCCATTACCATTAAGTCTAAAGGAAAATTTCCTCATTAACCACAGAATTATGTTATTTTCCTTGTCTAGGCTATGAAAAAAGACAAGGGAAATACTAGATTCTCAACCTTCTTTCCCAGAATGGACTTGCATATTGATTGAACCCATGTATGAACCCTTTGTATGACTCACACACAAAGACACACATGCACACACACACACACGAACACACACAAACACTCCCACCTATGGAATGTAGGAGATACTAAAACCACCCACAAGCCATGGACAAAGGTGAAGTGGTGTGGGATCCAGTCAGTAATGACTCTAGTCCAGCGGTCATCTCCAAGTTGCACTACATGTCCAGCCCATCTGATGTTTGACACCTTGGCAAACGAGACAGCATCCCTTACTCTTGATTGTCTATGGAGGTCAGAGCTCGGATTCCTTCTCTCACTTGAGTGAGACATGATATTCCAAGCATAGCTCTTTCAATTCCACTTTGGGAGACCCCAGTATAGCATTCTCATCCTGCTTTCGTAGGGCCCAGGTCTCTGAGGCATATGTTAATGCAGGGAGTACGGTGGAGTCAAAGAGATGTGCCCAGAGCCGGAGGTTCTGTGTGTGTTTAGTTATTTCTTTGATGCTCTTGAAGGTGTTCCATGCCACTCTTCCTCCTGCGCAGCTCAGGTGCTAGGTCGTTCATCATGTTGACTTCTTGACCTAGGTACACATAACTGCTGCATTCAGAGATATTTGTTCTGTTGAGAGTGAATGAATCTAGAACTAGTTCATTTTTCATGAACATTGTTTTGTTTAGATTCAGCTGTAGACCTACCTTTCCACATTCACAGTCGAAGTCAGCCAGCATTTGTGGCGCTTGGCTAATGTTTGGTGTTTTTAGAACCATGTCCTCAGCGAAGCGGAGGTGGTGTAGTAGCCAACCATCTATCTTCACTCCCATTCCTTCCCATTCTAATCGTTTCATGACATTCTCAAGGGTGGCACTGAAGAGTTTCGGTGAAATGGTATCATCCTGCTGAACCCTTCTTTTGACATCAATGATCACTTTCTTGTAGAATGGTGAGATCCTGGTGGTGATTCCGTAATGCATCTCATGAAGGAGCTTGATGTATTGAGTTTGAACGTCCTGTTTGGCTAGGGCTTCGATGACTGCTTCAGTTTCAACAGAATCAAAGACTTTCTTTAAACCAATGAACGTTAGAAAGAGTGGCATCTTGAACTCCCTACAAACCTCAGTGAGCTTGGTTACCATGTGGATATGTTCTGAATCCACCAATATGTTCTGGTCGACTATTCTGAATCCTTTTCAGAAGCCAGCTTGCTTGCATGGTTGTCCTTCATCTAATGTTCTGCCAATCCTGTTTAGGATGACTCGATTGAACAGCTTGTCTCGAGCTCAAAGAGATGTGCCTGGAGCCGGAGGTTCTGTGTCCTTTTAGCTATTTCTTTGATGCTTTTGAAGGCATTCCACGCTGCTCTCGTCCTCCTGCACAGCTCAGGTGCTAGGTCGTTCATCATTAGCCAATGAGGCAAGGCACAAGCCTCAGGCAACCATAAACTAGTGTCCAAGCTCGCAAAGCAGTGCAGAGGAGCAATAAAGGAAGATCTCAAAGAGAGAAGAGCAACAATACCGGCCGATGCAGCAGAAGCCGGGAAAAGCATTCACCACACCCGCCTGTCCTTCAACAACTAGTAGACCAAGATTACTGCCTTCTGACGTCCTGATGGATCTAGCACATCTTCCAGAAAGGCAATGGAGAAGATTATCCATGACTTCTACTCAGATCTCTTTGACAGCCATATCTACCTGCCCACATACCAAATTCCACAGGATGGATATGTCATTCTCAACATTCTCCCTTCTGAAATCCGACATGCCCCATTTTGTCGGTAAAGAAGTGAACAGCACCAGGCCTAGACAAAGTCAGACCCGAACACCTGAAGAATCTGCCATCAGTACTCATCAATACGCTGGCTCAGCTCTTCACACGCTACCTGTCTGAATGCAAGGTGCCCTCCCAATGGAAAACAAGCAGGACAGTTCTACTGTTCAAGAAGGGAGACATCCACGACATTGGCAACTATCACCCCATCTGCCTGTTGTCCGTCATCTACAAGCTGTTCACTGGAGTCATCCTCCATATGTTAAATTTTTTAATTAATTAATTATTTTTATTTTTGTGACACATCCAGTGATGTTCTGGGGTTATTCTGGCTCTTTGCTCATTATTCACTTGGCGGTGCTCAGGGGACCATATGGGAAGCTGAACATTGAACACGGGTCAGCCGCGTGCAAGGCAAACACCCTACCTGCTGTACTATTGCTCCATCCCTTTATTTATAATTTATAAATATTTACATCTTCCCATATTAAAAGGCAATGGTGTAAAACAGGCCAATTTTTTTTCAGTTGTTTAATGACTAACAGTGAGACATATAGGTACAAGGTGGTTATGGTTTGGTTTTAGGAATGTAGGAGACCAGGGTATTTTAAAAACTCTTTTTTTTTTTTTTTTGCTTTTTGGGTCACACCCGGCGATGCTCAGGGGTTACTCCTAGCTCTGCACTCAGAAATTACTCCTGGCAATGCTCGGGGGACCATATGGGATGCCGGGGATCGAATTCGGGCCGGCATAGGCTGGTCGCGTGCAAGGCAAGCGCCCTACCCGCTGGGCCATTGCTCCAGCCCCAATTTTAAAAACTTTTTATACTTAAAATGTTTATTCTTATCACAGAAAAAATTATTTTTTTCTCTTTTATTTGTATTTTTATTTATTTATTTATTTTTTAAAATTACAAAAATGTTCATGTTTGGGTTTCAAGCCACACAGTGTTCCAGCACCCATCCCTCCACCAGTGCCCACCTCCCACCACCAATGTCCCTGATACCTTCCCCCTCCATTAGCCTGCCTCCGTGGCAGAATCTCCATCTCTTTTCTCTCTTTCTCTTTCTCTCTCTTTCTTTCTCTCTTCCCTCTCTTACATGTTATCACAGAAAAAATAATCTTTTTATATCTCTGAGAATGAAAAGAACGCTAAGTTATACCATTAATCTTGTTATAATAATTATTTGGGGGCATCCAGATTGCTCAGGGCTTTTCCTAGCTCTGCATACAGGGATGACTCTTAGTGGCCTTGGGGCACCACCTCTGCTGCCCCAGATCCAACTAGCATTGGTTGTATGTAGCCACGTGTTCTAAGGACTGAACTTCCTCTTTGACCCCTTTATAATATTTTTAAAATTTAAGTAATGAATCTTAATCAACAGGGAGGAACAGGATGCTTTACATTTTTCAATGTTATGATGAATTCATAAGTGAATGTCTTTGGTGGAAGAACAGAGGACAATCAAAGGCTGATAGTGACAGTGCTGGAAGGGTCCCTGCTGGGCTCTGAAAAACAGGGGTTCTGGGTCCAGGTAAGAAAGGAGGCAATCCTTTATTTAATTGATTGATTAGATTATATTCTTACTAAATTAATGACTCAGTTATTGTGGAATGAATTAAAACTTTAAATTATAGAAATTAAAATTTCTAAATATTGAAGCACTTTCTGGGCTGGTATATTTTCACCCCCTGAAGCTGCTTTTCCATCTTCAGATCTGAGCACAGGGAGAAAGCCAAGGTCCTGAGAAAGAAAACTTCCCCCCTTTTTATTCATGAACAATAAAACACTCTGAAAGGAATCTGGCAGGTGGCATGAAGTGCCTGGGAGTGCTCAGCAGATGGCAGCAAAGGACAGCAAATGTGTGAATCAAGGAATACAGTCACTGCCTGCTTCCCGTGAACACTTTACCGTCACTGTATCACTGTATCACTGTCTTCCCATTGTTCATCGATTTGCTCGAGTGGGAACTAGTAACATCTCCATTAGTCCTGTCACAAGCAAGTGTAACCCAAGGGCATCTACTTGTCCAGGGACAGGAGGAGCCCCAAATCATTCTTCAGGTCATGGAACTGAGGGCCCTAATTGTTACTAGTTTTTGGCATAACTGGTAATTAAAACACGGGTAGCTTGCCAGGCTTTACCGTGTAGGTGGTATAGTCTTAGTAGAAGGCTCTCAAGTCGAGCATTTGCTGATGAAACTTAAAGGGGAAGATCAGGTTTTCTCTTGGATGGAGCTCTGAGGAACTATGGAGTCTGGATGTTGAGAATGACTGACTGCATGATGTGTGGTTTGCTCTGGCTTCTTGCTAGGCTTACTGGTATCAGTTAAACCCTGTCTAGAAATTGTTTACTATGTATAAATGTGAAAGAACTTGGGAAGAACCTTACTCTGTGGCATAATGCAGGCTTTACCAAATGCTGCTTGATGACACTGTTATGGTAGATGTCACTTGTATTTGAATGAATCTGGGATTTCTTCATTGAATTTTTTAAAAGTATGGTAAAGTGTTTTACCATAGTTATTCTTCTTCTTGTTTCAGTCGTGGGAGATTATAGGGCTTCAGGAATATATCCAGTTCTTCCAGGTTCTCATGTTTCATGGCATATTTCACCTACATCACATGGAGCACGCTAATGGGTGACCTTTTCTCCCACATCACAGGGAGCAGCCAAATGGGTGACCTTTTAATCCTATATCACATGGAACAGTTATTTGTGTGATCTTTTCTCCTATATCACATAGAACAGTTATTTGGGTGACCTTTTCTCCTATTGGTTCTCTAGCTCCTGCTCTGGAAGCCAACTTGGATTTATCTGTAAGGATAAAACCATCAGTGACCTCTGTTAGCAGGGTCACTGGCTGTGGCGATATTGTATAAGTTCCCGAAGGACCTGCCAGAGTTGCAACTGGAAGCTGAGGATCTCAGCCCCACATCAGAAGCATAGCCTCTGGGATGGGAGCAGGAAGCCCAGTCTCATGGATCGCTTGCCTTTGTCATGATTTATGACTTTAGTTATCTTTGTTTCTATTTTATCTATTATTTTATAATTTAAATAAAATCTAATTGTTTTAATGTATGAATTATTTTCTTTTAATTTTATGAGCCCCAACTGGCAGTGCCTAATGCTTACTCTTGCTCTGTGCTCAGGGATCTTGCCTGTCAGAACTCGCGTGACTATATGATGTGCTGGGAACCAAATCCAGTTGGACCACAGGCAAGTGCCCTCCCCACTGCACTCTCTCTCCTACCTCAGCAAATGTTGTTCTCTATGGATATGACGGAATCTTCTGCCAGAGCTGTGCAAAGTTCACTGAATCCAGTTCTAGTGTATCTGGTGTATCCCATGCCCCATCTATTACCCATCAGTTCCTAACCTATCCAAACCCTCAGGCCCTACGACTCCCAGCATGTGTTTTGTTACCATCTCTGTCAAGTCTCCAGTTGTATTTTCTACAATTGGAATCATATCATTGATACCTTTGGAGTTCTCCCTCTATTTTTAAATCAACCGATGATTTTATGTAAATTACTCATTGATAAAATACCCCCCATGTATCCATGTCGATGTTAAAGTGTTAAAGTGAAGCTCTTTTAGGCATGAAACACATTGATGGATTGCTGGATAGAGACTGTTCCAGCATGGCACTAGGTCAGAAGAAAAGAAACCAGTGGCTCCTCTGAAACCCCCCCCACCCCCTAAATTGAAAGAAGCGATGACAGCTAGAAAGACTAACCATGATGAGAGAGTTTTTTACAGATTTTTACAGTCAGATCATTGGTTCCCCTCCCTGTGTCCACCCCTTTGGAAAAGCCTGTTTGAGAAAGGGACACAGGGGCCTAGGGAGAGCGCTTTTCTTTGCAGTAGTGAGGCTATTTTTTTTTTCTCTTATATTTTTAGGTGTCACCTGATGATACACAGGGGTTACTCCTGATTTTGCACTCAGTAATTACTCCTGGTGGTGCTTGGGGACCATATGAAATGTGGGGGAATCAAACCCTGTTTGGCTGCATGCAAGGCAAATTCCATCCCTGCTGTACTATCACTGCGTGAGGTCAGTACTTTCATCCTGAATGTGCTCCAAGGACGAGTGGTATAGGGACGCACATGGCCATGTTTCTTGGTACCCCACAAGCTGTGATTATAGAGATGGTATGCCCAGGTGTGTTCACATGACCACAAAGTGTGTGAGTTTTGTGTGCAACCAACTGTATTTGCCCTATTAATACAGGGAAATAGGAGACAAATAAAACTAAATCACCGGCTGTAATCAAATGAAACACCAAGAACAGAAAAACAGCTCCTAGGATGCAGCCCGTCCATATCCCAGATGCCTCATTGCTTCCCGGAGAGACACGGAAGTGCATTGTGGAGAACTTCTGTCTCCCTCACTGACAGGCTTTGAGTCTGGGTCAACCAGCCCCTGACAATAGGAGGGAAGAGGAGGTCCTGCAGATGCCTCTCTGTTGCAGGACTCCTAAGGGCCGCTGCATCTGCTCTGGATTGCCTCCCGCAAATCACTCCGTAGATAAGGGGGTAGTCTAAATGTGGCAGTTTATCCGACCATGTATGCTGTACTAGCTGGTATAAATATTCTCCCATGCTATCACAATCATCGTGGGACTAGCTAGATCTTACCAGCATATTAGCCTGGCCACGTAAGGACACCTAAGTAATTAGACCAGAGAGAAATGCTGTTTGCTTCCAAACAAACAAGCATGGCTCCCTGATAAAATATAAAACTACAATGAAGTAGAGGAGACTTGTGAAGGCTTGGAGAAATATTTAACTGGCATTGGTATTGATCTTTGGTACAGTGACATGCCATCTCAGAAACCCCCTTCTCTACATTTCAAAGGCCTTCCTGGCTCAAAACATTAGCACAGTAAAGGCCCTAGGTGAGATGCAGGGGAGGGATTACCTGAGGGCATTGGACCCTCCCTGCTTTCCATAACAATGGGAGGGAAGGTCTGAGTTGCGGGGGTATAAACTAGCCGGTTCCTGCTCTCCCGGTCTTCTTCCGGTGGGATCTCGCCTTGTGAGCGTTTATTCCCCTTGGAAGTTTTTACGTGGTGGTACGCCATCTTGGCCTACACGTGGCTGGGGTTCTAGCCTGGAATCCTAAGCATCGGGTTTTCCTTTTGCTGATTTGTATGCCTGAACCTGTGATAAGTAAAGCCTTTTAAAACTGCATCGGATTCCTGAGTGTTCATCCATTCCTCGCCCGGCTTCGGAGGTAGAAGGGAACTCGCTTCCCGGCACTGTTGGGGACCCCCGGAGTGCCCCGATACCTCTCCATGAGTGATTTTGGACAAAGCCATTCCCTCTCTCTGGCTCTGAGTTCCCATTGGTGGGTAGCAAAAGTAGTCACCTGCCCAAGGTTCCACATTTCTCCATGGCTGAGAGCCGAGTGCAGACTCTGTGTGTGGGAGGCTCAGGGTCATCTATGTACTACTGGATAACCTATGCACTATATCCATACACCACAGAACCTGGAGTACCACAATGAACTCAGAGTGTCGACTGCCCTCAAAATACAACTGTGTCTCTGCGCCGGTATTGTTGACATCAAACTGAATCACTTTCCAGCAAGTCTGACTTGCTCAGATAGGTCCCATCAGGATTCAAGGAAATCCCAGAACGTACCATAAGGTCTGGGCGGGGTTGGGGACTCAGTCTAAGAGTTGCATGCAGCATGGGGCTTTGCACGAGGAGAGGCTGGGATCCATCTCCAACAACACCTTGGCCCCCTGAGCACAGAGCCATGGTAGCCCCTGAGCAGTGTCACTCGTGGCTCCCAAAGAGCCACATCTAGGAGACTCTGGAGTGTCCAGATAGGTTTACAAGTAATATGAAGGCTGTCCTGGGATGGGAGATCTGAGGGTCTCTGAGTATCCTTGTGGAAGTTACTTTATTTTTTTAAAAATATTTTATTATACCACCATTAGATATACAACTACAAGATGTTCATGTTTGAATTTTGGTTCTACAGTGTTCCAACACCCATCCCTCCACCCCGCCCATCTCCCATCACCAATGTCCCCACCTCCCTCCCCCTTCCCCCAGCCTGCCTCCATGGCAGGTTCTTTATCTCCTCTCTCTCTCTCTCTCTCTCTCTCTCTCTCTCTCTCTCTCTCTCTCTCTCTCTCTGTCTCTCTCCTTCTCGCTTCCCTTTCTTACACATTGTAGATTGTAATATATTCTAGAACATGATTGTTCCACTAGTTTGATGTACCGGGTCTGGACCACAAAAATGGTGGCTATTATGGTGAGCGAGTCTCATCTGGCTGTCTCTGAGGTCCTACAGAGATGATGGACCCACTCCCAAAACCCATCTTGCCTCCTGGGAGCCTCATGGTCAACTGAGCTAGGGGAGAGCCAGATGACAGCTCTCTCCCCATGCATCTGAGTCTCTGCATCATGGCCGAGAGCCCTGAGGCAGTTCATGGGCAGGGCCACCAGGCCTCCAGGACGGGTCAGAGAGGGAAGGGGTACCCCAGCTCCATCTCCAGGAACACCTGGTGACTTCCACCTCTGAGAGCCGCCTACCTGGGCTCAAACTCAGCTGCTCTGAGCTGGTCTTGAGATCAGCATCTCTCTTGTGTGAGTTCTGATGAGCTGTGGGTTTTGGACCGCGAAAATGGTGGCTATTATGGTGAGAGAGTCTTATTCGGCTGCTTCCGAGGCTCTACAGAGGTGATGGACCAACACCCCAAAACCCATCTTTCCTCCTGGGAGCCTCATGGTCAGCTTAGCTGGAGGAGAACCAGATGGCAGCTCTCCCCCATGCATCTGAGTCTCTCATCTTTCTCTCTATCTCTATTTCTGTCTCTGTATTTCTCCCTCTCTTCGCCTACACCTTGTGACTTGCCTACAGTTTATGATGCAATTATCTATGTGTCTATTCAGTAGTGAGTTCTAGTGTGACATTATAGTTCCTCATTCCCCATCGACCTCCCCAGTTTGTTACAACAACAATGATCATTATGTTGTATAGATGTGAAAGATCCTGGGAAGGACCTGGTCCTAGCCTACTTCGTTACTTAAGCCTCTTGTGCAGCTGTGCACTGTCACAGCTGTGCATCTGGTCTGTCCCTTGTCCGTTTCATCTGGTTGTGGAGGCTGCGAGTCCATAGCCATGCCCACTGGCATGGAGAGGGAGGAGCCCAAATCTCTTCTCCAATTCCGGCCAGCATGGCTTCCCCCAGATGACTGCTTTTACCCTAGGAGCTACGTTGGTCTTGAACTGGGACTAGCCAATTCCTCAGAGACTCCATGGGGATGCTCCACGTGGGTCAGGCAGCACATTGGTGTGTCTGGGCTGTCCCTTGTCCAGTTCATCTCTATTGTTACTATTTTGGGCATATCAATACACCACGGGTAGCTTGCCAGGCTCTGCCATGGCTCTGGGTTCACCCAGGGGGCCCAGTCTTTTCCTATTTCAGACCATCCACCATGCATGGCCCACAGGAACACAGAGCCTTGGGGCTATAGACAAGCCTATCTCCTGTCTGCCACCTGCCAATGCAGCCGGGCACCCCAGCCACACCTGCAACACCTCAAGGGGTAGGTAGCCCTTTGGAAGTTACTTTAGACCATGGTCAGGGGTCAGAGCCAGACTTGAAACAGCCAGTAGGACTTCCTGACACTTCCCTGTGGAAAAGGCCTAGTCCAGGCTCCAGAGCTCCCTGTCCGATGTCAGGATGGCGTGAGCTTTTGTTTAAAAGGCAAGGAGCTGAAGGAGATGAGGGGTGAAGATACCACAGACACAGAACAAAACAGGTGTGGTGCCGGAAAATCAAATACCTAGGAATTATTTGACTAAGAACGCAAAGGATCTCTACAAAGAAAACTAAAAAATGTTACTTCAAGAAATAAAAGAAGACCTGAGGAAATGAAGATACTTTCCCTGTTCATGGATTGGGAGAATCAACATTATCAAAATGGTAATATTCCTAGAGCTTTACAGAGTCAATGTGGCCTCTATAGGATACCCATGACATTCCTCAAAGAAATTGACCAAACACTCCTGAAATTTCTGCTGGGATAATAACCTCCCATGAATACCTAAAGCAATCCTTGGAAAAGAGATGGAGGTATCACTTTCTATAACTTCAAACTCTACTACAAAGCAGTCGTGATTCAAACGGTATAGTATTGGTATAGAGACAGACCTGTAGACCTATGGAATAGAACTGAATATCCTGAAACACACTCTCAAATATACAATGACTTAATCTTCGATAAAGAAGCAAAAAAAATATTAAATGGAGCAAAGCTTCTTCAACATATGGTACTGGGAAAACCGGAAGTTACATGAAAAAAATTAACTTAGACCTCCTAATGCCATGCACAAAAGTCAGATCAAATGAATTAAAGATCTCAACATTGAAGAAAACAGGAAAAATGCTCTACGACATTGAAGCTAAGGGCATTTTCAAAGACTGTGAAATACCACTGACAAGCAAATGGAAACAAAGATAAACAAATGGGATTATATAAAACAAAAAGCTTCTGCACCTCAAAAAGAAACAGTGACCAAGATACAGACACAGCCCACATACTGGGAAAGAATATTCACCCAAAGCTCATCTGATAAGGGGTTAATATCCAGTATATATCAGGCACTGGTAGAACTTTATAAGAAGAAAACAGCCAACTCTATCACAAGATGGGGAGAAGAAATGAACAGAAACTTCCAAAAAGAAGAAATTTGAATGGACAAAAGGCATATGAAAAAGTGCTCTTCATCATTACTCATCAGGGAAATTCAAATCAAGACAACAATGAGATATCATCTTGTTGCAGTACATCAGGTTGTTGCCCACAACCTCTGCATCTTTCCTGGAGTTACCTCCTGCAGACCACTATGTAGATAAAGGGTGGAAAACAGTTTGTGACTTTATGTGGCAGTATATCTTACCATGTATTCTGTTAGCTGGTATAAATATTTTCTCTCATGCTGCCACAATTGTGGGACTAGATCTTACCAGTATATTTACCTGGCCACATTGGATCTCTAAGTAAGTAGATAAGAGAGAAATGCTGTTTGCCTCCAAGCAAGCACATGTGGCATTCTAATAAGCTCTAAAGGCTAATATATAAAACAACTATGAACTAAAGATGAGAATCTTGTGAAGGCTTAGAGAAATACATACCTCCGCTGTAGAATATCCATTGGTACAGATAGCTGCCCTTTCCACCACCCCCCTCCCCATCCCCCATCTACATAGGGCCTGGTGGAAAACCAAGGGCAGGGCCTGCAACCTTGGCTGGCGCAATATTAACATTTCAATAGGTCTAGGTGAGGTCCTGGGAGAAGTTACCAGAGGGGATTGACCCTAACTGCTTTCCAGTCTGGGCTGAAAAATTATAAAAGCTGTAGCCTGCTTTCTTCTGGGCCTTTTTACTTTTTAGCTTTCTCCCTCTGCCTCCTCTCTCTCCATTCTCTTCCCTGTTGGGCCTTAGCATGTGGCAGTGGCCATCTTGACCTAGAATTCTAAATCTACACATGGCCGGGCCCAGCTAGGAACCTAAAGTCTGGGGTTTTCCTGTTACTATATTGTATACCAGAACCAGTGTGAGTAAAGCATTTGAAATTGTTCTGGATTCTCACATCTTTCTCTGTCGCTGGCCGCCGATCCCCTGGGGCAGAAGGGGATCCCTATACCCTGCTCCCAGATTTTTTCAGGGTTCCCAGTGCTCTCAAGCATCATCTCACACCACAGACTCTGGCACATATCCAAAAGAGCAAGAACAAACAGTGCTGGCATGGATGAGGGAGAAAGGGACTCTCATCCACTGTTGGTGGGAGTGCCAACTGGTCCAGCCCTTTTGGAAAACATTATAGATAGTCTTCCAAAAACTAGATATTGAGCTCCCATTTGACCCAGTAATATCACTTTTGGGAATGTACCCTGGAGACCCCCAAAAAAGCGCAGTAGAATCACTATCTGCCCTTCTATATTCATCGCAGCTCTATTAACAATAGCCAGAATCTGGAAATAACCTAAGACCAGATAAACTATGGTATATCTACACAATGGAATAATGTGCAGCTGTCAGAAAAGATGAAGTCATGAAATTTACCTGCATGTGAATGGACATGGAGGGTATGATGCTGAGTAAAATTACTTAGGAGGAAAAGAACAGATATAGAATGACTTCATTCATTAATGGGATACAAATATATACCAGTGTTCTACTATATTGTAGGAAATGGTAATACCAGATTAGAACTCAGCATTTTATACACATAGAGAGATTTACCAGATAAATCCTATATGTCTGTACAAGCCACAATGTGAAAGAGAAGAGAGAGAGAGGAGAAGGAGGGAGGGAAGGAGGGAGGGAGAGAGAGAGAGAAAGAAAGAGAGAGAGAAAAGGAAAAATGTCTGCTATAGAGACAGGCTGGTGGAGCTTTGGAGGGAATGTGGGGTCATTGGTGGTTGTAATGGGACCCTGGTGGAGGGACAGATGCTGGAACACTATGATTGAGACCCAGTTATGAACACCTTTGTAACTCTCATGGTGGTATAAGGAAGAAAAGAAAGATAACATACTTATCAATAGAAAAATATTTTCAGACCACATTTCTGACCAGGTTTCCCTGATAAGGGTTAATACAAAAATCATATGATGAATTATATAACCCAATATCAGCTAGAAATTATCCATTTTGAGAGCTGAACAATAGAGTTTTTCCCAAAAAGGCAAAGTGGGCCATGGAAACATGGCCAACATAAATAATCATAAAGGAAATCCAAAGACACAGATACACCCAGCAGAGCAGAAACCAGCTTTCCCGTTGAACCCCCTGCATTCCATGGACCACGAGAGCAACTTCCAACACGAGTCCACTATCCCGATGGAGCCTCAGAAGAGCCCAGAGAAACCCCCACACCTTGCTGCCAGCGATCTTCACCATCCACACTCTGCAGCTCGTAAAATCTCCACCCAACAGATTAATCCAGTCTCCAGCCTGGCTTGTCAGAAACCAGCCTACAAGGACCCACCCTGCAGAGACCCGCCCTTCAGAGGAGAGTATTTCAAGCCCAGGAATGCTTGAGCCACAGACACAGATACACCCGGCAGAGCAGAAACCAGCTTTCCCGTTGCAGCGGCTGTGCGATTTACCTCCAAATTACCGTGAATATTCTACCAACCCCTCTGAGAGAGCCCAACAAAGTAAGGAGAGTATAGCGCCCGCATGGCAGAGCCTGGCAAGCTGTCCGATGCATGTTCGATATACCAAAACCAGTAACAAAAATGTTTATTTTCCTGACCCGAAAGAGCCCTTAATACGGCAGCAGTAAGAAAGGCAAACAAGCAGTGCCTGATAAAATTTCACGGCCATCCTAGGCTGCCAAAATGAAGAGGGACTAAAATGACTGTACTTTCAATGCACCAATGCTGGCATCGGAAGCATATATTGAGGATCTGATGGTGCAAGCGCAAAAGATCAAGTATGACATCATTGGTCTGACTGAGACGAGGAGGCATCAGTCGCATCATGTTGTATTTGACACCAGAGAAGAATTGTTCCTTGGAACATGCGAGCGAAAGAGGCATCGATGGCCTTGGTGTCCTTGTCAACACGAACATGGCCATCAACATTGATTCATTTGAATGCCTAACAAACTGGATAGGATGATTAAACTTGAAGAGATGTGGCCCACTGCCAGCAATTTCTATCTTCATTGTCTATGCACCAACATCCACATACAAAGGAGATGAAATTGAGAAATTCTACATGGAACTGGAGGAGTTCTATAAAAAAGATCACACCTTCTACAAGATCATAGTCAGTGATTTTAATGCAAAGATAGGACCAAGAAGATCGGCTGAAGAACTCCACATTGGGACCCATGGTCTAGAATGGAACGAACGGGGTGAGAGACTATCTGAGTTCATCATGTCCACCAAGACCATTCATGGGAACTCACAGTTCCAGAAGACTTAAGGGAAACGCTGGGCATGGGACTCTCCTGGTGGACAGTTCCACAATGAAATTGACCACATCATCTTCAATTGACGGTTTTCTCTGACCAATGTTGCTGTTTTCCCCCAAATTCCAAACAGGATTGGACCACTGTCTCCTTTGTGCAAAAATACTACTTGCCGCAATGGGGAGAAAAGGCTGCAAAGTTTAAGAAGAGAACTCCCAGAACAACCACTAACTGGGAACTCTTTGGCACCATTGCAGCAACATGGGAAGATACCACCATTGACGACATCGAGAAGAATACAACCGACTGGTTCAGCACCTCCATGATTGTGCGAAGAATGCCAAGAGAGAGAAAGACACAAAAGGACGCCTGTCTTCAGAAACTCTCAAGCTCATTTGCCAACGTGGGAAGGTGCGAGCCTCAGGAGACCAAATGCTAATGTCCAAGCTTGCTAAACAGTGCAGAGAAACGATAAAAGAAGACCTCAAAGACAGAAGAGCAGAAATACTGGAAGATACAGCAGAAGCCAGGAAAAGCATTTGCACTACCTGCCTGTCCTTTGCCAACTATAAGACCAAGATGACTGCCCTCCGACGCCCTGATGGATCTATCACATCTTCCAGAAAGGCAATGGAGAAGATTATCAATGACTTCTACTCAGATCTCTTTGATAGCCACATCCACCTGCCCACATACCAAATTCCACAGGATGGATACGTCATTCCCAACGTTCTCCCTTCTGAAATCCAACATGCCATCTAGTCGGTAAAGAAGGGAACAACACCATGCCCAGACAAAGTCAGACCCAAACACCTGAAGAATCTGCCGTCGGTACTCATCAATACACTAGCTCGACTCTTCACACGCTACCTATCTGAATGCAAGGTGCCCTCCCAATGGAAAACCAGCAGGACAGTTCTACTATTCAAGAAGGGAGACATCCACGACATTGGCAACTATTGCCCCATCTGCCTGTTGTCCATCATCTACAAGATGTTTACACGAGTCATCCTGAACAGGATTGGCAGAACACTAGATGAAGGACAACCATGCGAGCAAGCTGGCTTCCAGAAAGGATTCAGCACAATTGACGATATCCACACAGTAACCAAGCTCATTTGAGGTTTGTAGGGAATACAAGATGCCGCTCTGTCTTACGTTCATTGATTTACAGAAAGCCTTTGATTCTGTGGAGACTGAAGCTGTCATCGAAGCCCTAGCCAAACAGGGTGTTCAAACCCAATACATCAAGATCCTTCATAAGCTGTATTATGGATTCACCACCAGGATCTCACCATTCTACAAAGAAGTGATAATTGATGTCAAAAGAGGGGTTCGACACGGTAATACCATTTCACCAAAACTCTTCAGCGCCACCCTCGAGAACATCATGAGACAATTAGAATGGGAAGGAATGGGAGTGAAGATAGATGGTCGGCAACTACACCACCTCCGCTTCGCTGATGACATGGTTCTAATAACACCAAACATTAGCCAAGCGGCACAAATGCTGGCTGACTTCGACCGAGAATGTGGAAAGATAGGTCTACAGCTGAATCTCAACAAAACTATGTTCATGGAAAATGAACTAGTTCCAGAGACCCCATTCACTCTCAATGGAACAAATATTTCTGAATGTAGCAGTTATGTGTACCTATGTCGAGAAGTCAACATGATGAACGACCTAAAACCTGAGCTGCACAGGAGGAAGAGAGCAGCATGCAATGCCTTCAAAGGCATCGAAGAAATAGCTAAAAGGACAAAGAACCTCCGGCTCCAGGCACATCTCTTTGACTCTATCATTCTCCCTGCATTAACATATGCCTCAGAGACCTGGGCCCTACGAAAGCAGGATGAGAATGCTATTAGGGTCTCCCAGAGATAAATCGAAAGAGCTATGCTTGGAATATCACGCCTCACTCAAGTGAGAGAAGGAATCCGGAGTTCTGACCTCCATCGCTATTCTAGAATCAGGGACGCTGTCTTATTTGCCAAGGCATCGAAAATCAGATGGGCTGGACATGTAATGCGGTTTGGAGACAACTGCTGGACTATAGCCGTTACCGACTGGATCCCACGGGATGTCAAAAGATCATGTGGCCGCCCACCTACAAGATGGTCAGACTTCTTTTTCAAGACCCTGAAAGAACGGTTTGAGGCTCTTCATATTCCTGAATCAACCAGATGCCATTGGGCTACATTGACACGTGATAGGGTCCAATGGAAATGTTACTGGCGCCTGCTCTAGCAAATTGATGAATAACGGGATTCAAGTGTGATCAAGTGATCAAAGGAAATCCAAATCATAGCCACCAGGAGTATCATATCTCACAGTTGTTAAAATAGTTATGATCAAGAAGATGAGATATAACAGAGGGGCCCACAGTGCAGCCGCTTCCTGTCCTCCCTGCTGCTCGTCATGCCATGGAGGGTGGCTCCTAGGTCAACATCACGGGTCCTGCTCTGCAACACTGGCAGAGCCGCTCCTTTCTGACTAGGTCCCCACAACCCCACACCCAGCCTGTACCCTATTAAGAGCCCACCACCATAGTTGCTGAAGTGTGTGGTAACATGTGGCCACACAACCAACAGGGCTACTCAATAAAATGCATTGCTGCTCACAGTTATACTTTCTGTAAATAGGAGATGGGTGGGAAGGAGAGCAACCTCCAGCCTTATTCCACAGTTTCTTCCAAGGGTCTAACTCAAAACCCTCAACACTCAAGAACACTAGGGGAAACCATGTAGAAGCCCACAAAGTTCAATGAGCAAAAAATACATCACTTTGGACAGAATAACCAGCTAATAAACCTTTGCCAAAGACTTTAGTGACACTATGATCAGGATGTTTAATGATCTCAATGAAACAATGACACAGGTAGTAAGCAAAGTATAAGAATGTAGGAATCAAAAATTTAAAGAAAAAATCAGAAATGAACAGCATGATAAAAACAATAAAAACTTTGAATTGCAGAATAACAACAGTAGAACAAAGATCAAAGAGCTCCAAGAGGAGAAGAAAGAAACTGATAGGAAACAGGAGAAGTTGCACAATAATCTGAAAAGAAATGAAGAGGACAACATAGAACTATGGGATGACTACAAGAAGAACATTGACAGTGCAGCTCCCTTGCTGTGGTCTGCTGTGCTCAGCCCTCAACACAGGGTTTGTGAAAAAAAAGAAAAAGAAAGAAAAAGGAACATTGAAATCCCTGAAGAATAGGAAAGCAAATATGATGAAGAAACAATACTTAAAGAAATCATCAAATAATTTTACAGATTTGAGGAATATAGACACTGAGATCCAAGAGGGCTAAAAGGTCCCAGAAAAAAAATAGAACCAATTTGGAAAGCTCCAAGACATATTATTCTCAATTCTAATTATAGAAAAATGAACAATTAATATGGAGATCCCACGTTATCTATGCAAATCTCTAAAATGAGACTCTACAAGCCAGAATAATATGGAAAGATATAGCACAAAAACTCAATGTAATAAACACCTCACCTAGAATACTCTATCCGACCAGTTATTCATTCAGTTTTGAAAGAAAGATGCAGAACTTCATGGACAGGCAGTCAAATTAGGAAATACAATAAATAAATGCTAAAAGAGCTCCTTAAAGGTCAGAGAAACTTCCCTACATGTGTCATCCCAACATATGGCACTCACTATTGGTGCCTATGGTTTGCCCTCTCCTAGGCTATGAAAGGTTAAAAACATAGCACTCAATCAACACAAATGTACTTTCATTGATTTATTTTCTGATAATTCCATTTGTCATTCCTTAAAGTTTTGTTGAAGCAAGTAATAAGAATGAAATTTTTTATATGCTTACCAAGGGGTGCAGATTGGGAGGGAACATGAGATCATTGGTATAAGAAAGGGGCATTGGTTGTGGGATTGGTATTGGAACATTGTATGCCTGGAAATAACTATTATGAACTGGTTTGTAAATCATGGTGTCCTAATAAACTATTTTTAAAAAAGATGAGAGATCAGTGGGGTAGTTGAACACATGACATCTTATTAAACAAGTTATTTGTCAACTATATTGAAATTAAATGGTCTTTCTTAAGTTCAATATCTTATTTTGATTTTGTTTAGGGTCGTACCTGGAAGGGCCAGGGATTCCTCTTGACTCTGCACTTAGAGATCATTCCTGGAGGCCTCTGGTGATCATATGGGGTGTCAGGAATTGAAACCAAGTCAGTGGCTTGCAAAACAAGTACTTTACCCACTGAACCATCTCTCCATCCCAAAGTAAATATTTTTAAAGTATTAATAGCGGCTATGGGGTGTTTGTGGGAAGTAGATAGTATAGAGGTGTTTAAAAAGGGCTGAGCGAAAGCACAGAGGGTAGGGTGTTTGCCTTGCACTCAGCCAGCCTGGGTTCAATCCCTGGCATACCATGTGGTCCCCCAGCACACCAGGAGTAATCCTGAGTACAGTCAAGAGAAACCCCCCAGCATTGCCCAGGGTGACCCCCCAAAAAAGTAAATTTAAAACACCAACGAACCAAACAAACAAAAAGAAATGTTCAGAATTGATTATGAATGAATAAAGCCATATTGAGATCATTTCTGTAAATGTCTGGTAGATGAATTCATTTTTTTTAGTGGGTATTAATCAAACACCAGAAAAGAGGTCTATTCAAGTTGAAGTCACAAATCAGGGCTGCTTCTTCAGAAGTGTGAGGCTCTGGCCTGCTGCACCCTGCCTGGGGCTACACTGTTTCTTCAGAGGATGTGTTTGCTCCTCCCTAGAGAAGCATCAGCAGCGGGACGCCCGAATTCCACTTTATACTTCACTTACACTTGCATAGAAGGTTTTGTTTTATTTGCTGTGTGCCAATGTCAAGGGTTTGAGATGATTTCTCGTTATTTTGATAGTTATTAAACAGGGCCCCGACCATAAGGTATGAAAGAGAGCTAAGTTTCAGCATCATTAAAACCATGTTCGTTCCAAAACTTGCATCACTTGTATTACTTGTCTTCCCGTTGTTCATCGATTTGCTCGAGCGGGCACCAGTAACATCTCCATACCTCCTGTTGCAAGCTAGTAGCTCAAGGGCATCTGCTTGCTCCAGGGACAGGAAGAGCCTCAAACCATTCCTTCAGGTCATGGGAATGAGGTCCATAATTGTTACTGATTTTTGGCATATCAAATAAAATTGTGTCTTTCCAAAACACAATCTGTAAAGGAAAAAAGAAAAAAAAGCACATGCCACTTTTGAAATAATTTTGTTTCTTGTTTTTTGGGCACAACCCAACGATGCTCAGGTATTACTCCTGACTCAGTGCTCAGAGATCACTCCTGGTGGACTTGGGGGTCATGTGGGATGTTGGGGGTTGTACACGGGTCTGCTGTATGCAAGGACATGCAGATAGTACAGTTCTACCCACTGTACTATCTCTCTGGAGCCTGAAATCATTATTTAAAATTTTGGATTACTAAAGGCTGCTGTCCTGAATATACATTATCAATAATCCAGTTAGAACCAGAAAGCATTTCAAAGACGATTATAGCAGAAAACAATGAGGCACAACGGACCAATAATAAACAAAAATACTCCTTATTATATCCTCAGGCGTCAGATAAATGCACATTATGACCACAGGAATCTATCCCTGAACAGAAAATTTACTCAACAAAATTCAGCACTTAAGTTCTGAGCAACAGAGGGTAGAGAAAAGAAATTGCCTTTGTTTGGTAGAGTCTTATTATCTTCAGTGGATATACTATTTGGTAATTATGATAAAGTAAATTTTTCATGAGACTGAGGGAAAAGCAAGGAGACTTCCCATAACTCTTGAATGTTTGAAGCCTTACTCAGAAGCCAAGAAAAAAAAATAAAGTGTATACAGCTGAAAAGAAAAAGTGTTTCTTTAACTTATTTGCGTCCTACTGGCATCTGTAGGAAATTCTAAGATAGAGTTTTCAGAGCTCAGCAGAATCTACTATTCTTGATATCAAAACCCAATAAATAGGTCAAGGCATAGCAGAAGAGGTTGGCTTTGGCCTCGCACTTGCTGGCTGTCCATCACTCCTAGGCATCATGCCCTGTCACTAAGTGCTACTGGTGGTCACTTCTGAGCTCTGATCTGGGAGCCCGACAACCACCCACATGCTGTCCCCAAGTGCAATGCATTGTCCAAGAAGCCAAATGGAGTGAGACCTAGAGGATTCCTTCACGAGAAGTGGAGTTGTGGGAGGTCAGGGCAACCAGGATGTCTATCCTAACAGCACACACTTGGAGAAGTAAAATAATTCACATGTATGTATGCCTTATTTACTCTATTAACCCAAATAATAAAAGATACGTTTGCTTCCATGGATCCATGTGCTATAATTTCCAAGTCTACACACGGTTGTGTTCCCATTTGCTTTCTGGAGAGCTACAAAAACAAGTGCCATCAATAAGGTCCAATACAGGGGCAGGAGAGATAGTGTAGTGGGTAAAGTGCTTGCCTTGCACATATCCAACCCAGGGTCAATCCCTGGCACACCATATGTTCCCTAGAGCCCACCAGGAGTGTTCCCTGAGCACAGAATAAGAGTAAGCCCTGAGGACAACTAGGTGTGACCCCCAAACAAAGCACTGTAATGAAGCAGGAATGTCCCATCGGGTCGGAGGTGCAGAGATGAGACTCCAGGTACAAGACATATTTCCATTAATATTTTTAATAATCACCAGCTGGAGGGGCAGCAGCTCTCATCTTGGCTGACTTGAGCTGCCTGACTGGAGCTAACTGACCAGAGCTGACTGACTCGAGCTGACTGACCCTCAAACAAAGACCCCAACTTCATTATACGCCAGCACAACAAAGGGCAGTAAAACTTAGAGTTAAGTTTACATAATTGACACTACCAGGACATTTTACATTTTTACCATAGGATTTATAGTGATAGGGAGGAGAAACTCAGGAACCAGAAACATGCAGGAAGTACTATCTCAGTGAGGTGAGATAAGCAAAGAATGCAACAGTTTGTTAACCTAGCCTTCCTAAATTGCCTCAGAAGACGAGGTCTTGTTCATAAGACTCCATCTAGGGCTAATTAGAGCCAACAAGGGAATGTGCAGAGAAATGACCTAGGATAGCCTTGTCTGTGTAACTGCAGCTTGATTAACAGTCTCACTAGAGAATTCTACATACTAACTATTGGGGAGACAGTCTGCCAGAAGACCCTGTGTATCTGTTAACAGGCAGTATGCATCAGACCTTCCTTCACATATCCTTAGATCTACTTACTGCTACACTGTAAATTATTCTAGTATGTTTTTTCTGATTTCTTACATTGAAGGCAGTTCCAACCCGAGGAGTCCAGGGACCCCTGTGCTTGTCACACTGAAGTAGGGTCCCTGGCTACCACACCCAGGTATCCATTTAGAATAAAAAGACTCTCTCCCTGGTCAGACTGGGCCTCTCTACCCAGGAGGGTTTGCTGCTGTGGTGTGAAGTGGGGATTTTGGAAAATAAAGCATGATTTCAGGCCCCCTGAGAAATGGAGACACTTCTTCTACCCAGGGTCTTGGTCACCTGGGTTTGTGACAGGGTCATGAAGGTCGTCACATCAGGACTGGCCAAGGGAAGGACCTTCTGAGGTGTGACTGCATGAGGAGGGGCCCTGCCTAAGCCTTTCTAGATGTCTCAAAAAAACTTAAAAAGCAGAGCTGAGTGCAGCTGAGTGGCACAGCACTTGCTCTCTGTGTGTGAGGGGCTGACTTTCCCCCAGTACTGCAGAAAAAGAAAAAAGGATTTTCTTTTTCTGCCATCTTCTGCCAAAAGAACTGCTATTTTCTTTGTACTAATACTTTTTTTTTCTTTGCTTTTTGGCACCCGGCATTGCTCAGGGGTTACTCCTGGCTCTGTACTCAGGAATCACTCCTGGTGGTGCTCGGGGGACCATATGGGATGCCAGGGATTGAACCTGGGCTACCTGCTGGATTATTGCTCTGGCAAATGTGATTTTAAAAAAATACATTTATATAGTACATTTTATTATACTGTATTAGCTGATTTTATATAGTACATTTTAGTATACTGTATTAGTTGACTAGTCTTAATTCAGGAATTTGTGAAAATTGTAGCATTGCCGCAAAACATTCAAATGTTCTGCTATTATTACGGACTTTCATAACTTGCTACTGAATGTGAACCATGTGCTAGCAGCCATTAACAGAGAGAGAAGTATGCAGATTCCTGGGAATGGCAGATATCAGAATTTCAGGCGAAGAAATCTACATTTTAAAGACATTCCCTTAGATAAGTGTCATATTTGCTAAAGTCATTTGATCACTTGATCACTTGACATCCCATTATTCATTGATTTGCTCGAGCAGGCTCCAGAAACGTTTCCATTTGACCCTCTCACGTGCCAGTGTAGCCCAATGGCATCTGCTTGCTCCAGGAATATGAAGGCCTCAAACCATTTATTCAGGGTTTTGACAAGAAGTCTGACCATCTTGTAGGTGGACAACGATGTGATCTTTTGACATCCCATGGGATCCAGTCAATAACAGCTCTAGTCCAGCAGTCATCTCCAAATCGCATTACATGTCCAGCCCATTTGATTTTCAATACCTTGGCAAACTAGACAGTGTCCCTGACTCTTGATCGTCAATGGAGGTCAGAACTTGGACTCCTTATCTCAGTTGAGTGAGGCGTGATATTCCAAGCATAGCTCTTTCGATTCCTCTTTGGGAGACCCGAATAGTGTTCTCATTCTGCTTTCGTAGGGCTCAGGTCTCTGAGGCGTATGTTAATGCAGGAGAATGGTGGAGTTGAAGAGATGTGCCCGGAGCCAGAGGTTCTTTGTTTTTATAGCTATTTCTTCGATGCTCTTGAAGGCGTTCCATGCCTCTCTCTTCCTCCTGCACTGCTCAGGTCTTAGGTCGTTCATCATGTGCAGTTCTTGGCCTAGGTACACTCTTGCTAAAGTACATTTACATTTACATATGACATTTACAGCATAAATGTCATAGCTCTTAGATAACTAGGAATATGTGCAATAAATGCTGGATTTAGAGATGACTACAAGAGTATGCTACCCACACGGCAGAGCCTGGCAAACTACCCTTGTCGTATTTGATATGCCAAGTACTAGTAACAATTATAGACCTCATTCCCATGACCTGATAGGATGGTTTGCGGCTCTTATGTTCCTGGAGCAAGCAGGTGCCCTTGGGCTCTACTTGCATGAGACAGGACATATGGAGATGTTACTGGTGCCCGCTCGAGCAAATCGATGATGAACGGGAAGACAGTGATACAGTGATGTGGTTAATAGGAAAAATTCATTTATGTTTTCCTATTTGGGACTTGGTGCATATTATTCTGCTCTACTTAGTTCTTGGCCAGACCTCATGTCTTTACTGCCCAAATGACTATATCATCCACCCATTTGTAAAGGGTCAGTATGTCAGCTAAGTGAAGAGCAGTTTCAAATCTATGCTGCAGATAGAAATTCAGAATTACCTCACATCAAAAAGATATTAATACTCAGAATCATTTTTATGCAACAAAACACATCTTCCTGGAGAAAGTGAGTCTACATTCTAATTTCTTAGGTGCTTAAAAAATATAATTCCTCCCTTAAATACATATTGATCTCCATGTGTGACATGTATGTTTACACATCTATGCATAAACATGCATATAAAATTTATGATCTTTAATGAAAGGTGACTAATGGTCTCCTTAAGATTAGCATTGGCCAAACACCAGTACTATTTTCCTGCAGACACTAATTTAAGACTGAAACACCATCAGCTTTTCTAAAACAGGCAGAAAATCTATTATTCTCATTATTAAATCATTTTTGTCTCATCAACTGATACCAAAACAGGAATACTGACCAACCATATGTTATGACTATGCTACCTTATTCACTAAAAGTAAGTCACATTTACAAAATTTGTGGCTAACCAATTTTTCACAGATAACTTGGGAATGAAAGTTTATAGAATGACTGCATTCATTGATGGGATATATATATATATATATATATATATATATATATATATATATATATATATATATATACCAGTGTTTTACTAAATGTGGGAAATGATGTCAGACTAGAACTCACCATTGAGTATGCACAAAGAGACTTACATGATAAACCCTAAATGTCTGCAGGACGAGCCGCAGTGTGTAAAAAGAAGAGGGAGATAGATGCAGAGACAGAGAGAAAAAGAGAGGAAAAGGGGGTACCTGTTATTGAGGCAGCCTGGGGGGTGGGTGGGAGGGGTGTGGGTACATTGGTGATGGGAATGGGGCACTGGTGGGGGATGCAATTATGAACACCTTTGTAATTGCATGTCTCACGGTGGTATAATAAAAAATGTTTAAAAAAAGTTTATATTGAATTAATAAATTAACAAAATAGCTTTTTTTTAGGGTAAATGCAGCTCCACTTTTGCATTACTATTTTTCAAAAGGGGAAAAATAAAGTCCCATTTCAGTCTGCAATTATCAATTTAATCTTAATTAGTGAATTCTTTATGAATTCAGAACTTGGAATGTTTGAACAGTATGACTAAGTTTATATAAAAAGGATCTCATTGAATAAAGATGGGGGGGGTGGAAACAAGGGACCAAACCTGTGCTCAGGAATCACTCCTGGCAATAATCATGGAACCATACGCAGTGCAGGCGACTTTACCTGGCTCAGATATGGACAGGGCAATTGCATTATCTCTGTGTTATCACTCTAGGCCCTCTCACTAATATTTTAAGCAAGTTTAATGTTAACAGATACACATCTACACTTGAGCTATCTGTTTACATTTTGAATGTTTATCCATATAAAACCTACCCTGGCAACTGGGGAGATATGTAACGGGTAAGGAGCTTGCATTGCAATGTGGCTGACAGGGCTTGGTCCCCCACATCCTCAAGGTCCCCTGAGCACCACTGTGTTGGGTGACACGCCCTACTGAGTCTTAGGCTCCTGCTACATTTAACTTAAGAGCTGCTCCCTGCTTTTAGGGAATCTCCAGAGCAGACACAACAGGAGCTTGCGCAGAATTGATTTCATAATTTTATACGGCCCAGCAGAGCCTCACAACAAGCCAGACGACTCCCCACTCCATGAGGACCTCCATTTTCCACATCCGGACTTCCTCCTCGTCAGAACTCCACCCAGCAGACCAGCCTATCACAGCCTGGCTCATTGGTATCCACCCTGCTACAGTCTTTTTAATCCGGCCCAGGTATGCTGATCCAGTGACAGACCTGGGGCAGAGCTGCTAGTGGCTCTCACTGTGCCCAGCCGCTCATGAGGTGCCCGGGAGGGATGGCAGGTTCTACCCCTGGCCCGCCACCCCAGCAGAGCCTCACAACAAGCCAGACGACCCCCCCACTCCATGAGGACCTCCATTTTCCACATCCGGACTTCCTCCTCATCAGAACTCCACCCAGCAGACCAGCCTATCACAGCCCGGCTTGCGTGGCCGCTATGCGGCCGCACGGTTCATCAATAAATGCTGGATTTTGAGATGACCAGAAGAGTATGCTACCCGCATGGCAGAGCCTGGCAAGCTATCCGTGTCGTATTTGATATGCCAGATACCAGTAACAATTATAGACCTCATTCCCATGACCTGATGGAATGGTTTGAGGCTCTTTATGTTCCTGGAGCAAGCAGGCGCCCTTGAGCTCTACTTGCATGAGACAGGTCATATGGAGATGTTTCTGGTGCCTGCTCGAGCAAATCAAAGATGAACGGGAAGACAGTGATAGTGATTTTATACGGCATATTCTTATGAATCTTGCTTGCCTCAGTTCAATATTCTTCCTACTCCCACGGGTCCCCATTAAGGACAGACATAAAGATATTCCAAGAATACTTGGCCACGTTGCATCAGCCATAATATAATCAGTGCTCCTAGTCGAAAGAGACATGGCAGTGAGTCTCTGACGTAATGCCAAAGTGAATTGTTCTGATGGATTTTGGACCTGAGAGAGATCTAGAGTCTGGAATCAGCTGGCTATATATTCATGGTAAGAAGCATTAATGCCATTCTCTACAATTACATTCTGAACTGCTTTCTGGTTCAGAGATGCAGGCCCTCCCACTCTGCTAGGGAAACTTTTCTCAGGGACTCAGCTCTGGCATTGTGAAGCCAATGGGCCGACATGAAGATCTGCATTCCAATATGGTCATTTACCAGGCTTCCTCTTTAGATTGCCCAGCCCATGAAGGGCTGAACTGGAAATTTTTGGCAGGCTTCTATCTATAAAATAAGCTAAGAGAAAGATTTTTGGCCATTTTGGCTCCTCTTTGCTCTCTGCCTCTCCTCTCCTCTCCATTCTCTTCCCTGTTAGCACGTGGTGACAGCCATCTTGGACTACATGTTGCTGGGACCCAGCTAGGAACTTAAGGTCTAGGGATTTTCCTGTTACTGGATTGTATACCAGAACCTGTGAGAGTAAAGCCTTTGAAAACAGTGCTGGACTCCTGAGTTTTCATCCATTCCCGCCGGCTTTGGAGGTAGAAGGGAACTTGTTTCCTGATATCGTTGTGGACCCCAGTAGAGCCAGGATTAAGCCCTGAGCATCTCTGGATATGACCTCAAACCTTAAATAAATCAATCCTATCATACCCTCAAACTTTTTTTACCACTATTTGTATTCTTCTGTAAGATGTTTCTGATGTAAAAGCACTTGGTTGTACAAAATTTCTCTAGTGCCCTTTAATTTCTTCTATGAATCAAATACTAAGGAAAAAAAGAGAGGAAGGATAAAGAGCCTATTATTGTGGGATTGAAGAAAAAGTACAGTGTGGAGGGCTCTTGAATTGCACAAAGGCAACTTGGGAACCCTGATGCCCAGAGTAATCCCTAAGTACAGCCAAGAGTAAACCTTGAGGTTCTCCAAGAGTGATTCCTAAGCACAGAGCCAGGAGTAAGCCCTGAAGCCCTGAGTACCACTGGGTGTGGCTTCCCTCAAACAAAAAAAAATCGTACTTTTATTAAAATTTCATAAACGTATGTAACAGGGAAAAAGTTTATTCTGAAATCATTTTAATTTAGATATAGAAAACACCCTGGAAGAAAAACAGGAAAAACACAAAATATATAAGGCAAATTTTTAATCCACAAACTTCTCAAAGTCTCACTTCTTCATCAATCCTCAAGATGAAAAATATTCTTCTGTAAAGATGTTCAGCCACCGCTGTATTAAAAAAAAAAAAAAAAATAATTTTAAGTGCATACAGTATTCTAATAAAAATGTGCACGATAATTTAATGTATCTTTTTGAATGTAAAAATAAGAATTACAGAGCAAATGGTTAACCAAGAAGTGTTTCAGTCTGATGTATAATGAGCCAGTTGAAAACAAGGAGTGCTGAACAGTACAGCATTCTCAACTACCATCTTGCCATGAACACTCAAAACTTGGTAAAACAAAAATCAGCTTTTCTATAGAAGAGTAATACTTTAGTACTATGATGCTAAGAAATGAAATGACAAATCAAAGTTAGAAATATAAGTGCTATGTTATTAAACTGTGCTGTTAAAATACCCACAGTAGTTTTAACACAGTGATATTAATTTTAATTCCTATAATCCTAGTGATTCTTTTGTACAGCAAAGTTTTAGTCTAAGGGGAAAATGTGGAAATTCAGCCTAACCAAAGAGAAACCTGTGGCTGCATTTCACTTGCTATAAATTCAAAATGGCTTAAACAGTGATGCTCTCTGATGTAAGAAAACCAATTTTTTTAAAAGTATTATACTTGAAAGAGTCAAGCATGAAAATAGTAGGTTTTCTGATAGGTTTTCTCACAAAATGTGTGACTTCATTTTAATGTAAAAATAAGTAAAGATATATTTTAGATCACAGGTTAGTTAACAAAGGTTGCTTTAACACAAAACCAACTTGTATACAAAGGTCTTTCATTAGGGAATTCAACAAAAAGGAATTTAAGGGTTATTAAGGATAATACTTCACGTTTAGACTGAAAACAAACTATCAATTAAAGCTGCCCCACAATAGAATGGGAAGCGAAAGCAGGTAAGCATCTTGTGCGGGATGCAAAGAGATCTCAGACAATACACCACTTCTGTTCACTAACCAGACAAGTGCACAACAAAATCTGATACCCTACTGCTACTTCGTATCCTCCACAATCCTGAGTTCAGGCTTGTATTTCTCATGAATTTCTCAATGGGAATTTCTGAATAAATCAACAAGATTCGGAAACTTGGTTTACTTAGTTCTAACTTTTTATGTTCCTAAATATTTCTGTGGTACCTAAGCATTCTAACAGCAACAACCTACCATTTAAATCTTTTAGTCTTTTCTGTGCTTCTAATGTATCAGAAAGGCTAGGCTACCCACCCATCATTAGCAGTGACTTACTACAGTAACAACACCTAGATTTCCCCCTGCTTAATTTTGTCTCAAAACCTAGTAGATGACTGAGATCACAAATTGCACTGAACCCTATACGTATTGTATTTCTTCCTATATGTACCCATCATAAAGCTCAATTTACAAATTTGGTATAGTATTACTATATATAGATTAATGGTTATAAAAATAAAATATAACAACAGTGTAGTAAAGATTATATGAAGATCTCCTGAAATATGCTTCTGCAGGTAGTACTTTCTGATCAAGGCTGACCACAGGTAAGTAAAAATAATAGTAAAGGGGCAAGTTAAGTTCTTAACCAAATCATTTTTAGGGTGTTACATGACTTAAGTCACAACCCAGTATAAAACCATTATCTTTTGTGAATAAATTGGACATCATGAAGCTAAGTAAATCGTTCATTAAGTTACCAAGAGGAGTTGAATCTAAGTTATTCAGTGAATTCATATCAACCTGAGTTTCAGAACATGAGCACTCACTTTGTCTGTACTTTAAAAAGTTAAATATACCACATAAAGAACATTTGTAATATTGGGGCTATCAGAGAATGCTTGCTTTTTTAGAAACTAAGTGCCTGTGATCCATTCCTTGACCCTTTAAAAATTTTACTATTAAAGAGTCACAAAATTGTGCAAGATACAAATCTACCTTGAATTATCAGATATTTAATAAATATCAGTAGATTCTAACAGCATTAGATATCTATCAGTATATCTATGTATTAATGAAGTAACATCAGTTGAAACAGTTCTATTTCTCATTCCATGTTAGAAATGATCTAACTTCTCCACACAACTGAGTTGGGTGGGACAGTGGGGATGTCTGAGGGAAGGGTACACTGGTGATAGGTGTGCATGAGAAAACATTATTAATATTATAAACCATAGAATCTCAATTTTAAGAAATATATTTCATAATTTACTTACACAATGATGTTATTAATGGGGATATGGATCAATTTCACAAAAAAGCCAATAAATCCCATTATAGCAAATCCTATTGCTGTTGCCATGGCAATCTTCTGGAATTCTGAAATTTGAAATACAAAGTTTATAGGATTCTTTTGCACTGTTCCAAGTATAGGGAAAAAAAACTAGCAGTAACATAAGACTTATGTCAAGTGTTCTTGACATAAGTGATAGTAGATAAATTTAAAATAAAGCAGTATTAACTATTGATATTAGCTTGACACTTGTCATGTATTTTATTATTCCTATTTTACTGATCACAAAGAAAACAGAAGTTCATGCCCATGCTGGTGGGTACCAAGTTGCAAAATAATGAAATACATATAGAAACACACACAGAGAATCGTGCTTCAGAATCTTTTAATGCAACATTGCTGAAAATCCTAATTCTAAAATTTCCAAATATTTTTATAAAAATGGGCCCACTGTCTTCGATGTTATAATAAAGCCAAAATTAAATCTTAAAAATCTAAATTCATTTGAGTACAATTTTATGTAAAGGTTTCAGCTCTGGCAATATTTTTCTTTTTTCTTTTTCTTTTTGGGTCACACCCGCGATGCTCAGGGGTTTGTCTTGGCTCTGCACTCAGGAATTACTCCTGGTGGTGCTGGGGGACCATGCCCTACCACTGGGCTATAGCTCCGGCCCCAGCTCTGGCAATGTTTCTGAACAACAGCTTTTCCTAGCAGGCAAAGCACTTTTGAACTAGGTAAGCTCCATATTTGTACTGGCAAAAACCTCTATTTTTCTTTCATAATACCAACTCAGAGAATAAAACCATAATTTCCATTATTTATGACTGTTCCCCAAGAGATTCAAAGCTACAAAAGACCAAGAACTCTCAAGTACATTATGTGTATTATAAATACATATAATGTATGGAAAAAAGAGGGAGCTGCTTTTTTCTTGCAGCTTATTTTATAGCTAGTCCGCCCCAAACTCCCCAGCGCTATCTAGAGATGAAAACAGGAAAATAGCTTTATAGAAATGTAGCAACTTCAGGAGACCATCTGGTTGTTTACAAGGACCCAGAGCTAATTAAAAGCCTCCTAGCAGAGCTGGGAGAAGCTATAAGCTAAATGTAATTTCCCTGGCAGGAAGGATCAAATGCCCTCAGGTAATTTCTCCCAGCACCTCACCTAATGACTTGAGCCAAGAACTGCCTGGAATTGCCTTTATAGGGTAGAGAAGGGGGTTTCTGAGATGGCATGTCTCTGTACCAAAGACTAATACTAATGCCAGTTAAATATTTCTCCAAGCCTTCACAAGAGTCTCGTCTACTTCACGGTAGTTTTGTATTTTAGTTGCCTTTAAGTTATCAGGGAGCCATGCTTGCTTGCTTGGAGGCAAATTGCATTTCTCTCTGGTCTAATTACTTAGAGATCCAACGAGGCCAGGCAAATATGCTGGTAAGATCTAGCTAGTCCCACAATGATTGTGGTAGCATGAGAGAATATTTATACCAGCCAGTACAGAATACATGGTCAGATAAGACTGCCACATTCAGACTACCCCCCTATCTATGAAGTGACCTGCAGGCGGCAATCCAGGGCAGATGCAGAGGCCTAGGCTTTTAGGTGTCCTGCAACAAATGATCTTACATCATTTGAAAATACAATAGAGACAATGTACATTGTCTCTACATTAGAGACAAAACTAGAGACAAAATTTTAAAGTATGTGCAAATGTGGGAAGTGAAAATGTGAAATTCAGGGAAGAACAAATTAATTACAAGTTTTACACGCCAGAATTCGGTTCAATCCCCACACACCACTTCGTTCTCTAAGCAAGGAGCAGCCCCTCCACCACATTACCACTGGAGTAGCACCAAGACAAGATAAACCAAAAGTGTTGCCAAAATACTGAAGTGGAAAATATTATTAAACAGGAAAATATTAACAAGAGGCTCAGGAAATACAAATACACTTCTCTTGTCTTAAACCTTGATTACCTTTTCTATCGGGTTTGGTACATCTCTTAACCAGGCGGATTGAATCCTTCACAAACTGCCGACTTGGCTCAACAAACTGCATTACCTGATCCATGTCTGTTAAAAAAAAGATTAAAGAAGAAAAATGTATGTTCACTGATATTAATGACCAGGTTCAAGGACTTGCTCAGTGACACTGGAATGTAAATGAGACCAGTCATGAATCCATTACCTACTGGATCCCACGGGATGTCAAAAGATCACATGGCCGCCCACCTACAAGATGGTCAGACTTCCTTGTTAAGACCCTGAAGGAACGGTTTGAGGCTCTTCATATTCCTGAATCAACCAGATGCCATTGGGCTACATTGGCACGTGACAGGGTCCAATGGAAATGTTACTGGTGCCCGCTCGAGCAAATCGATGAATAATGGGATTCAAGTGATCAAGTGATCATGAATCCATGACTCAGTGATTTACATCAACTCCAAAGCACAGGATTCAAGCCTAAAGCGGGCGATATCTGTCAACTCCTCACAAGTAGCAAATCAAAATTAAGAATGTCCAAGACTTAAGGATCCCAACATTACAATCTCAGAATGTTGGAATGTTGGGGTCCAACAAGCATACAGTAATGACCACAGCACAGCCGCTCGGAATCGCGCCCACACGTTTTAGGCATAAGATGTCGGCCAGGCTGCACCAAGACCCTGAGCCTCTGGATTCGGCTCCGCCATGTGAGAAACACACCCAGGAGAAATGCCTTCAGCCCGGGTTCTGAGAAGGAGGCGATGGGAAGCGAGAGGCTTCTCACAGCGCTCACGACGGCCGCACACAGGAACCTTCGTTGGGTGCCGGCGGCTCCTCAGGCCGCGTCGGAGGCCTCCGGCGTGGAAAGCGCACACCAGCCCCACCGCGCCGAGAAGCCGTCTCCCGGCTGGGGGCAGTGCGCCGCTGCCCTCGGCGAGTCCTTTCTCACTTCTCAGCGCTGCGCTTCGTCCCCGCCTCACCGAGCCCAGACGCGAGCCAACGGCCCCGCACCGAGAAGCGGCTTCGTCGGCGCCGCGCCCACAGCTGGTGAGGTCGGCGCCCGCCTCACCCCCCAGGAGACTCACGAGACAGAGTGGGGGGTCTCGCGGTGACCCCCCGGCAACCAGGCTGGGGGGCGCCTGCTGAAGCCCCCACCGCCAAGGCCAACCAGGCGGGACGCGCGCGGGGCAGCGCCGCTTATCCCCCACCGACGCCAGGCGACGCCGGCGAGCGGGTCTCTGGAGGACCGTCTCCTCCACCAGCGCTCCGGCAACTCCGGGAGCCGTAGGTTACCCGCCGATTCACTGATCCGATATCACTGTGCGAGCAGGCGAAGGATGACTGAGGGCGACCATCGGCCCAGCGCCGCCCGCCTCCCCCAAACGCGGTCTCTGCCGCCGCTACCCGAGCCACAAAGCCTCCACGCCAGGGGTCCTCACCTTAGTTCCTTCCTGAATATCACAGGCGCCCCTCAATCCCTAGAAAACGCTCACCTGTCACGAAACGAAGATACCAACGACACGTCACACTACTGCACCGTGGAGGCCCACCGGAACCGGAACTTCCTCTGAAGTAATCGGCTCGCCTACCCCTCTTTTCATTGGCTCAATCACCTCTCAGTCCATTGGCCCGCCTATCTCTCTCCTTTCATTGGTCCACTCACCTCCCACTTGAGTGCGCAGGCGCAATGAGACGTGTGTTTGTGCCCTCCCAGAAGCGACTTTGCCAATACCAAACCCCCGGGTTCTTGACGCTTCTTGACCGCTTGATTCGCATGACGTCAGCTGTGTGTGTTATTTTATTTATTTATTTATTTATTTATTTATTTATTTATTTATTTTTTTTGCTTTTTGGATCACACCAGGTGATGCTCAGGGCTTACTCCTGGCTCTGCACTCAAGAATTACTCCTGGCGGTGCTCGGGGGGACCATATGTTGGATGCCGGGGATCGAACCCAGGCCGGCATGGGCCAACCGCGTGCAAGGCAAACGCCCTACCCGCTGGGCTGGGTGTGTTAAAACGCCCTACCCGGCCCCCAACTGTGTGTGTTAAAACCGAGCCCTCCTCCCACAGCTTTATCACAGCTGTGTGTGTTAAAACCGATCTCTCCAGTCTATCTACAAATGCCCGCAGTAATTTCCTGGGCCCTCCATACTGACCGTTCGCCCGGCCCCTAATTGATTCTCTATTGGACCGTGGCTTCAGCGTAAACAGTTTGCTGCTGTTCGGGGCGGTATTGCCTCGCTGCCCTGACTTTTGTATTAATTTTATTATCAAAGCTACTTTTTTTCTTTTATATAGTTGGTATTACTGCAGCTCCAATTCCACGCTGTAACCTCTGCCCTAACTACCTGCCTGGAGTCAGCTGGGCGACAGCGCTGGGTTGGGGGGCGCTGTAGCTTCCCGGGGTAAAAGGACATTCTATATCTGTCCTTTATATACATTCTATATCTATCTGTGCTTTTATATACATTCTATATCTGTCCTTTTATATACATTCTATATCTGTCATTTTATATACGTTCTATATCTGTCCTTTTATACAATTCTATATCTGTCCTTTTATACACGTTCTATATCTGTCCGTTTATATATCTGTCCTTTTATATACATTCTATATCTGTCCTTTTATACAATTCTATATCTGTCCTTTTATACACATTCTATATCTGTCCGTTTATATATCTGTCCTTTTATATACTTTCTATATCTGTCCTTATATACTTTCTATATCTGTCCTTTATATACTTTCTATATCTGTCCTTTTATATACATTCTATATCTGTCCTTTTATACACATTCTGTCGGGGAATGCCGCTGGGGTCCCCGACAGTGTCAGGACTGAAGTTCTCTTCTACCTCTGAGGATGCCGGGAGAACAGATGAAAACTCACGAGTCCGGTGCAGTTCCAAAAAGGCTTTTAATAGTACAATAGCTCTTCCACAGCACTCCAATATAATGAACAAACTCTAGCTCTGGTCTGAACTTAGACCATACAAAAGAGCCCAAGTCTCCCACCAAAGAGAGAGGATCTCACCCAAGCTGAGTCCTACCCAGAAGAAGGAGCAAAAGACCAAAGAGCAAAAGGCCAAAAGCCAAAAGCCAAAAGCTGCAGGAGCCAAAAGACAAAGCGAAAAGGCCCAAAGTCAAAAAGTGAAGGGGCCTCAAGTCAGTCCCCTTATATACACCAAAGTAATCTGATTTGTGACAGGGAGGGTCATGTTAACAAAGAACTATAAACAGAGTGTAGTGCCACACCCTATTGCAGGTATAAACAAAGGTTACTGCCAAGGACTAATCCCAAGATTATTTCTTATGTAAAACACTGGAGAGAGAGGGCTGATATAAAGTAATACATCTTAACTTCATGAGCTTTATGTAATTTAGATGGTACCCACAAGGTCCTTCTTATTATTATCTGCACCAGGGTGATTCTGAGTATCTTGTTATCGTGTACTGAAAGGGTCACACTCGCCTGCTTAGAGCAAACTAGTATAATCCTTCCTATAGTCTTCCTATAGTCTCAGCGTAGCCAGGGTGGTAGTCTCCTGGTAAATTCTAACTGTCCCACAGATTGCAGAAGGGCAGTGCCACACTCTATTACAGGTATAAACAAAGGTTAAGCCAAGGACTAATCCCGTCTACCAAGATTATCTCTTATGTAAAACACTGGTGAGAGAGAGATGGTATAAAGTAATACATCTTAATTTCATGAGCTTCATGTAATCTAGATGGTACTCACAAGGTCCTTCTTATTTATTATCTGCACCAGGGTGATACTAAGTATCTTGTTCTCCATATACTGAAAGGGTCACACTCTCCTGCTTGAGAGCAAACTAGTATGATCCTTCCTATAGTCTTCCTATAGTCTCAGCGTAGCCAGGGTGGTAGTCTTCTGGTAAATTCTAACTGTCCCACGCTGGATGCAGTGGGTATAAAGAGGAGCTGTGCCCAATCTAGAAAACATAGAAGTCTTAGTAGATGTATAAGTCAGAAGTTATTCAATCAAGGTGACTTCTGTAACTGCCACACCCTCTAGCAGTATTTACATAGAAGAGAGGTCTCATTAGAATGAACCTTGACTTAACTAGATTAAGCTGGGAGTAGGCAAAACAGCAAAACTCCCAGAATAGCTAAACCTGTCCTCCAACAATATTCTATATCTGTCCTTTTATATACATTCTATATCTGTCCTTTTATGTATGTTCTATATCTGTCCTTTCCCAGCCTTTTTCCACCCCTTTTTACATTTCAGCCTCCTGCCTTCATTCAGAGTTTGGTCGGAGGGTAGCACGTGAGGCCGGCTATCATCGGTGAAAAGTGGCTTGGTTTGGACACGTCATTTCTAAGTATCTAACCCAAGTTTTGCTGGAAATAGGCATGAGTGGTTTCATATTTTAGAATGGACCGTTCTTTTGACATTTATTCAGTCACGTGTACTGTCTGACAAGTCTTATGTTGCCATTTATACTGCTGCAGAAAGGAAATTTGTATTGTAGAACAGGAGGTTAAGGAAACTATGTTGATATAAATACTTCCTGAAAATACAAGGCAGGACCAGACCGATTCCATAGCAGGGTAGGGTTCTTGCCTTACATGCGACAGACCTCAGTTCTATCCCCAGTACCCCATTGGGTCCCTGAGCCTGCCAGTAGTGATCCCTGAGCAGAGAGCCAGGAATTGTCCTGAGACTCTCTGGGCAAGTCCCAAAACAAAGAACAGCAATAAAAGTCCAGGGATGTTGTGAAGATAGAGTAGAAAACCAGGAATTCCTTAGGCGGTCATACAGAATTCTGAGGATATGACATGGATGCTGAAATTCTACAAATGAAGATTATTCACATGCCCAGTCTGTTCAGAATTCAAAAATAAAGCAGACAAGTATACATGTGAACTTTGTATCTGTGTGGATCACCTGCAGTAGGATCTATGAAAAATGTTTCCTGACACACTGACTTGCAATAGCTGAATGTTAGGGATCAGAACTACATTTTCCATAAAGCTCACACAATATTTTAGATATTGACATTGCCACGGCACTGATGCTATGACTTTCTAACAGGTTTTTTTTTTAAAGTATTTTATTATACCACCTTGATATATACAATTACAAAAATGTTCATATTTGGGTTTTGGTCATACAAAGTTCCAGCACCCATCCCTCTACCAGTACCCATCTCCCACCACCAACGTCCCCGGTTCCCTCCCCCTTCTCCAGCCCGCCTCCATGGCAGGTTCTTTATTTCTTTCCCTTTCTCTCTATCTCTTTCTCTTTTCCTTCCCTTCCAGATTGCGGAGTACAGAACATACATTAAAGGGTTGTCATGTGTATCTTTTTGCCTGTATTTAATTCTCAGTTCTAGGTTGGTATTAGTACTTTCGACAATTGAGACTTTCTAACAGGTTTTTAATCGAGTTATTCTGAGTTCTTGTCTGCTTCTGACCTATGTTTATTCCTCAGGGCACTCTTGTTATGCTCCTTATCAGATAAAGAGGGAAAATGCATTGCATAAAACTTTGGGCTTTGAAAGCTTTTACTTTGCTGCTTTTTTTCGGTTTAGTTTTGGGGCCATAACCTGAGATGTTGAGATGTTGAGAGCCTTGTTCTGCTCCAGAGAGCACACAGGGAATCGAGGTGCTCAGGTCTGAACCAGGGGGCTCCTGCAGGGCTGCATACAAACTCATGGAACTTTTACTGACCCCATCTGCATCATTTTTTTACTTTCTTATTTATTTTATTTTATCGTAGTTATGCTCTGGTAGTCCCATCTTGGTGTTTGAAGGTCAAGGACAGTGTTGGTGCCTGGAATAGAAACCCCATTCCTGCCCCCAACCCCCTCACACATTCAAGACAAGTGCTGTACCCCAGAGCCTCATTTCTCTCCCCTACTTCATTTTTTTCTTTCATAACATTACATCCATACCCAATTTACCTTTTTATATAAACTTCACACTTTTGATTTTTTTCATTTCCCTACATTTCACAATTCAAGTCTGATTAAAATAAGTGTCATATTTCTTATATTTTTTGTTTCTTGTCAAGCATTTAATCACCCTACCAAATGTCAAGAAGCTGTTTTTTCTCTCGCTAAAAGGGTGAAACTAATTTTTCATATAAATAATGAATGCACTGATGTAGAACAGTGAGACACAAATCACTTCACATGTCTCACTTGTCTTCCCGTTGTTCATCGATTTGCTGGAGCGGGGCCCAGTAACATCTCCATATGTTCTGTGGTGTGCTAGTGTAGGCCAAGGGCATCTGCTCACTCCAGGAACACAAAGAGCCTTAAATCATTGGTTCAGGTCATAGGAATGAGGTCTATAATTGTTACCTGTTTTTGGCATATCATATACAACACGGTAGCTTGCCAGGCTCTGCCTCTCTTAGAGGCACAAATAATTTTTAATATTTGTGCATGAAATTAAAGAATTTTTTTTCTAAATTAATAAACCCAATTGAATCAACTATTCTTAGGCAAAAGATATATAAATTTTTCTACTAGACAGGGAGGAGATTGGAGAAACCAAGTAAAATACTTCAGTCTTATATCTGCACACATATACCAAGTATCATAGTAATTATTGATCTTTTAAACAACAAATCTTCCAGCTATGAAACTAAATTGAAATCAGTACTGACATGATTGCTGGGAAACTAATGTACAGATAATTTTTATATAAATATTAAGTTGTTATGGTTATTCAAATAATGTTTAGTCAATACCTGTCAATGGAAGAAGAATTTTGGCTAAAGTATTTCAGGCAAGGTTTTGTATCATGTGAAAGAGAAGAAAACACAAGTCAGAATCCTGACTGACCTTTTTCATCATTAACTGCTTGTGTGTGTGTGTGTTATTTAAAACTGGGTCTCATTTTGCAAAGTTAGGGAGATTCGACTTGTTATTTCTTCCCCCCACAAATTTTATTACACCATTTTAGACATACAATTGCAAGATGCTCATGCAGAGTTCTGGTTCCACAGCGTTCCAACACCCATCCCTCCACCCAAACCCATCTCCCATCACCAATGTCCCCACCTCCCTCTCCCCTCCCACACCTCAACTACTTGGCGGGTTCTGTATGTCTTCTCTCTCCTCTCTATCTCTCCCTCCTGCCAAACTTTCCTGCACATCGTGGAATGCAGTGGATTAAAGGACATTACTGTTTCCACTATTTTGGTGGATCGTGCAGCCACTTGCGGCCGCGACCTGGGCTCTAACTGGTTTTGCTCTGTTAATCTGGTCATGAGGTGGTATCACAGCATCCAGACAGCGAAGGTGGTGGCTAGTGTGGTGGGCGGAGTCTCATCCGGCTTCTTCCGGGACCCCCGGAGGTGATGGGCCCACTCCCAAAACCCATCTGTCCTCCCGGGAGCTCCATGGTCAGCTTAGCCAGGGGAAAGCGGAGTTCCAGCTTCCCCAGGCACGTCCAAGGCCCACATGCTATGGCTGGTGGCCCCAGAGCAGCTCCTGGGCGGGGCCACCAGGCTCGACAAAATGGAGGGGGAATGGCTGACCCCTGACTTCATCTGACAAATTCCCAGCGATTCTCGCTTCTGGGAGCTGCCTACCTATGCTCAAACTGGTTTTGCTCTGTTAATCTGGTCGTGAGGTGGTATCCCAGCGTCTGGACAGCAAAGGTGGTGGCTAGTGTGGTGGGCGAGTCTCATCCGGCTGCTTCTGGGACCCCCTGGAGGTGATGGGCCCACTCCCAAAACCCATCTGTCCTCCCAGGAGCTCCATGGTCAGCTTAGAGGGGGAAAGCGGAGTTCCAGCTTCCCCAGGCGCGTCCGAGGCCCGCATGCTATCCCCTACTTCATTTTTAACACATCTTTAAAAATTTTTAACACATATTTTAAAAAACTTATTATACGACCATGAGATAAACAGTTACAAAATTGTACATGATTAGGTCTCAGTCATACGGTGTTCCAGCATCCATTCCTTCACCAGTGCCCTATTCCTACCACAAATGTACCCTGCAAATCACTTCGTAGATAAGGGGGTAGTTTAAATGTGGCAGTTTATCTGACCATGTATTCTGTACTGGCTGGTATAAATATTCTCTCATGCTACCACAATCATCGTGGGACTAGCTAGATCTTACCAGCATATTTGCCTGGCCACTTTGGATCTCTAAGTAATTAGACCAGAGAGAAATGCTGTTTACCTCCAAGCAAGCAAGCATGGCTCCCTGATAACTCAAAGGCAACTAAAATACAAAACTACCGTGAAGTAGATGAGACTCTTGTGAAGGCTTGGAGAAATATTTAACTGGCATTAGTATTAGTCTTTGGTACAGAGACATGCCATCTCAGAAACCCCTTCTCTACCCTATAAAGGCATTTCCAGGCAGATCTTGGCTCAAAACATTAGCATATAATAGGGCCTAGGTGAGGTGCTGGGAGAAATTACCTAAGGGCATTTGACCCTTTGACCCTGCTTCCCATAATAGTGGGAGGTCTGAGTTGCAGGGGTATAAAACCAACCTGCTTCCTCTCTTTCTCTCTCTCTTTTTGGGCCTCTCTCTTTGTGAGCTCGCACCCTTCTTGGGAGTCTTATCTTTCTTTCCTCTCTACAGGGCCTTTACACGTGGTGGCTGCTATCTTGGCCTACACATGGCTATGGTTCTAGCCAGGAATCCTAAGCACCGGGTTTTTCCTATTGCTGATTTGTATGCTTGAACCTGTGATAATTAAAGCCTTTTTAAAACTGCATCGGATTCCTGAGTCTTCATCCATTCCACGCCGGCTTTGGAGGTAGAAGGGAACTTGCTTCCGGCACTGTTGGGGACCCCAGTGGCGTCCCCTGACAGGGAAGTCTTTACATCTTTTACTTACTCCTTGCAAAGAATCCATAGCAACTTCCAGCAGATCCTAGCAGTGGTTTCCTGAAGATGCCTGTTTCAGTGACTCCCATCAGCAACTCATTCCCTGTGCATGTGCTCTAGGTATCTCCTCCTATTAGTTGTTTGTGGTGTCTGGATTTGCCCTACATAAATGAGGGATTGAAAACTGATCAATCTAATTGATCACACAAAATGAACAGGTTGCCTATACAATGACCAATTAGAACAACTCTGCAAAGACTACTCAGATTATATAAATACAGCTTCCCTTTCTTATTTTCACTTTAACAGTGTATTTTTTCAATTATTAGTTTATTACACCACCTTTAGACATACAATTACAAGATGTCCATGTTTGAGTTTTGGTTTTACAGTGTTCCAACACCCATCCCTCCACCAGTGCACATCCATCACCAATGTCCCACCTCCCTCCCCCTCCCCAGCTTACCTCCATGGCGAGTTCTGTATCTCCTTTCTCTCTTTCTCTCTATCTCTCCCTCCTGCCTATCTTTCCTTCACATAGTGGAATGTAGTATATTCTATGACACGATTGGTTCCATTAGTTTGATGGACTTTGCAGCCTCTTGTGGCCGCACAACTTAGGGAACCTCTTGGTCAGCTGGGCTAGGGGAGAGCTGAGTGCCAGCTCTCCCTGTTGCGTCTGAGGCTCTGCATGCTATGGCTGGTCACCCTGGGGCAGTTCCTGGGCGGTGCCAGCAGGTTCCAGGACAAAATAGAGAGGGGAAGGGGTGACCCCAACTCCATCTGATGAATGCTCGGTGACTTCCGCTTCTGGGAGCCGCCTACCTGGGCTCGATTAGTCTGTTAATCTGGTCTTGAGATCAGCATCTCTCCTGGGCGACTTCTGATGTGTTGCAGCATCCAGATGGTGATAATGGTGGCTATTGTGGTGGGAAAGTCTCATCTGGCTGCTTCTGGGGCCCCCCAGAGGTGATGGGCCCACACTTTAACCATGTATTTATATAATTTTCAGTTAATTGTTTTTAAATATAGAAATTTACAGTACATAAAATATGAGTATGATTGTGTCATTTTTTTATATTTGCATGTACTATTCTGTTTAATTTTCCCTTTGCTTTCTATTCTAAATTCCCTTAGTGTTTTTCATGCTTCTTCAGAATCTAGTGGAACTGGAAGTTGGAAATGTTTTTGCTTTTAAAAAATCTTCTCTGTAGTGTGATGGTCCAGAAAGGTGGCACAGCCTGATCCTATCTGCTGAAATCTGATGCAGTGCCTTCATTAGTATGGGCTAGGGCCACTGTACTGTAGGGTGAAATCCTCAGCTGGGATTTTTTTTTCTACTTCCACACATCTGGTATCTGTTTTTGCTCAGAGTTTTGCTGTAGAGGATTTTGCTCTTGACAATTTCTTTTAAAATTTTGTTAGAATTTGCTTTGCAAAGTTCAGATTATATTTATTCAAAGTTAAAAATATTTAGAAATTTGTCACAGTATTTTATTTATTTCCTTCTAGTGTTTAGGCTGAAGTTATGGAGCACTGCCAAACCATGACCCCTTTTCATAAATTAAAGTATGTGGATTTTCCTTATTTGATTCTTGCTTCTGAAAAATTTTCAGCTGCTAATAAGTAATGTTAATTATCTGAAATACTGGAATAGCTAAATTCTAAATTCCTGTTTTGTTTCATACTAATTACTTTTTAAATAAGATGGGAAATTAAAAGAATAGATCCTGCCATCCCTGGAGTTCTTTTTTAACTTTCAACCCTGAAATTCTCTTTCAACCCTGAAGTTCTGCAATTATTTCTATACTCTTCAAAAAGTATACTGTGACCTGCTATTATTCTCTACTCACTTTTGTTGAGTTTTTTTTTTTAGCAACTCTCTTCTGCTATTTGGCAGAATAAGAGCAATTCAACTTTTAAATAGATATTCTACTGAAGCTAGAGTGAGAGTACAGTGGGTAGGGTGCTTGCCTTGCACATGACTGACCCGAGTTGAATCCCCAGCACTATATATGGTTCCCAGGGCCCCACCAGGAGTGATCCCTGAGTGCAGAGCCAGGAGTAAGCCCGAGCACCATTGGGTGTGGTCTCAAAACAAAAACAAAATAATTAATTAAAAAAAAGATATCCTACTAATATTGAGGTAGGAATTAGAAACAACACGGAGTCTCAATAGGGAAATCCTCCTCCCCCAAAAAACCAAACCACAGTAACCAAAAAAAATCTTAAACATCAAGTTTATGAGAACAAAAATCCTAATGAAACAGCACCAAGGACTTTAGAATACCTAAGAACACAATAAAGAGTTAGAAGTCAGGTCTTGATAAGGGAGTCCGGAAGAGTTTATGCCCCAGTCTTGAGCATTATATAGTATAAGAAGTCCCTAGCAATTTGCAAGGTGGGATCCCCAAATATTTGCAGTGTAATAACTAGACTTGAACAATCTTCTAATTAAAACCATCCAATGGATAATAATAGATTCCACCCCCTACCTCTCCCTACCTCCTCAGCCCCCCACCTCTGTTCCCCACAACTGTGTACACTTCTCACAGCTCTATGAATTCCCACTGGGCCGCATTTATTGCATCAGAGAACAAACAATACAGGCATGTGACTTCCCATCTCCAGGCACTATCTGTGGCTATTTGAGCTCTTAGTGCTGCCCAGGTGCAGGGATAAGGCTGGAATAGGGAAGGACCCACACTGAAGTAAAAATATATAGTCCTAAACAAAGGCATTAATCAGGCCTTATTCATGTGAGTGACCCACCTGTTCAAACAGGTTTACTTTCTTGGATAAACTCTTTGATTTACTCCTGTTTCTGTATCTCTTCTTTGGTTCTGTGTATCTTCTTTGATTTACACCTGTTTCTGTTTCTCATTACCTCTCACTTTACACCTGACTCAGAATTTGCTGCTTCTTCATTACACCATTTTTTAAAATTCTTTAACTGGAAGAAGAGAGGAATGCCCATAAGAGGGGAGTTTTTTCTTCTTTTTGTCCCATTATTATATTGGTTAGATGGTTAGGTGGCATCTATGCCCTCTTCCCAGTATCAGTATGTGTCATTTAACGCCATAGGGTAATGCTAAGAATAATGGAGAGAGAGAGAGAGAGAGAAAGGGGGGGCAATGAGGGACGGAAGGAAGGGGGGATAGAGAGGGGAGTATTAAGGATATATGTCGGGGCGCTCCGCCGGGTCCCCGACAGTGCCGGGAAGCGGAGTTCCCTTCTACCTCTGAAGCCGGCGAGGAATGGATGAACACTCAGGGATCCGATGAGGTTTTAAAAGACTTTACTTATCACAGGTTCAGGCATACAAATCAGCAAAAGGAAAAACCCGATGCTTAGGATTCCAGGCTAGAACCCCAGCCACGTGTAGGCCAAGATGGCGACCACCACGTGTATAACTTCCAAGGGGAATGAGCGCTCACAAGGCGGAGATCCCACCGGGAAGAAGAAGCCCGGGAGAGCAGGAACCGGCCCCCCCCAACTCAGACCTTCCTCCCATTGTTATGGAAAGCAGGGAGGGTCCAATGCCCTCAGGTAACCCCCTCCCTGCATCTCACCTAGGGCCTTTACTGTGCTAATGTTTTGAGCCGGGAAGGGAAGGCCTTTGAAATGTAGAGAAGGGGTTTCTGAGATGGCATGTCACTGTACCAAAGATCAACACCAATGCCAGTTAAATATTTCTCCAAGCCTTCACAAGTCTCCTCTACTTCATTGTAGTTTTATATTTTATCAGGGGAGCCATGCTTGTTTGTTTGGGAAGCAAACAGCATTTCTCTCTGGTCTAATTACTTAGGTGTCCTTACGTGGCCAGGCTAATATGCTGGTAAGATCTAGCTAGTCCCACGATGATTGTGATAGCATGGGAGAATATTTATACCAGCTAGTACAGCATACATGGTCGGATAAACTGCCACATTTAGACTACCCCCTTATCTACGGAGTGATCTGCGGGAGGCAATCCAGAGCAGATGCAGCGGCCCTTAGGAGTCCCTGCAACAACTCCCCTGATTAGTTTACTAATAAAAATTGAAAAGGTAAGAAATATTTAGTAATGTACAGAAAATTAAGATAAGAAAAAACAATTCCAATTGCAAAATGATAATACATGTTACTTTAGGATCCTAACTTGTTTTTGGACCCAAAGCAAAGTTCAAGATAAAGTGTTTTTAGCTGTCTGATTATAACGGACTGTAGTTTGCACTGTCCATAATTTGTGAGAGTCAATTTGCTATATTTTATGTAAAGTCTGTGGGGCTACTTCTGGAACAGCAATAGCGGTGATTATATGAGTATGAGTCTCTGGAGAGCAGCGATCAGGAACTCGTTGAATTGTCAGGAACACTGGATTGGGTCTCAGGAACACTGGAACAAGTATCTCGAATTCTGGAACAGGAGTCTTGAGTGCTGGAACAGGTGTCTGGAACATCGGTGTGGGCGTCTTGCAGGGCTTCTTCAGCAAGGGAACATTGGCACCGGTAACTGTACCTGTAGCTTAGGCGAGACAAAAACACTTTTCGAGGTTAATCACAAGTAGAGATTTTAAGGCTTTGGCAGGAATTTAAGAACATGAAGAAACTTTAACACTTTGTGAAAGGAAACATTAGGAAAAACTTTTTTTGCAGATTATTAAATTTTTGGTGAGCACTGTTTTAGGAGTCTCATAGTATTGAGGACTGTAGCGCAAGTTTACTGCATTTTAATATCTTATCCTGTGAACAGAATCATTAGAAAAACAATTTTTCATTGATTTAGCAAACATCTTTGTAATGAGCACTGTGATCAGAGTCCAAAGCCTCGAGCATTATAGACGGAATCTGCAGCAGCCAAGTTCTTTTTCTGTAAATCTTTGAAAAAAAAAGCATTAAAAAAATTTTATTAGTTGTTAGCAGATTTTGATATTGAGCACTATACTTGGAGTTCACCCTTTTTTTCTCCTTTTTTAATTTTTAATTTTTTTATTATTTTTTTTACCTGTAAACAAAACATTAGAAAACTTATTAGTTTTTAAAACCTTGACACTGAACATCATACACGGCAGTCTATTTTTCTTCAAAACCTTAAGAAACTTCATTAGTCATTTATATATATAAAACCTTAGAAAATTCTTACAAAATATCTTTTCCTTGAGGGTTATTCAGGTGCTTTCACCTTTTAAACACTTCAAAGCAGCAAGGAAACATTAAGACACTTACACGTTAAACACTTAGAAAATACATATTTTTTATGGTACCTTTTTTGGAGGGTTATTTAGGTGCTTTTACCTTTAAACTCACTCCAAGGCAGTTTTGGCAGTTTTTTTTTTTTTTTTTTTTTTTTGGAAAGATAGGGGTTATTTCCAGCGAAAGCATCAACAGGCTGCAATGCAAAGTTATTTTTATTATAGACGACCCAAGATCAACAGGCTGCAAAGCAAAATTATTGTTATTTAAAATGGACCATGTTTAACAGGCTGCAAAAGCAAGATTATCATTATTAAGAAATGAACCAATTCAGGAGGTCTGAACAGTTTGCAATTTAAAATTAAGGCTTTATATTTAAAGAAATTAGGTGCTTTTAAACCTGCAAGCCATTTATGAACAGTTTTTACTTAGGTGAATTTACTGGTTTTTGAGTCTGCATCAGTGTTTTTTAGCGGCTCTCCTTGAGACAAGTTTAAGGTGAATAATGTTAAAGATACCCGTCTTTTGTTGCTTTAATAACCGAATTTTGAAAGTTTTTTGAGCACATTTAACACTTTGTCTTTAGCCATAACATTTACCATAAATCATTTGCCAAAACTATCCATTTGCCAGAAGTCATTTGCCATAAATATCCAATCACATAACTTAATTGTCTGCAAACCTCCAGCCACGTGGGACGGAGCACAGACAAATAAAAGGCGGACGATTTAGTCCGGTTTATCTTTATGGAAAGCTATGGTACTTATGAAGGTGGCAGGCAGCTGTAGATTGAGCCTAAAACTTTTTCTAGCTGAATTAAATAAAGATGCCACCAAGAAATTTGTCTTTTCATTTCCTTAAACCAAAGGTTTAGGAAAGCATGTACTTTAAACTTAACAACTTGCTCTCCAGTACTTGCACTCTGCTCCCGTTGGGGAGGTGCAGTTTTATTACAAAAATCACAAGAGTTAGCATCAGAAAAGACCAAAATAAAGAATGGTTTTGAGGAATGTTGCGAAGCTCCCAGAGCTTTGCTTTGATTGTTAAATTTAGAACAGGAGGAACTACGAGCCTTTAGAGGCCTGGACAGGCTCCAGGAATTAATCTGTTCCTTCCCATCCTTATCAGAGTTTGTAATCACTTTAGGGAATCCCTCATCTTGAGATCCAGTCTCCATCAGAGGGGCATCTTCAACTTTGGAGAGTATTAACTCCGGGCAGATTCTCAGTTTGAGAGTCTGCCTCCTCTGGAGGTTTCTTTTTCTTCCTCTAGGTTATCGTCAAGCTTTAAAATCTGTTTGCTAGATTTAATTTCACTGACTTTCTGAACGAAAAGCCGGAGTTACAAAAGTTACCACTTTTACTAGCACCTGAAGAAACAGGTGAAGCCAGAACAAAGAAAAAACTTTTTGGGAGGGAACCCATTTTTTAACTCACGGTTTGAATGCTGCTCCCAGCTTCAGGAAAAGTTCATTAACATCTCGGTGGAAACTTTAGATGCTTCGGGCCACCCAAGGACGCCAAATGTCGGGGCGCTCCGCGGGGTCCCCGGACAGTGCCGGGAAGCGAAGTTCCCTTCTACCTCTGAAGCCGGCGAGGAATGGATGAACACTCAGGGATCCGATGAGGTTTTAAAAGACTTTACTTATCACAGGTTCCAGGCATACAAATCAGCAAAAGGAAAAACCCGATGCTTAGGATTCCAGGCTAGAACCCCAGCCACGTGTAGGCCAAGATGGCGACCACCACGTGTATAACTTCCAAGGGGAATAAACGCCTACAAGGCGAGATCCCACCGGGAAGAAGAAGCCCGGGAGAGTGGGAACCGCCCCCCGCAACTCAGACCTTCCTCCCATTGTTATGGAAAGCAGGGAGGGTCCAATGCCCTCAGGTAACCCCTCCCTGCATCTCACCTAGGGCCTTTACTGTGCTAATGTTTTGAGCCGGGAAGGGAAGGCCTTTGAAATGTAGAGAAGGGGGTTTCTGAGATGGCATGTCACTGTACCAAAGATCAACACCAATGCCAGTTAAATATTTCTCCAAGCCTTCACAAGTCTCCTCTACTTCATTGTAGTTTTATATTTTATCAGGGAGCCATGCTTGTTTGTTTGGAAGCAAACAGCATTTCTCTCTGGTCTAATTACTTAGGTGTCCTTACGTGGCCAGGCTAATATGCTGGTAAGATCTAGCTAGTCCCACGATGATTGTGATAGTATGGGAGAATATTTATACCAGCTAGTACAGCATACATGGTCGGATAAACTGCCACATTTAGACTACCCCTTATCTAGGAGTGATCTGGGGAGGCAATCCAGAGCAGATGCAGCGGCCCTTAGGAGTCCTGCAACAGATATATATGCATATATATTTATGATAGAATTTTATTACATGTATTTTTTATATCATGTACTATAAACTCTAAAGAGACAACTTTGCTTGTGAGTGGAAAGCTTTTAAAGCTGCCCATCCTATCTGCACTTGGAATCAAACACCTAAGCTAAGAAAATGCTGATTTTAGGAAACTCCCTGTAGCCATACTAATAGATACCATGATGCACACGTCCCCCATTGTTTGAGCATGAAGGAAGTAATGATACAACAGTGTACTATAAAACCAGCTCTTGGACCACTGAGCTTTGTTTCAGTTGCTTGCCTACCCTAGACCCACCAGTTGAGCATCTGATGTAATAAAGCCCACCTTGTTCTCCCACTGCTTGAGGTCTCAGTGTGCTTGATGGAGCGAATGCCTTTTACAAAAATAGCTCTGTAGAAAAGCTCTTGTTTTGCATGTTTGAGACCTTGGGTTCAATATCCAGCATTAAAAATAAGAAGAGAGTGGGCCTGAGTGATAGCACAGCCAGTAGGGCGTTTGCCTTGCACGTGGCCGACCCAGGTTTGATGTCCAGCATTCCATATGGTCCCCTGAGCACTGCCAGGAGTAATTCCTGAGCAAAGAGCCAGGAGTAATCCCTGAGCATCGCTGGGTGTGACCCCAAAAAGCAAAATAAATAAATAAATAAATACAAATTAAAAAAAGAGGAGAAAAAGAAAAAATCAAAGAAAAAAGGGAGAGAAATAAGGGAGTATTTAAAATGATTACAGCATAAGGATTATTACAGGCAAAGGAGCCCAGTTGTCTCTTTTTATAAGTATAAATTAAAGTGAGGAAAATAAATGTAGATGCTTGGCCTTTGAATGAGAAGTGTTCTTAACCCCAGGAAGAATTCTTTTTTCACTTTATCTCTGAGTTTCTCTCCTACTTAGATAGCTTACTTCTATCTGTTTCAAGAAGTGGGCAATTTAAAATCTAGTCCTCTCTCTTAGGCTTAAGAACTAAGGAAGGACCCAATTTATTATACCAGAGAACTATCTGCAACATGGTTTCCTCAGTTGTAACTGTGATGATTCAGTGAATTTCATCATCTCCCACTTGCAATTTATGATGCATCCCTGGAAGACCCATAGTGCTGTCAAGACTCCTGTGAGAAGAGTCAGACTAGACCAGAGAGGAAGGATGATACTGGATCAACAGACCACAAAGACTTCAACTTTCAGACAAGATGAGAATGGGAAGAAACTTGCCCTCCCAAAGTAAGCAAAACAAGAACTCCAAACATGGCAAAACAAACAAATACGAAAACTAAGTAATGTTTTCAGGGACTAGGAAACAGGAAGTACAGAGCTTTGAAATGAGACTTCAGGTCACTTTCCAAAACAAAATGTGTGCCCCCACCAGGTAGGCAGAAAGGTCCTCTATGGCTTGCCCCCATAAGGTGGGGAGAAAAGTCCTCTATGGAGAATGGGAGGGGGTTTCCAGTTAGACAGAATATAATTACCAGAAATCACAAAGTATGAGATAAATGGAAATTCTGTGGTATGACTAGCACAGGGAGGTAACTAGGTGGAGAAAAGTCTCTAGAAATCTTTAGAAGTTCTCCTAAGTTTTTAAGTGAAAGCTCAGTTATGCTAATATAGTTTTCCAAATGAGCTGACAATGACCAGTAACTTGAAGATAAATAATTCCTTGAAGAAATTTTCTGCCAACCCTATAGATATTAAAAAATAGCAAGAGAACAGTATTTATAAATCTATGATACTAAATTTAATAAATAGGAAAATATACAAGTTATTTGTAAAGTTATTGAAAGAAAATATGAATAGTCCTCTATATGTTAGAGTAATTGAATTGAATTTAGAGTAAAATCCTCCCCACAAGGAAATCTCTAGGTTCAAGTGTCTTCACTGATGTATTTTACAAAAAGATTGCTAAATAATAATAATAAAGATCCCCTCCTTTCCTGGACTCTACATAAGAACTCTACCATATTAAAGGGCCCAGGGCACATCTTCTGAATCCATGCTTGCTTCTTCACCCTTCCTGGCTGTCATCATTTCCCTTACTCAGAATGAGAGGCAGATTCCCCTCTGATCCTGCTCAGTCCTGGCAGCAGCCATGCCCTACCTCCACTGTAGTAACTGGCCCAATGCCATATCTGAAGCTTGCAGCCACATACTCTGCCATGTGACAGATCTGCAAATTTCACATTACTCATAGTTACACTTTTAGTCACCAGTGAAGATGAGTAGAGAAAGAAAAGAGAAACTTCCAGCCTAATCCTTCTGTCTCAGTCCCCAGGAGGCCTCTTAACAGCAAAGATTCACCCTCACCACAGGGACACTGGAAAACTAGGGGGAGACTCATAGAAGCCCAATGAGCGAAACCAATAATATGGAAGGTGCAACCACCAACCAGCTCTGTAAATCCTTAGAAGATGGCTTTAGTGACTCCAAGTATAGTGATCAATATCAATCTGCTAACAACTAATAAAAAAGTTTTTAATGCTTTTGTTCAGAGATTTACAGGAAAAGAACTTGGCTGCTGCAACTTCCTTCTATGATGTTCGAGGCTTTGAACATCTGATCACACAAAAGAGTTTTCCAAATCAATGAAAAAAAAAAGTTTTTCTAATGATTCTGTTCGCAGGCTAAGATGGTGGAATGCAGTAAACTTGTGCTACAATGCTCAATACTCGAGATTCCTAAAACAGGGTTCACTACAAAAACTTAATCATTTGCAAAAAAAGTTTTTCCTAATGTTTCCTTTCACAAGGTGTTGGAGTTTCTTCATGTTCTTGGATTCCTGCCAAACCCCTCATGATCTCTATTTGTGATTAATCTCAAAGTGTTTTTTTTTCTCACCTAAAATTAAGTTATAGGTATGGTTACCGGTGCCAGTGTTCCCTTGCTGAAGATGCCTTGTGAAATGCCTGTACCACTGTTCCAGAGACCTATTCCAGTGTTTGAGAAGTTTGTTCCAGTGCTCCTGAAACCTGATCCAGTGTTCCTGATAATACATCGAGTCCCTGATGATTGCTCTCCCAAGACTCATTCCTGTCTTCACCGATGCTGCTGTTCCAGAATCAGTTCTTCTGACCTTGTTCCAGAGATGTGACTCCATGGGAAATTGACTCTCACTAATTTAGGACAATACAGGCTGTAGTCTGTTATGACCAAACAGCCAGAGACATTTTACTATGAACTTTACTCGGTTCAAAATTAATTCGGACATTGGGACAACATATGATATTACCTTGTAATTGGAATTGTTCCTTTTCTGTTTCTCTCCTCTGTATGTATTATTTAGAATACTTGTATTTTTATATTTTTGTAAACAAAAAAGGGAGAGTTGTTGGAGGACATGTTTAGCTAATCTTGGAGTTTTGTTGTTTTGCTCACTCCCAGCTTAATCTTATTTAAGGCAATGTTCATTCTAATGAGATCTCTCTTCTATGTAAACACTTCTAGAGGGTGTGGCAGTTACAGAAGTCACCTTGATTGAATAACTTCTGACTTATACATCTACTAAGACTTCTATGTTTTCTAGATTGGGCACAGCTCCTCTTTATACCCACTGCACCCAACGTGGGACAGTTAGAATTTACCAGGAGACTACCACCCTGGCTACGCTGAGACTAAAGGAAGACTACCCTGACACTGTCGGGGACCCGCGGCGTTCCCCGACAATTGGCGTCCCTGGGTGGGCCCGACGAACATCTTCTGGTCTAATTATCATCGGACAGAGACCATCTGCCTCCGAACCGTGAGTAAAATGATGGATATCTCATGGTATAGATACATTGTATCTTTTATTGGCTCAGAACCATACATAGCCCAGTCTATAAAGTTCCTTTCTGAGAACTACGCTATCTTTTCACAAATCATCTGGGTCCTTGCGATTTTTAAACTGTACCTTTGTGTAAGAACAATGTTTAATAGAGAGAGGGAAGAAAGTAATAAATTAAATGCAATCTTAAGGGACGAGGTTTACTCAGCGATTGAAGAAATAAGTGAGGATCATAAAACTACAGGTAGACTGGTCTTAAAGCTTGAGGACAGAATTATTAAACAGAGTTTAAAATTTGGGAAAGAAATTAGAAGAACAGGAAAGTAGAATTATTAAACAGATTTTAAAATTTGAGGAAAAATTAGAAGAACAGGATTTAAAATTCAAAGAAAAATTAGAAGAACAGGATTTAAAATTCAAAGAAAAATTAGAAGAACAGGAAAGTAAAATTATTAAACAGGATTTAAAATTTGAATTAAAGTTTGAAGAACAGAAGAAGGATATCGATAAAATCAGCATTATCTTAGAGGAAGAAATTGACAAACAGAGAGATAGAATAGATGGACAGAAAGAGGAGGTTTGGAAGTTACACATAAGATTGAAAGAACAAAAGGAAGAAACATATAGGAAACTTGAAAACTTAAACCAAGAAATGGATGTATTACGCGGGGAGATTTCTGATTTCATAACTTATCAATCAGGACCTAGCGCATACCCAATACTGAGGCGTGAACCAACTAAAAGCCATTCACAAACACGCCCCAAAGCTGTAGACTTGAAAAGGTGTATACATTCCCAGCAAAAAAATCTAAAAAGAATTCTAATGTGGCTGATAACTTAGAGGAGGAACAGGAAAACCCAGAGGAGGCAAATTCCCAAGCTGAAAATCTCCCCAGAGTTAATACCCTCAATGGGGTAGATGTTCCTCTGCCAGATACCACAAGCTCTGATGAGGAAGAACGGGAGGAACAGATTAGCCTCGAGTCAAAGAGCAAAGCGCAGCAATCTTTCTCATGACCAATCTAAAGATAAAGTAAAACCGATTCATGAAGACTTAAAAATTGAGGCAATAACCCCGTTTAGGAAGGCTTGCGACAGGTTTGGAATATCAAGTCCTTATACTTTAAAATATTTAGCTGATTGGAGGCGAAAATGATCAGTGGGTATTGGGAGACTTTGAAATGGTAGCCCATACTTGTCTAAACAAATCACAGTACATGCAATGGCATATGTGGTATGCAGATGGGGTTAACCGGAATATTGACACTTTAAGAGAAAAAAGAATCAGGCCATACTATAACTTTTGCCATGCTAAAAGGTGAAGGTGAATGGAAAAAGAAAGCAAAACAAGCGACATTACCTGAACCTATTTTAAAATTTGTTCGGGAGACAGCATTAAAAGCGTGGGAAAGAGTAGGTTCCGACCCAGAATTTCTAGGTAGCTATACGAAAATTTACCAGGGTCGTGATGAACCATACTTTGATTTTGTTGGGGAGATTATGTGAAACAATCCAAAGACAGGTTCAAGACCCAACCACTCAAGAAATCCTAAAACGAAACTTAGCATATGAGAATGCTAATCAAAAATGTCGAGCAATACTATACAGTATTAAGGAAAAGGATGACCTCATGGGGTATCTAAAGGCCTGTAGAAATGTCGGTTTAACCTCCCATAAAACACAGGATGAAATAGAGGCTTATCCCATACAGCAGGAGGATCAGGAGAGGGATGAAATGTCAGGCAGCTCTAGGGGGAGAAACAATAAAATTCAAAGGATAAACAATAATCGGAGAAACTATTCTAATAATCGCAGCTCCACCCCTCGGAGGGCCCCCACCTGGACCATGCCCAAGGTGCAGGAAGGGAAAACATTGGGCCAGAGACTGTCGGTCTTGGAGGCGAAGTCAGCCTCAGGCTTCATCTGGACAGATAACCTGCTTTAACTGTGGAGGGAAGGGGCACAACCGTAGAGATTGCCCATCTCCTAAAACTATCAATACAGGGCAACATCCTAATAATCCCTTTATGGGAAATATTACATGGACTCCCTCCCAGGTTCCACAAGTTCCGCAGGCTCAAATGACACCTATGCCTCCCTCGAATGCGGGAAACTGGGTGGGGGGCCAGCCCCAGGCCCAGCTGAATCCAGGGGCACCCTCATTCATCCCACCTGCCCAGTATCCTCCGAATCAGAACCCACAGAATTGCAATCAATAAATACTCTCCAGCCTACCACATCAGGCAGTGGCAGTCTCGACATTCTTTGCCCTAAGACTGTTACAATATACCCAAGTCAAGACCCCTACATGCTAAAAACAGGGATAAAAAGGACCTGCTCCCCAGGTAGTATGGGTTTAATTCAGGGAGCGATTGGCTGAAATTTAAGGGAATTATGGTGCATTTCGGACTTCTGGATCCTGAATCTCATGGAGAAATAATACTGTCAATATCTGTGCCAACTAAATGGACTTTTAAAAAAAGGGGAACCACTTGCTAAACTATTATTATTTTTTGAGGATCCGTATAGTCAGTCCGAACACCCTACAGCTGGTGGCTTAAACAGTACCAACCATTCTGCCAACTTCATTGTTGGTTATGCAGCCACACAGAACCAAGCCCACCAGCCACCTGCTAACTATCTAGTTGGGTACACTGCCAGAATTTCTCAGGCCAAACGGCCGGTTATACCCATTGAAATTTATAAAAGGAAATTCAAAGGCATGTTGGATACAGGGGCAGACATATCCATAATCTCCACCAAGTATTGGCCCTCTAAGTGGGCCCCTAAAGAAAGTGTCCCATAGCCTGAGCGGGGGTAGGCAATATCTCCTCCTCTCTTCTCCGACAGAGTGCGAGGTGGCTGCCGTGTATTGGCCCTGAAGGGAATGTAGCCATGGTCCAGCCTTATATAGCCCCTATGCCTTTAACTTTGTGGGGTCGAGACATGTTGGAGCAGTGGGGGGGCAGTAATCCACATACCTCGTCCAATTCCCTGTCGAGCACCAATTCCAGCTCTCCATAATAAGCCTAACACCGGGAGTAACCCTTTTTAATTGGGGCCGCTGTGGTTAAGCGCCCACCACCTATCCGTATTCAGTGGAAGTCTGACAAACCTATATGGACACCACAGTGGCCCCTCAATACCAAAAAATTAGAGGCGCTAACAAATCTAGTGGAAGAACAGCTGAAATTAGGACATATTGAGGAAACGTTTTCAGAATGGAATTCTCCCTGTTTTTGTAATACAGAAAAAATCAGGCAAATGGCGTTTGCTGATTGACTTAAGGAATGTAAATTCTACTATGGTCCCCCATGGGAGCCCTACAACCTGGGCTCCCCTCTCCAGCAGCTATTCCTAAGGATTGGCCGCTAATTATCATAGATTTAAAAAGACTGCTTTTACAGCATACCTATCCACCCAGATGATCGGAAAAGGTTTGCATTTTCAGTCCCTTCCATTAATTATAAAGGTCCTTTACGTAGGTTTCAGTGGACAGTATTGCCCCAAGGGATGACTAATTCACCTACGATGTGTCAACACTTTGTTGATGAGGTTTTGCGACCCATTCGTGCTAAATTTCCTGGTGCATACATCATCCACTATATGGATGATATCCTGCTAGCTTGTGACAATTCCAGAGATCTCCAGAATTTATATAATGATGTAATGACAGTTTTACCAGAGGCTGGCTTTACAAGTATCTCCGGAAAAAAATTCAGATGCAGCCTCCATATGAATATTTGGGCTATGCTCTTGACCGCACTACAGTGCGCCCCTCAAAAAATTTCCATTAGTCAGAAAGGGCTCAAAACCTTGAATGATTTTCAAAAACTGCTGGGGGATATCAACTGGGTGCGCCCAGTTGACTCATGTACTGAAAGGAAGACTATAGGAAGGATTATACTAGTTTGCTCTAAGCAGGCGAGTATGACCCTTTCAGTAGTCTTCCTTTAGTCTCAGCGTAGCCAGGGTGGTAGTCTCCTGGTAAATTCTAACTGTCCCACGTTGGGTGCAGTGGGTATAAAGAGGAGCTGTGCCCAATCTAGAAAACATAGAAGTCTTAGTAGATGTATAAGTCAGAAGTTATTCAATCAAGGTGACTTCTGTAACTGCCACACTCTCTAGAAGTGTTTACATAGAAGAGAGATCTCATTAGAATGAACATTGCCTTAAATAAGATTAAGCTGGGAGTGAGCAAAACAACAAAACTCCCAGATTAGCTAAACATGTCCTCCAACAAGTGACAGCATGGTGAGGATGCTCAATGAGCAAAGCACAAGAGAGTATGAAAGTTAAAATAAAAACTATAAGCAGAAAAAGATCAAGAAACTCCAAAAAACCTCTAGAAAACATCAGAAGATGAAAAAACTCTGAAAAAGAAATGAACAGCACTCTAGAGAACTACGGATTGAGTTCAAGAAAAACAATATAAGAATAGTTGTTCCTAAGACCAGTAAAGCAAATTTGATGGAAAACAAATCGTTACAGTAACTGTAGATAAGAATTTCTGACAATTGAGGAATATATGCACCCAGATTCAGGAGGCCCAAAGGATCCCAGAGAGAATAGGCTATAAAAAAGACCTCAAAGACACTTTGTACTAAAAATGATAAAATCCAAAGGCAGAGACAGAATTTTGAAATCATCAATATAAAAAAAAGAACTTACATACAAAAGAAAACACATAAGATTCATAGCAGAGCTATCAAACGTGAACACCAGGAACTAGAACTGATGTAGGCAGGCAGATGGGGGGCTTGAGCGGGGGCCCTGCATGGCAATGAACTGTCTCCATTAGGCTATCACCTTTTGGAACCAAGAATGAAGACTTGATAGGACCCATTAACCAACAATAGACCCTAAGGAAGCTGGATCCACCTTCTTCTGCACAGCCCTTAGCGCCCACCCCCTCCCCATCAACCTTTGATGGTCCAGCAGAAGATTCCAGAGCATTCCAGCCCAAAGGGATAAAAGCCCCCCTTTGGAAATCAGTCTGAGCTCACTCTCTGCCTCTGGAGGCGGCCCGCATCTCCCCCTCTTGAGATATGTACTCTATCTATCGCTTTCCCTCATTCTTCCCCATCCTAAAACCTCCATAATTGTTGTAGGACTCCTCTAAGAGCCGCTGCATCTGCTCTGAATTGCCTGCAAATCACTTCATAGATAAGGGGGTATTCTAAATGTGTGGCAGTTTATCTGACCATGTATTCTGTACTAGCTGGTATAAATATTCTCCCATGCTACCACAATCATCGTGGGGCTAGCTAGATCTTACCAGCATATTTGCCTGGCCATGTAGGATCCCTTATCAATCCGGCCCAGGTATGTTGAACCAGAGACTCTCAGACATGGGGCAGAGCTGCTACTTGCTTTCCCTGTGCCCAGATGCTCATGAGGCGCCCAGGAGGCATGGTGGGTTCTAGCCCTGGCCTGCCACCCCAGCAGAGCCTCACAACAAGCCAGACAACCCCCACTCCATGGCGGGCGCCATTTTCCACATCCGGACTTCCCTCTTGTCACAACTACACCCAGCAGACCAGACTACCACAGCCTGGATCACCGACACCCACCCGTCAGCAGTTTTTTTTTCAATCTGGCCCAAGTATGCTGAACCAGAGACTCTCAGATATGGGCAGAGCTGCTACTTGCTCTCCCTGTGCCCAGCTGCTCATGAGGTGCCCGGCCGGGTGGCATGGCGGGTTCTAGCCCTGTCCTGCCACCCCAGCAGAGCCTCACAACAAGCCAGACGACCCCCCACTCCATGGAGGCTGCCATTTTCCATATCCGGACTTCACTTTTGTCACAACTCCACCCAGCAGACCAGACTATCACAGCCTGGCTCATCAATAAATGCTTTATTTAGAGGTGAATACAGGAGTATGCCACCCGCACGGCAAGCCTAGCAAGCTGCTCGTGTCGTATTTTGTTGGAGGACATGTTTAGCTAATCTGGGAGTTTTGTTGTTTTGCTCACTCCCAGCTTAATCTTATTTAAGGCAATGTTCATTCTAATGAGATCTCTCTTCTATGTAAACACTTCTAGAGGGTGTGGCAGTTACAGAAGTCACCTTGATTGAATAACTTCTGACTTATATATCTACTAAGACTTCTATGTTTTCTAGATTGGGCACAGCTCCTCTTTATACCCACTGCACCCAACGTGGGACAGTTAGAATTTACCAGGAGACTACCACCCTGGCTACGCTGAGACTAAAGGTAGACTATAGGAAGGATCATACTAGTTTGCTCTAAGCAGGCGAGTATGACCCTTTCAGTACATGAGAACAAGATACTAAGAATCACCCTGGTGCAGATAATAATAAGGACCTTGTGGGTACCATCTAGATTACATGAAGCTCATGAAGTTAAGATGTATTACTTTATATCAGCCCCCTCTCTCTCCAGTGTTTTACATAAGAGATAATCTCCGGGATTAGTCCTTGGTGTAACCTTTGTTTATACCTACAATAGGGTGTGGCACTACACCTCTGTTTAGGGTTCTTTGTTGGCATGACAACCTCCCGATTAGGTTACTTTGGTGTAGATAAGGGGCTGACTTGAGGACCTTTTACCTTTTGCCTTTTGGTTCCTCAGCCTTCAGCTTTTTGGCTCCTGCGGGTTTTGGCTTTTGGCTTTTGGGCTTCTTCCCTGTGGGATCTCGCCTTGTGAGCGTTTATTTCCCTTGGAAGTTTTTACACGTGGTGGTCGCCATCTTGGCCTACACGTGGCTGGGGTTCTAGCCTGGAATCCTAAGCATCGGGTTTTTCCTTTTGCTGATTTGTATGCCTGAACCTGTGATAAGTAAAGCCTTTTAAAACCGCATCGGATTCCTGAGTGTTCATCCATTCCTCGCCGGCTTCGGAGATAGAAGGGAACTTCGCTTCCCGGCACTGTCGGGGACCCGGCGGTGCGCCCCGACAGTATTTGATATGCCAAATACCAGTAACATTTATATTGGGTCATTCCCATGACCTAATGTAATGGTTTGAGGCTCTTTATGTTCCTGGAGCAAGTGGATGCCTTTGGGATATACTAGCATGAGACAGGACATATGGAGATATTACTGGTGCCCGCTCTAGCAAATAGATGATGGACAGGAGGATAGAGTTAATGTAGGATCCCTAAATAATTAGACCAGAGAGAAATGCTGTTTGCCTTCTAGCAAGCAAGCGTGGCTCCCTGATATACTCAAAGGCAACTAAAATACAAAACTACCATGAAGTAGGCCGAGACTTGTGAAGGCTTGGAGAAATATTTGACTGGTACTAGTATTAGATTTTGGTACAGAGACCAGCCATCGGAAACCCCCCTTCTCTACCTTAGAAAGGCTTTTCCAGGCAGATCTTGGCTCAAGACATTAGCATATAAGAGGGCCTAGGTGAGGTGCTGGGAGAAATTACCTAAGGGCATTTGACCCTCCCTGCTTTCCATAACAGTGGGAGGGGAGATCTGAATTGCAGGGGTATAATACTAGCCTGCTTCCTCTCTCACGGCTCCATTTTGGGCTCTCTTTGTGAGCTCGCACTCTTCTTGGGAGCCTTGTCTTTGTTTCCTCTCTATAGGGCCTTTACCTGTGGTGGCCGCCATTTTGGCTTACACATGGCTGGGGTTATAGCCAGGAATCCTAAGCACAGGGTTTCTCTTATTGTGGATTTGTATGCCTGAACCTGTGATAAGTAAAGCCTTTTAAAACTTCATCAGATTCCTGAGTCTTCATCCATTCCCTGCCGACTCGGAGGTAGAAGGGAACTTCGCACCCGGCACTTGTGGGGACTCCAGCAGCATCCTCAACACATAATAAAATCTGTTTTATTTCACTGATCATTGACTCCTGAGAATTCTTTTTCTGCAAGGGAGACAAGAACCCTAAGGAAACCCTGGGCAAGGCCTTGGACTGACTTAGAATTGCAAAGAGCAATTACTCGCCTCCAGCTTGAGTCTGTGGCTCCCCAAGAAATCTCGGGTGGTGGGGATCAACTCCCATGCCTAAAGATCAAACAGACACCAGGTGGGGCTCAGGCCTATGCCGTGCAGGGGCTCGTCGCAGACTTTATCAGTCTTTAGCCTGCCCAGCGGATCCCGGGTGGCAGAGATAGCTGGGGAGAAAGCGACCATCTCTCTCCCTTTCCGACCTCACATAAGCCTCCTGTGGGGTTCACCTACAACAGAACAGATGTAGGGGTAAGTCCCCAAACTCAATGATGTGAACAGCTCATCATGAGTACTCTACCCAGTTAGACTATCATATAGGTTTGAAGGAAAATGCACACCCTTAGAGACAAGCAACAGCTTAGGAAATTCATACCTTAAACCAGTTTTGTAAGAAACATTAGTTTTCTTAAAAATTTTCTTTTACTGAGATTCTTTAGTTTACAAGTTTATTTAATGTTTTTTCATGAACATAATTCCGACACCACACCTATAGCCTCTGTATCCCCTCCCTCTCCAAAGAACCCCAACAGTCTGCTCTCCAAGCTACCCCCACTCCAATTCAGTTGTATGGATCAGTCTTGTCTTTTCAAGGACAGGACCAACTATCCAGTCTGTGGACCTGTATAGGACTTACTCAGGGTGCTTATGTCCTCTACTATACTAGTATACTAAGAAAGAAATGTTTACTCCTACCTTGCTCAGGGAATTGTATACATTTTCAATAATGAATTAACATTTCATATATATATATATAAAATGTCCTATATTTGATCAGTTGTGTTTTATATCCATAGATGTTGGGAAACAGCTGAGTGTTCCCTGACTATGTCGGAGTGGGATCAAGTCCCCTTTTGCCTCAAAGGACTGGTGGTTGGTGGATGAAGACTCATGAATCCAGCAAAGTTCCAAAACTCTTTTACTTATTCAAGTTCTGGCAGTACAGTCCAAGGTCAGAAAACCCCCAAACTTCCAATTCAGTACCTGGACCCAGACCACATGCTTGGAATGGATCTTAAGCCAAGATGGTCACTGGACCCCAGACCATGTGCTCAGGCTGGAGAGCTGACCCAAATGGCAGGGAGAGAGAGAGAGAGAGAGAGAGAGAGAGAGAGAGAGAGAGAGAGAGAGAGAGAGAGAGGAGGGGAGAGAGAGAGAGAGCGCTGAGAGGGCAGAGAGAGAGAAAGGAAGAGAGCGTTTTCTCTTACGTATAATACTCACACAAAAATCTCATATGTGGGGGTAAAAACATGGTAAGGAAACACCAAATGGTCAAAGTCAGTGGAACTGATGTCTTGTCTGTCAAACAGAGCTTTCTTGGTCCTTGGGTGGTAGTTGGGAGGGTTCCTTAAAACACTGGTAGAGGCAGAGGGCTCACTAGTAATGGATTTGGCATTGGAATAATGTATACATGAACAGTGTGAGTAATGGTAAAGTAAATATTAATACTTCAATAAGAAATGGTCAAAAATAATAATAGTAACATGCACATTCTTTCAGAAGGTAAGTTTTTCCAACTGAAAGGTGAAAACTAACAACTAAAACTAAATATTTTGAGGAAACTCTACTTCAGTATTTCTGGTGAATCTGGGTAAAAAAATTACAAAATGTTAACAGGTTGAATAAACAAGTTGATACTATATGTAATAAGTATAATCTGCTGAGAAGAGATTTTCTTAGAAGTATCGTGTGTGTGTATGTGTGTGTGTGGGGGGCAATGGGGGACAGAGAGATAGTACAGGAGTAATTCACCCACTTGCTTTGTGTGTGGTCTAGCACCAAAGTGTGTGTGAACTCAACACAAACCACCCCAAGAAAAGAAATTGCAGGTTGGTTTAACTTAGAAAAATCAAGGTAAATTATGTAAACAGACAAAAGAGTACAATTATGTTTTCCTGCTTGAGAAAAAAAGGCGCATATACAAAAATTTATCCCACATTCAGTATAAGCTTTTCATTAACATAAGGAGAGAAGGTGGAGGGTCAAGGTATTGTACAGATGGTAGGGCATCTGCCTTGCATACAGCTGACCTGGATTTAATTCCAGTATCCTTAGGGTCCTCTAAGGTAGAATGAAATCTGAATTTAGAGCAAGCAGTAAGGTACGAGGTACTCCCCCTCCATAAAGGGCCCCCCAATAAATAATTTTAAGTTTCTTAATGGCAAAAGTTCTATTTCATTTTTCCTAAGGGAAAGATTATTCCCATCATTTGCATGCACTATTATATAAAGATTCCTTGCCTGTAGAAGCAGAACAAGAAAAGTAAAAAAAAAAAGTAAAAGACAAATTTGGTTTAAAAAGACAAAAGTATTATTTATTTTATTCACAAATTGCATAACTCTGTATGAAGAAATTAAAAGGGGTCCCCAAATTACACTAGAGCTGAGTGAATTTGGAGTCAAAGTTACTATGCAAAGTTGTTTGTATTTCTGTATACTAGCAATAAGAATAGAAGAGCAAAGATTTGAAATACCATACATCAGCATCAAAATTATGAAATATTAAGGATAAATTTTGTTTGTTTTTTGGTCCACTCCTGTCGGGAGTGCCACCGGGGTCCCCCAACAGTGTCGGGAAGCAAGTTCCCTTCTACCTCCGAAGCCGGTGGGGAATGGATGAAGACTCAGGAATCTGATGCAGTTTTAAAAGGGCTTTACTATCATAGGATCCAATATACAATCCAAGAGCAGGGAAAACCTCCGGACTCTGGGTTTCCCAGCTAGGCCCCAGCCAGGTGTAGGCCAAGATGGCTGCCACCATGTGTTGAGGCCCAACATAGAATGGAGAGGACAGAGAAGCAAAACACCAAGGGAAGGCGAAATGGCAAAAAAGGGGGAAAAAAGAGAGCCTCTTTTTTGTTGCAGCTTATTTTATAGCTAGAAATCCGCCCAAACTCCCCAGCCCAGCCCATTCTGGGCTGGGCTATCTAGAGATGAAAACAGGAAAATAGCTCTGTAGAAATGTAGCAACTTCAGGAGACCTTCTGGCTGTTTACAAGGACCCAGAGCTAATTAAAAGCCTCCTAGCAGAGCTGGGAGAAGCTATAAGCTAAATGTAATTTCCCCTGGCAGGAAGGATCAAATGCCCTCAGGTAATTTCTCCCCGCAACTCACCTAATGACTTGAGTCAAGATCTGCCTGGAATTGCCTTTATAGGGTAGAGAGGGGGTTTCTGAGATGGCATGTCTCTGTACCAAAGACTAATACTAATGCCAGTTAAATATTTCTCCAAGCCTTCATAAGAGTCTCGTCTACTTCACGGTAGTTTTGTATTTTAGTTACCTTTGAGTTATCAGGGAGCCATGCTTGCTTGCTTGGAGGCAAACAGCATTTCTCTCTGGTCTAATTACTTAGAGATCCAACGTGGCCAGGCAAATATGCTGGTAAGATCTAGCTAGTCCCACAATGATTGTGGTAGCATGAGAGAATATTTATACCAGCCAGTACAGAATACATGGTCATATAAGACTGCCACATTCAGACTATCCCCCTATCTATGAAGTGACCTGCAGGAGGCAATCCAGGGCAGATGCAGAGGCCTAGGCTTTTAGGTGTCCTGCAACACACCCCCTGCAACGTTTAGGACTTACTCCTGGCTCTGTACTCAGGGATCATTTCTGGTGGAGCTCAGTCAACCTGCTGTATTCTCAGAACTTTAATAAGAAATAATTTAACAAAATGTGTACAAAACACACACTGACAAGGTGTAGAGAGAGAAGTTGAAGACATAAAAAAGCCCTCCCTGTTCATGGGTTGGAAAAATCAATATTAAGTAACAGATATTCCCAAATTGATAGATACATTGGCAGTCAAAGTCTAATTCCCAGTTAGTTATTTTGCAGAACTGTATCAGCTAATTCTATCACTGTATCACTGTCTTCCGTTCATCATCGATTTGCTCGAGCGGGCCCCAGTAACATCTCCATATGTCCTGTCTCATGCTAGTAGAGCCAAGGGCATCTGCTTGCTCCAGGAGCAAGCTAATTCTAAAATTTATTAAAAAATGCAGAAGGTCTAGAGTAAACAATAAATTTAAAACAAGGATATGTTTGGAGAATTTCAAGAACTAGTAGAGGCACAGTAAGTTAAGATGGACTTAAGGTCTGATAAATAGACAATGAAGTCTATTTAAGCATGTTTGTATTTTCAAACATGGAGTATACAAAATCTGATCAATAAAATCTGATCAATAAAGATCCCAGATTAGCTTAATGGAAGAAAAGATTACATATATATATATGACTATATATATAATTGTTTATATATATGTATGAAAAACCCTCCCTCTGTCAGTTCTCAAATGAGGTAGTATCCAAATTTGGTAAAATCCAAAAATTGTCAAGAAGAATAGATCTTTACCTGCATCAGCATGGTGTACTATCCAAATAGTCTTAAACACCAACTTACTTTATTATAATATGAATTTTATTATATTATAAATTTATAAATACAAATTTATGTTTTATAAAATCAGGTTTCTAATAATATACATTTTTTATACATGAAACTTAAGATTCAAGGAATGGGGTCTCTATTTCTCTGGCTGAAAGCGGCATCTTTAAAAAGTCCCCTGGACTCTGCGGCCAGAGACGGGGCGCCGCCAGGAGAGAGTCTAGAGCTCTCGGAGTCCGGCGTGACCCTCCCTCACCCCAATGCGTTTGTTTCGAGTTTCCCCCAGCTGGTAATTCGGAGACCTTCTCCGCTTCTGTGTTGCTACTTCACTTTGTTTCTCTAGGAAGCGTTTGCTGGGAAACGCCAAGCCCGCGATCCGCCTGCGAGCGTCCAGTACTTGTTGTCTGCATGTGACCGCCTGCAAGTGTGCAGCGAGTGTCCAGCGCTCTCGCTTATTGTCTGTCAGTGACCGTCTGCGAGCGTGCAGCACTCTCGCTTGTTGTCTGCATGTGATCGCCTGCGAGCGTCCAGCGCTCTCGCTTATTGTCTGTAAGTGACCGCCTGCAAAGGGACTGCAAGTCTCAGGATTGTCAACACTATCCGTGCTGCCACCTACCGGCTTCAACTAGCTCGACATGCCCGGCTGTGTAATGTGTAGTATGGGTGGGGTGGGGCCAGAATCCTTTCCAGAACATCCCACACCTCCACCACCACCACCACTACCACCACCACCACCACAACAACAACAACAAAAACACACAAATAGCCTGTGTGAATTCTCTCTCTCATTATTTTTTGGCTTTGGTTTTGGACCACACCCAGCGATGCTAAGGGGTTACTTCTGGTGGTACACAGAAGACCATATCCACTGGTGCAAGACAGGCACCTTACCTGTCGTGCTATTTTGGCAAGCCAAGCACCTTACCTGTGTACTATCTCTGAAAAACAAGCACCTGTTGTACTATCTCTGCAGCACCCTTTTTGTGGTTTTTTTCTCCCTTCTTTCCCACAAAAAGACTGTCTCACTGGGAAAGAATATTCACCCAAAGCCCATCTGATAAGGGGTTAATATCCAGGATATATCAGGTACTAGTAGAACTTTACAAGAAGAATACAGGCAACCCCATCAAAAACTGGGGAGAAAAAGTGGACAGAAACTTCCATAAAGAAGAAATTCTAATGGCCAAAAGACACATGGAAAAGTGCTCTTCATCTTGAATCATCAGGGAGATGCAAATCAAAACAACAATGAGGTACCATCTCACACCACAGAGACTGGCACACATCCAAAACAGCAAGAACAACCGGTGCTGGCAGGGGATGCGGAGAGAAAAGGGACTCTCATCCACTGTTGGTGGGAATGCCGACTGTACTTCCCAAAAGTACAGCCCTTTTGGAAAACAGTAAGGACATGCCTCCAAAAACTAGATATTGGGCTCCCATTCGACCCAGCAATACCTGGGAGAATACTCTGAAGACCCAAAAACATACCAGATATACTATCTGCATTTCCTTATTCATCGAAGCTCTATTCATGATAGCCAGAATCTGGAAACAACCTAAGTGCCCGAGAACAGAAGACTACTAAAGAAACTGTGATACATCTACACAATCTATGCAGCTGTCAGAAAAGACGAAGTCACAAAATTCACCTGCAAATGGATGGACATGGAGACTATCATGCTGAGTGAAATTAGTCAGAAGGAAAAGGACAGATATAGAATGGCTGCATTCATTAATGGAATATAAATATATACTAGTGTTCTACTAATCGTGGGACATGGTAATGTCAGACTAGAACTCACAATTGAATATACACAAAAACACTTACATATTAAACCCTAAATGTCTGAAGGGCAAGTCACAATGTGTAAAAGAAGAGAGATACAGAGACAGAGAGAGACAGAGAGAGAAGAGAGGAAAAGAAAAAGTGCCTGCTATAGAGGCAGGCTGGGGGTGCGTGAGAAGGGAATGTGGGGACAATGGTGGTGGGAATAGGGTGGACTGTTGGGTGCTGGATTACTGTATGACTGAGACCTAATTATGAACATCTTTTTAATTGTATGTCTCATGGTGTATAATAAAAGGACTGTCTGGAAATGGAAGAAAGAGATGAAACTTCCTCAAAGAAGACATGCAGATCTATTGGAAGGCCCCAAAAAGTATATTAAAAATTCTCTGAATACTTATCTTTACAGAAATACAAATCAGGCAACAGTGAGATATTTGATGCCAGCCAGACTGGCTCAATCACAAAAACAACCAGTGTTGATGGAAATGGGGGGAAAGTGACCCTCATTCACTGCTGTGGGAATGTTGCACAGTCCAGTCCTGCAGGTAAGCAATATAGACACTTCTTAAAAAATAGAAATTGACCTTTCATATGTCCCAGCAATTTCCACTTTAGGGCATCTACCCCAGGACTAAAAAACTTTACTTAGAAAAGATACCTGCACTCCATGTTTGTTGCAACACTACTCACAATAGTCAAAATTTGGAAATACCAAGATTTCCAGAATAAATGCCTAAGAATAAATGATTGGATAAAGAAACTAGTACATTTTGTACATTTCCACATTGGAATACTACTTGACCATAAACAAAGATGAAATCATGAGATATGTGACTGCTTGGGTAGATCTGGAGAGCATCATGCTAAATGAAGTTAATCAGAGGTAGAGAGTCGGGCAGGGTATAAAGACACTGTAAGGTAGGGGAATAGCAAAGGCAACAGAAACTGAGAATTGGTTTTCAGTAGGAAGCTACCAGAGGGTTGTTTGTTGGGAGTGCTGAACACTGGTGGGGTGGTGGAAACACCATTCTGGGGAGGACCTAGTGCTAAATTATTTGGCTACACCTGGGTGATATTCAAGGGCTACTCCTGGCTTTGCACTTAGGAATTACTCCTATTGGTGATTGGGGACCATATGGGATGCTGGGGATCAAACCCAGGTTGGCAACATGGATGGAAAATGCTCTAGCTGCTGTGCTGTCACTCTGATCCTAGTGCTGGAATTTTTATGTGTGAAAACACACAATAATAATTTTCTAAACCACCACGTTTAAAATAAGAGAAAAAAATAGAAAGAAAAAGTGTCTGAACTGGTTGACAGCAGCCTTTCTAAACTTTTCCGTCTAGTAACTCCTTTTCACTAGAAAAAGTGATCCTAGGCATAGAGCTATTAAAAAAAATAGGTATACAAACCAAATGAAACTTAGAGAAATTTCTAATAAAAACAAAATTTTCCAAAGTTAAAACTTTGGGTTCCAACTTTCTGGAGTTTCAAAACAGCTGAAGCATCTAGGGCCGCCAAATGAAGGAGACCTGGGGTGCGCACAGGCGCCGGGAAGTCGAACACCAGCGCGTTCGCAGTCTGCCCGAGCCACAGCTCCGGCGCTCTCCCATGCTCGGGCAGGACCTGACGCCCGGCTGGATATCTCAGACATCTGCACGACTTAGTCATGGCTGTGACGTGATACTGCAGTGTCCGTGGTATCCTGTCACCCGCACACGGCACTTTCCAGTTCAGAAACCTGAAAGGGAAAACCGATGGACTCAGAGTTTGGCCCAGCTTTTTTTATTTCCCGCAAGCCGGGCAGGCCTAGGACCTCAGAAAAGACTTATTTATGATTTAAATTTTCTTTCCTTTTACAAGAATATATACCAGATAGACATTTAATAAATAAAACAAACACTGGGAAAAAATCTTTTGGAAGTCTGCAGGCGATCCCTTGTGGCCTGAGCATAGCTTTCAGTAAGAGGCTAAATGTGAGCGCTTAGAAACCTACACTCCTTCTCTCTTGGTTCTACCTTCCCAAGGTAGAAGGTGGCCTTCAAGGCCGTCAGCAATGGAGAAAGGAATGAGCAGGTGTTGAGTGACTTTAGCGGCAGCAGAGGCTGCCAGAGCAGGTCTCTGGACATGTGACTGCGCTGGTGTCTCCAGAGAAGGCACCTGGCTCTGCACTCAGCAATCACTCCCGAAGTGCTACGGGCGCCATGTGGGATGCCTGGCATCAAATCTGGTGGGCACACAAGGCAAGCGCTCTCCCAGGGGTGCCATCGTCCAGGCCCCAAGGGTGGTTACTGTTAAAGACCTTCAGAAAGGGGCAGGCCAGAGCCGGCTTCCGGAGCTTCCTGCCCCACCTCTCTGGGTTCCTGCTGCTGGTACAGGTACCACGTGACACCGCTTCGCTCTATGCGTCCTTGCAGCTCCCAGGTGAGAATGGATCACACCAGACTCCAGCCGCGCCTCACGCCCTTCCTTCCTGCAGCGAGCCCAACCCCGCCTTGCCAAACTGCTGCTCTGACTCTGTGCCCGCCGGTCCCTGCAGCAGTATAAGAGCGACCGGCTTCCAAGGCTGCATCTACCACTTAATTTTCTTTTTAATTGAATCACCTTGAAGTTGAAGTTACAAAGTTATTTTTTTTTAACATGGTCTTTTTAAATTTTTTTTTTTTTTATTTTTGCTATTACAAAGATATACAATTAAAAAGTTCATATTTGGGTTTTGGTCATACAGTGTTCCAGCACCCATCCCGCCACCAGTGCCCATCTCCCACCACCAACGTCCCGGCTCCCTCCCCCTCCCCAGCCCTCCTCCATGGTAGGTTCTTTATTGCTTTCCCTTTCTCTCTCTTTCTCTTTTGCTTCCCCTCCAGACTATGGATTACAGAACATACATTAAACGGTTGTCATGTGCATCTTTTTTGCCTCTATTTAATGCTCAGTTCTAGGTTGGCATTAGTACCCTCGACAATTGTTAGCACAGTTCCATTTTCTGTCTTACCTAGCCTCTGACTTCCACACGTTTGTGATAATTTCCACCTTTGACAAGACCTCCTGATATTTGTTTCACTTGACCTTGGATATTGGTATCATAATATGTACATTTCCCTACCTGCTCAGCCCCTGAATCCGCACGGTTTCAGGCACCGCGGTTTACAGGCATATTACTGACAGGTTTCATGCATGTTCCTACTGTCACGCACTGTTCCCTGACTCAGCCTGCCCGCGAGGGGACGCGTGCTCTCCCGGAACAGCGCTTCCTTTTCGTCTGTCCCGAGGCAGTGACACGTCTGCGAGTCGTGACTGCAGGTCAGCTGCCCTGGGCATTGCTCACCCGGTCATGGTTTTCCATTTCGTTTCTATTGGTGACTTACTTTTGTTTCCATTCTCTCTCCCTGTGCTGTGATAAGGGTCAGAAACTTGGATGTTGTGGTGATGTGCACACACACTTGGGTGTGCTGTGTCAGTGATCACACATTGGTGCCGAGGAATCGCGCCACCCATGAGCCTAGACCACGTATCCCTGGGGCACGCCCAGGATAAAAGTCCTGACTTCTTTCCTGCAAGGCAGGACCATACTACTGAGTTCTCCTTGGGACCTTTTGTCCCCTTCACAGACTTTCCCAAAAAAATTTGGACACAGGGAGAGGACCCTTTCTCTGATTCTGAGGTTTAAGGTGCACCTTCCATCATGGTCAGCCTTTCCAGCTGTTGGTAGCTCTCTCTCTCTCTCTTTTTAAAAAATATTTTATTATACCACTGTGAGATCACTGTATCACTGTATCACTGTCTTCCGGTTCATCATCGATTTGCTCGAGCGGGCACCAGTAACTCCATATGACCTGTCTCATGCAAGTAGAGCACAAGGACACCTGCTTGCTCCAGGAACATAAAGAGCCTCAAACCATTCCATTAGGTCATGGGAATGAGGTCTATAATTGTTAGTGGTATTTGGCATATCAAATACGACACGGGTAGCTTGCCAGGCTCCTGCCGTGTGGGTAGCATACTCTTGTAGTCATCTCAAAATCCAGCATTTATTGATGAACCGTGCACCTGCTTGCGGCCGTGCGAGATGGGCTGTGATAGGCTGGTCTGCTGGGTGGAGTTCTGACGAGGGGGAAGTCCAGATGTGGAAAATGGAGGTCCTCATGGAGTGGGGGTTGGGGGTCATCTGGCTTGTTGTGAGGCTCTGCTGGGGTGGCGGGCCAGGGCTAGAACCTGCCATCCCCTCCCGGGTGCCTCATGAGCAAGCGGCTTGGCACAGTGAGAGCCAGTAGCAGCTCTGCCCCAGGTCTGACTCTGGATCAGCATACCTGGGCTGGATTAAAAGACTGCAGCAGGGTGGATCTCGATGAGCCAGGCTGTGATAGGCTGGTCTGCTGGGTGGAGTTCTGACGATGGGGAAGTCCGGATGTGGAAAATGGAGGTCCTCATGGAGTGGGGGGGTCATCTGGCTTGTTGTGAGGCTCTGCAGGGTGGCGGGCCAGGGCTAGAACCTGCCATCCCTCCCGGGAGCCTCATGAGCGGCGGCTGGGCACAGTGAGAGCCAGTAGCAGCTCTGCCCCAGGTCTGTCTCCACCACTGTGAGATATACAATTACAAAGATGTTCATGTTTGGGTTTTGGTCATACAGTGTTCCAGCACCCATCCCTCCACCAGTGCCCATTTCCCACTACCAAGTCCCCACATTCTCTTCACCCTCTCTAGCCTGCCTCTTTGGCAGGTTCTTTATTTCTTTTTCTCTCTCTCTCTTCCTTCTCTTACATATTGTGGATTGTAATGCATAAACTTAGAGGTTATCATGTGTATCTTTTGCCTGTATTTAATGCTCAGTTCGAGGTTGGTGTTAGTACTTTTGACAATTATTAGCACACTGTTCCCTTCTCTGTCTTACCTAACCTCTGACTCCCACACGTTTGTGGTAATTTTCACCTTTGACAAGACCTTCTGATCCATGTTTCGCCTGACCTTGGATATTGGAGTCATAATATGTACATATATAAATGTCATGCAAATAAATGCAGTCATTCTGTATCTGTCTTGTTCCTTTTGGCTAAATTTCACTCAACATGATCCTCTCCATGTCTACCCATTTATAGGAAAATTTCATAACTTCATTTTTCCTAACAGCTGTTGGCAGCTCTCTTGATTTTGATTTGGGTCAGGATGAACCAATGGTTTCCCTAATGGTTGGAAAGGTCACTGATAACCTGCTTCCATGAGCTTTTCCAAAGGCAGACTCCATCAGGGAATGTGCTGGAAAATGAGATGTAGTCCTGAATGTACCTCCAGAGACGAGCGTTATGTTCACAGAATGGGCCTTCAGGCCAGTGATTGCTCTCTAGTGATTCGGTCAGAGTGAGACACTGGATTCCTCCATTGAAAAGAAGCATATTGTTGCTCTCTGATACATGAGCCTGTGGTAGCAATTTCCAGGGACTCACTAAAAGACCCCTAAAAGCAACTAACTTTTCCATGAATGTGGCAGGCTATTGCAGTACATTGTTACCCAGAGCCTCTGCATCTTGCCTGGAGTTGCCTCCTGTAGGCCACTTTGTAGATGAATGGCAGGAGGACAGTTTGAATGTGGCAATATATGTTGCCATGTTTTCTATGTTGGCTGATATAAATATTTTCTCTCATGCTGCCACAATTATCATGGGACTAGATAAGATCTTACCAGAATATTTACCTGGTCACATTGAATCTCTAAGTAATTAGACCAGAGAGAAATGCTGTTTGCCTCCAAGCAAGCACCTGTGGCTCTCTAGTAAGCCCAAAGGCTAATGTACAAAACAACTATGAAGTAAAGATGAGAATCTTGTGAAGGCTTGGAGAAATATATACCTGGCTGTAGAATATCCATTGGTACAGATGCATGCCTTTGTGTTCTGAGATACAGTTCATTTTAGATACCCCTCCTCCACTCTACCCTGCAGGGGCACTTCCAAGGCAGATCTTGGCTGGGCAGCATTAACATTTCAATGGACTAGGTGAAGTCCTGGGATAAGTTAATTGAGGGGAACTGAACGGAAATGCTTCCCATTGGTGTTAGCAATCTGAATAGAAAGGACATAAAAGCTCTAGCCTACTTTCTTCCATGTCATTTTGCCTTTTTGTCATTTTGGCTTCTCCTTTTTCTCTGCTTCTCCTCTTTGCCTCTCTGTTCTCTTCCCTGTTAGGCCTTAGTACTTGATAGCAGCCATCTTGGCCTAGGGTTCTAAACCTACATGTTGCTGGGGCCCAGCTAGCAACCTAAGTCCAGGATTTTCCTGTTATTGGATTGTATACCAGAAACTGAGAGTAAAGCCTTTTAAAACTGCGCTGGATTCTTGAGTCTTCATGCATTCCCCACCGGCTTCGGCGGTAGAAGGGAGCTGGTTTCCTGGTATTGTTGGGGACCCCAGCGGCTCCCCAACAGCAGGCTACAAAATCCACAATATGTCATTCTTTTTCACTAACAACAAAATAAAAGGGAGAGGGAATGAAAAGAGATGGTCCCATTCACCATTGTGTGACTCCCTCTACCTCTCCACCTGAGAATCAGGATATTCCAAATATTTAGCATGAGGAATAAGGATGCTTGCACATGCTTGGTATACACTTACTTTAAAGTAATATTATTCATGATTATCCTACAGAGACCTCCCAAATATGCCTCAACAGTAGAATGGGTCTTGGGACTTGGGTCTACTCATCAAAAAGAACACTTAGAAGTAAAAATGAATGAGCTGCTGATAGAAAAAAATAGATCTAAAACTGTGGTGTCAAAAGTACTAGTTAAGGGGCCAGAGTGATAGTACAGTGGGTTGGGTATTTGCCTTGTACACGGCTGACCCAGGTTCGATCCCTGGCATCCCATATGGTTCCCTGAGCACCACCAGGAGTAATTCCTGAGTGCAGAGCCAGGAGTAACCCCTGAGCATTGCCAGGTGTCACCCAAAAAGCTAAAAAAAAAGTACTAACTAAATATGTGTACAAAAACTACACAAAACTGTATAATTCCATTAAGTGAAAGTTTAGAAGTCAGAGCTGATTTATCCTGGTAAAATTTAGCTATTTCCCAGAGCAAGGTTGTGCCTCCTCTGTAAAAGGACAAGAAGTACAGCAGAGAGGTCTCAGCTTTTCCAAAATCCATGGACTCTCCTCTGTCATTCCGGTGAGTAAAGGAAATCATGCCTTCTCATAGGATTACAGCTGAGGATTATCAGATATAAAGTGTGAATTGCGGCGCAGAGACTCCAGCATTATTGCCGTGGTTCCTACCTCTGTTTTGTGGTGGACACTGGAATCTTATGACTAATCCCCAATTTCTTAAATTATAGAGGCAAACCTCCTAATCAGTTAAGTATCTGGTCTGGCCCTGTACTTTTATTTGGGTATGAGCTTGTTTTTCATAGCTTTGGTTGTTTTTAATCTGTGCCCTAGCTAACCCCAGGCAAGAGAAAAATCTGCCACATTTTGCAGTAAGCTCTGGAAAGCTGAACCTGAGGAGCACCAAGAGGGCCAATGCTTGGAGCAGGTTTTTCCCAGAGTATTTCAGACTGCACACGTGTCTCCAACATTGCCTTGTTTGACCTTCCACTCCTTATTTGCACTTCTGATTGCTTCCTGCCTTTTCTTGGTAGTTTTGTGTGATCGCGTTCTTATAAAAGGACTATAGCCTATATCTGTTATTGGCTATGTAGAACTATAATCAGAGGGCTGTTATCCAAGTCACAGATAGTTTTTCCTTCTTCCCTTTCTACCCTATTCACTGACTGCGGGTCTTGTAAACTTTTGCCATTTCTGTCTCCCTTTATGCTTAAACATTGCAACATAGAGGAACACATACAGAAACTCAGTTTGTTCTGTGGTTGTGTTTGAATGAAACATTCGTCTTTGTGGATTCAGAAGACTTTAATATGCCACACTCTTTTGCAACCCACACACAGATTCTGAAAGCCACAGTTTCTGAAAGCCAGGCTGTAGACTTTATGGTTCTCACCCCACCCTGGATCACTTGGTGAACCACAGAAGTAATTGCTTCCTTCACTGCTCAGTTATGTCATTTTCTTCCAGAACCAAGACATAAACTTTTACAGCATTTTTTTAAACTCCCATTAACTCCTCACATCACCCTGGTTCAGGGGACCATATTAGGTGCTGAGAATGGAACACAGGTTGCTTGTGTGCAAGGCAACTAAATGCCTTATCCCAGACTACTATTTTAGTACACTACATCAGACCTTGCAAAGGTCTCTTCCAAACCAATCAAGAGGGGAAAAACATCAGGCTACTTATTATTTTTATTTTTTTATTTTACAGGACATTTATTGTAATTCTTTAAAAAATTTAAAATTCAGTCACTATAAAATCACAAAGTTATTCCCCATTGGGTTTCAGACATCCACTGTTTGGACACCAGTTCCTTCACCAGTGCCCATTCCCTTGACCAGTACACCCCCACCCCTTCAACCTCCTGCTAGTCCACTGATATTATTTTCTCACCAAAATGCAAGCATTAGAGAGGAAGGCTTGCTGTTTTCTTTGTTTCCACTGAAATAGTGCTGAGAACATTGAGAGGTAATAAAGTAATGTGTGAATGAATGAGAAATAATAACAGGAGTAATGGTGAAATAAAGGCCAAAAAGGAACCACAGTTTACTATTAAATGGCCATATTTACCTGAACCAATGCCTTGGTTGTGGGCAGGAGCCTAATCAATGGATAAGTGTCTTAAGGTTTGCAATGATGTTTCTTAGGGCATGGGGGAATAGCCTCTGATATGTATCCAGATGGCAGGGGGCCCCACCACTGCTTTGAACTCCATACTGACTCTAATGAAAGGCTACCTGAACAAACTGAGATGAATTCTCAAATCTATGCTATGTTTTTGGTATAGAACAAGAATTTCATCGTCATGCTTTCAAGGGGAATGAAATTGTGTTTGTTTTCGAGATGTGTTCTAAGGTTCTAAGTGTCTCTTTTGAATTCTCAGGCTGGTTTGTTCATTTTAAACCAAAACAATATTCTGACCTACATTGGTTTTGGCCACAATAATGATCTAATTTCCCCTATGAACAGGTTAGTGTTGGCAATGCTTACTATAGAGAAATCAATTTTTAGAATGCTTCTTAATTAGCAAAACAAAAATTTTCTAAACAAGAGAAAAGTATATAAGTTAAGTACTGAGGAGTATGACTAATACTACTCAGTCAGATTGACCTCTTGAGGATTTATCATTACAAGAACCTTCTGTATGCTTAATTAGTCCACCCTCCAGTTTTACTTACTACATTAACAAAAGTCCTAAGTATAGGTATTATAGATTTATGACATGTATAGAATTTATTTTTCATAATAGACAAAGTGAATCATTAGCATTTTCTACCATGTTCTGTGTCTGGAATCATATTTGTATCCATGTCTCTTAGTGTTAGCTGAATGCTACAAAATGCAACAGTTTTGCAAATTAATTCTTGTGTGTTACTTTGACTCACATGACCAAATACAATCATCTGAAAAGATATTTTCTTAAACTGATTATAACAATCTCATGTCATAGAATTTATTCCTGTGACTAAGGCTTAAGCTTTGGCCCTTGTGACACATACAAGTGTCTAGAAATAGCACTGATTCATTATATGGTTACTTTTGAATTAATTTTAGTTCATTGCACACTCAGAAACCTTTTACTCTTCCCAAAGTTTTTACAACCCTCACATTCAGCTTTGTGGGATATTTTTTTTCCTTCTCAGATCATTTTCTAATATGAGTTATGCCTTGTAGCGAAGCACATTAAGCACACACCCTGTTTTAATCTCCTTTCACACCTACCTGATTGGGATTAAGCACTTGCCCTGTTTTAATCCATCTAACTGAATGACTGACACAGACTTCATACCCCACATCCCCCAGTTTAAATATCCTGTTCCACCTAATAAAGTGAAGCTATTCCCCAAAGTGTTTCATGAAGACCTATTTCTGGGTACCCCGCTCGACTCCTTTGTGGGTGCTCTATCCAATCCTCTTTGTGGGATTTCTACTCGCTCAGGATCCGACCTCAGCAGCGACATCACAACCCTCACCAGCCACATCAACAATGCCTCACTATCAGTTCATGATGTTTCACTTATATTGCTTTTTAAACATCATCTAATTACATAGCTTCAATGTTCAGTTCACTTCAGGTCAAACTTTTGAATAACCTCAGTAACTTTCTATGAAGCTCTACATGTCCCTTCACCTGCCTTTCAGCATTCTTTCTGCTGCTTATCCGATCTCTCACCCCACCACCACACATTTGGGTTACCTGATTTTGGTATCTTGATGAACATAAGCACTGCTCAAGTTACAGGAATCTAAGTCTCTTTATTCTCCCCTTTCACCACCACTTTCCATGGCCAACCATCAAACCCAGAGTAAAGGGGCTAAAAATCTGCCCACATTTTCCTTCATCGACATCTTTTTTTCAAGAGAAGTGTCTCACTGAAACTCAAGGGAAGCTCCATGTCCACAGACTGGAAGGTGACCAGGATTCTTGGGCTTTACCTCTAGCTCACTGCAGGCCTCTTCAAGGACATTTACCTCTTCAGAGCTAATAATGTCTTAATCTGACTCTGCTGTATAGGGAGTATAAGCCTCTAATGACATTCTATTACATAGACAAAGTTCTTAGGGAGCATAGTCTGATGACTCTAGTGATGTTCCTATTACATAAACAAAGCTCTAATATACAGAACTGCAGTGACAAGAGTTCAGTATTTGGCTCCACATTCATTTAGCTCAGAGTAAAATATTGCACAAGTTTAGCATTGATTTCCTTAACTGCAAAACCAAGATTAATAATCATTCAAAGATGACTATAGTATATGACCCTTCTTTCCCAGAAACTTCATAATTTTTGGTATTTTGAAAGAAAGGACTTTCATACTCGAAAAATAAAATTTAACATACGGTTCTAAGAAAATTTATTTACTTTTTTTTGTATAAAGTTCTTTTTATTACATCACTGTGAGAGATACAATTACAAAGTTTTTCATGATTGTATTTTAGTCATACAATGTTCCAGTACCCAAGCACCCATCCATCCACCAGTGCACATTTCCTACCACCAATATCTCCAGATTCCCTCTCTTCTTCTTCTTCTTCTTCTTCTTCTTCTTCTTCTTCTTCTTCTTCTTCTTCTTCTTCTTCTTCTTCTTCTTCTTCTTCTTCTTCTTCTTCTTCTTCTTCCTCTCTTCCTCTTCCTCTTCTTCCTCTTCTTCTTCCTCTTCCTCTTCTTTCTTCTTCTTCTTCTTCTTCTTCTTCCTCTTCCTCTTCTTCTTCTTCTTCCCTCTTCTTTCTTCTTCTTCTTCTTCTTCTTCTTCTTCTTCTTCTTCTTCTTCTTCTTCTTCTTCTTCTTCTTCTTCTTCTTCTTCTTCCTCCTCCTCCTCCTCCTCCTCCTCCTTGTTCCTCCTCCTCCTCCTCCTCCTTCTTGGCTTGCCATACATACATTTAAGAGGTATCATGCTTATCCCTCTGCCTATATTCAATGCTTAGTTATAATTGTTACCATTTTCAACAGTTAGAAGGACACTGGTGTATATTTATAGCCCAAAAATGAATGCAGACAGTCTATGTTTGTCCTTCTCCTTCTGACTAACTTCACTAAGCATGACAATCGCTATGTCTATCAATTTGTGGGCAAATTTCATAACTTCATTTTCCCTAACAGCTGCATAGTATTCAATTATGTAGATGTACCATGGCTTTTTTAAATCTAGTCTTCTGTTCTCGGGCTTTTGGGTTGTATCCAGATTCTAGCTATTGTGAATAGAGCTGCGATGAATATAAAAGTACATATAGTGTTTACTGCTGTGTGTGTTGTTTTAAAATTTGTTATTATACCACCTGAGATATACAATTTTACATGTGTTCATGTTTGGGTTTCAGTCATACAGTGTTCCATCACCGATCCCTCCCCAGTGCCCATTTCCCACCACCAATGTCCCTTGATTCCCCCGCCTCTCCCCTGGCCTGCTTCCATGAAGGCACTTTGCCTCTCTTCTCTCTCTCTCTCTCTTTCTTTCTCTCTCTCTTTCTCTGTCTCTCTGTATCTCTCTCTTCTTTCTCTTACATCTTGTGGTTTGCAATGCATACACTTAGAGGTTATCATGTATATCCCTTTTCCTATATTTGATGCTCAGTTCTAGGCAGGAATTATAATTTCCAACAATTATTAGCACACTGTTCCCTTCCCTGTCTTACTTAACCTCTGACTCCCGCACACTTGCGGTAGATTCCACCCACTGACAAGACCTTCTGATCCATGTTTTGCCTGAACTTGGGTATTGGTATCATACTATTTTTTTATATCCTGCAAATAAATGCAGCCATTCTATATCTGTCCTTTTCCCTCTGGATAATTTCACTCAGCATGATCCTCTCCATTTCCATCCATTTATAGGCAAATTTCATAACTTTGTTTCCCCTAACAGCTGCATAGTATTCTATTGTGTAGATGTAGCAAAGTTTCTTTATCCAGTCTTCTGTTCTCCGGCACTCTGTTTGTTTCCAGATTCTGGCTATTGTGAATAGTGTGCTATGAATATAAACATGCAGATGGTGTTTCTTGTTTTTGGCTGCTCAGGGTATATTCCCAGGAGTGGTATTGCTGGGTCAAATGGGAGCTCAATCTCTAGTCTTTGGAGGAATGTCCATATTGTTTTCCAAAAGGGCTGGACCCATTGGCATTTCCACCAACAGTGAATGAGAGTCCTTTTCTCCCCATATCCATGCCGCCACTGGCTGTTCTTTTGGATGTGTGCCAGACTATGTGGTGTGAGATGATATCTCATTTTTGTTTTCATTTGTATCTCCCTGATGATTAATGATGAAGAGTAATTTTTATAAGTATTTTATTATACCACTGTGAAATACACAATTACAAAGATGTTCATATTTGGGTCTTGGTCATACAGTGTTCCAGCACCCATCCCTCCACCAGTGCCCATTTCCCACCAGTGTCCCCGGTTCCCTCCCCCCTCCCCCAGTCCTCCTCCGTGGCAGTTCTTTCTTTCTTTCCCTTTCTCTCTATCTATGAAGAGTAATTTTATATGTCTTTTGGCCATTTGAATTTCTCTTTGTGGAAGTTTCTGTTCATTTCTTCTCCCCATTTTTTAATGGGGTTGGATTTTTTTCTTGTTGAGTTCTACCAGTGTCTTGTATATCATTGATATTAATCCCTTATCAGATGGGTATTGGGTAAATAATCTTTCCCATTTTGTGAGCTGTCTTTGTATCTTGGTCACCATTTCTTTTCGAGGTGCAGAAGCTTTTCAGTTTCATATAATCCCATTTGTTTAACTTTGCTTCCATTTGCTTTGTCAGTGGTGTTTCATCTTTGAGAATGCCATTAACTTCAATGTCGTTGAAGGTTTTTTTCTATGTTTTCTTCTATGTACTTTATGGATTCAGTTCTGATATTGAGATGTTTAATCCATTTTGATCTGACATTTGTGTATGACATTAGAAAGAGGTCTAAGGTTTTTTTTTTTTTTACAAGGAGCTGCCCAGTTTTCCCAGCACCACTTGTTGGAGAGGCTTTCTTTTCTCTAATTAATGGTTTTTGTTCCTTTATAAAGGATTAAGTGGTTGTATATTTGAAAGCGTGTGTCAGGATGTTCGGTTCTATTCCATAGGTCTACATGTCTGTCTCTATACCAGTGCCATGCCATGCCATTTTAATTATCATTGTTTTGTAGTACAGTTTGTAGTTGGGGAAATTGGTACCTCCCATCTTCTTTTCCCCAAGAATTGCTTTAGGTATCCGTGGGGGTTTATTGTTCCATACAAATTTCTGAAGTGTTTGGTCAATTTCTCTGAAGAATGTCATGGGTATCCTTATAGGGACCACATTGAATCTCTAAAGCTCTAGGGAGTATTACCATTTTGACAATGCTCACTCTCTCAATCCATGAGAAAGGAATGTGTCTCCATTTCCTTGCAGTTTTCTTTGTACAGGTCATTTACGTTCTTAGTTAAACTGATTCCTAGGTTTTTGATTTCCTGTGGCATATTTGTGAATGGGATTTTTTTAAAAATATAAAATGATGTTTAAATATTGATTGACTGGCAAACGTTGAACCATCATTGCATTCCTGGGATGAATCTTACTTGGTCATGGTGCATAATCTTTTTGATGAGCCTTTGGATTCTGTTTGCTAGTATATATATATATATATATATATATATATATATATATATATATATATATATATTTTTTGCTTTTTGGGTCACACCCGGCAATGCTCAGGGGTTTCTCCTGGCTCTGCACTCAGGAATCACTCCTGGCGGTGCTTGGGGGACCATATGGGATGCCGGGGATCGAACCTGGGCCAGCACAGGCCGGCTGCATGCAAGGCAAACTCCCTACCGCTGGGCTATCGCTCCAGTCCCATCTGTTTGCTAGTATTTTGTTGAAGATATTAGCATCTGTGTTCATCAGGGAGGTTGGTCTGTAGTTTTCTTTTCTTTTTTTTTTTTTTTGTGATGTCTTTGTCTGCTTTGGGTATCAGGATTATATGTGCCTTGTAGAAGCTATTTGGGAGTGTTTCTGTTTTTTTTTTCCATTTTCTGGAAAAGCTTGTAAAGGACTGAAGCAGGTCCTCTATAAAGGTTTGGAAAAATTTACTAGTGAATCTCTCTGGGCCTAAGCTTTTATGTTTGAGCAGACTTTTGGTTACTGTTTCGTTTTCCTTGATGGTGACAGACTTGTTCTGGTATTCCAAATCTTTTAGTTTCAGTCTTGGGAGGTTGTAGGAATTCAGGAAATTGTCCATTTTTTCTAGGTTCTCTTGATTCATAACATGAAGACTCTCAAAATAGTCACTGATTATCTTTAGTATTTCTGTGATTTCTGTTATGATGTCCCCCCTTTTCATTTCTGATTCTATTTATTTGCATTCTCTCTTTCCCTTTCCTTGCAAGTCTTGCAAGTGGTTTGTCAATCTTGTTTGTTTTTTTTGAAGAACCAACTTTTAGTTTCATTGGTCTTTGGTATTATTTTTTAAGTTTCAAGATCGTTGATTTCCTCTTTGCATAGGTTGGGCTCCTTTTTTGGTTCGATTTCTAAGATCTTAAGCTTCAAGTCAGATTGTTTATGTGGGCCCTTTCTTTTTTCCTAAGGAATACTTGCAGAGCTATCAACTTTCCTCTTAACACTGCTTTCACTTATCCCACAAGTTCTGATAGTTCATGTCTTCATTATCATTTGTTTCTAGGAATTTTTGGTTGCCTCTTTGATTCTTCTATGAAAAGAAGAAATCTAACTGGTTGTTCAGCAATGATATTTAGTTTCTAGATTTTGGTTTGACACTCTATTTCTATGTTGATTAATTTCTATTTCAGTGCATCATGGTCTGAAAAAAATAGCTGACACAATTTCTATCTTCTTGACTTTATTGAAGTATGTTTTGTTGCTTACGGGGCACCGAATGGTTGATGGTCTGACATAGAAAAACACTGGCCCCCTGGGATGAACCCAGAGCCACAGCAGAGCCTGGCAAGCTACCCATGGTGTATTCAATATGCCCAAAACAGTAACAATAATGGATCTCATTCCCAATGAATGGCGACATTGCTGGTGCCCACTCGAGCAAATCGATGAATAATGGGAAGACAAGTGACAAGTAATGTTTTGTGCTCAGCAAAACATGTGAAAACATGTGATCTATCATGGAGAATGTTCCATGTGTGCTGGAGAAAAATATGTATTTGACTTTTTTTTTTTTTTTGATGGAAAAAAACCCTCTATATATTTTCTAGCCCTTTTTCTTCCATTTCTTCCTTCAGGGCCAGTATTTCCTGTGAGTTTCAGTCCTGTCAATCTATCAAGGGTTGATAGAGCAGTGTTTATGTCTCTACAACTGTGTGTCTGTTAATTTCTTCTTTGAAGTCCGTTAGCAGTTGTTTTAGGTATTTTGCTCGTCTCTTGTTGGATGGGTATATGTTTAGGAGTGTAATTTCTTCCTGATACACATATCCCTTGACTATTAAGACATGACCTTTACTGTCCCTTCTAACCTTTTCAGTCTGAAGTTGATGTTCTATGTTATTGGATACTGGTATGGCCACACCAACTTTTTTTTAATTCTTTAATGTTTCTTTAAATTATGAAAAACTTTCCACCTGAATTACTAGAAGTGACACCATTCAATTGACATTTAAACATATAAAACAAATAGCATGTATAGGTAGAAAATAAAAACCAAGTGGATGACTAATCATTTTTAATAAGGCTTAGAATTTTACTCATTTTTGGGCTTTTGGATTCTGAATTTGAGGGGGGAAAGCCTCTAGATTGATTTTTAGAGCATATGCTAGCCTAATTTGGGAGTTTTTATTTTTTGAAGTGAGGTGAGTAATCTAGCAGTGGAGAAAGATGGAAATTGTCTTTACCTTTTAAATTACTATACACCTGCCTTTTTGGAGGCGTTGTTTGCATGAAAGATTGTTTCCCAACCTTTGACTTTGAGTCTGTGCTTGCTCTGATTATTCAAATGTGTTTCTTAAAGGCAACAGAATATTGGGTTCAACTTTTCTGACCCATTTTGCTACTTTGTGTCTCTTGTGCATTTAGAACTTTGACATGAGAGAGATTATTGTCATGGGATTTTGTGCCATCTTTCTATATAAGTTTGTTGTTCTTTTGGGTTTTGTTTTAGAGTAGCTCTTTCAGCCCTTCTTTTTAAAGTTGGTTTTGAGTCTATTAAGTTCTTGAGCTATTGTTTATCCATGACGCTTTCCTTCAAATGTGAATGAGAGTCTATCTGGGTAAAGAATTCTTGGTGAGACCTTAATTTCATTGAGTTTTTTTTTCACTATATTCTACCACTGCCATTGAGATCTGATAGGTTTGCTGAAAATTGAATGGATGCTCCTTTGTATAAAATTTTCTTCTTTTATCTTTCTTTTTGAAAAATTGTATCTCTATCTGTTATTTTGACTAGGATATGTCTTGGAGACTTTTTATTGTGGTCTCTTTTTATCTGGTATCTTTATGACTTCTTGGATCTGGATGCCTGCATCCTTTAACTCTGGGAATTTTTCAGCAAGGATGTCTTTAACTGTTCCTATTTCCTTGCCTCCCTGACCCTCTGGGACTCTGATGATTCTTATGTTGTTCCTCTTGGGTTCATCCTTACATCCTCTAGCCTGATGCGCATCTATTTTTCAGTCTTTTTTTTTAAATCTTGTATTTTCCTGGGTGATATAGACAGCTCAGCTTCATTCTCACTGATTCTGTCTTCAGCTACTTTCATCCTGTTGTTTAGGGTGCCCAATGCATATTTCATTTCATCTACAGTTTTTTATTGATGATTTTTTTTGTAGACTTGTTATTTCTGCTATTTTTTTTCCTCCAGTATTCTATTGGCTGCCCATTCCACTGTTTCTTTCACATCCTCTTGAATTTTCTTGGATATGTGTTCCATTGTTCCATTGAGCTCATTAAACATTCTCACCATTTCCTCTCTGAATTCTTTGTCAGGGAGATTATGAATGTGGGTATTTCTAGTTGATGCTTTGGGGCTGTTTTCTCCTTTCATTCTTCGAGGTGGATATCTGTGTTGTTTCCCATAATGCTGCAGTGGTCTGGAGGTGGATCCTTCTGGAGAACTGTTCCTTTTTCACTGCCAGGTAGGTCTCTGGAGATGCTCACTGCCAGATAGGTCTTTGCAGATGCCAGTTTAGGAGTATGTTGTATTGTCAATTGCTTCGAGTAGTTTGTCTGCTATCCAGTAACAGAGCCCAAGGTGTTGGATCAATAGAATATGCAAAGGGATTAGCTGCCCCTGAGCATCCTATCCGGGCAGGTGGGGCCACTGTAGGCAGGACCAAGGTCTCAGATGCAATCTCTGGGCTTGCTCTTGGGATGCTCTGCGTGGTAGTCCATAGCTTCTCTCCCTAACTCTTAAAAGCAGCATGTGCAGGTGACCTTAAAAAGGATTTAAAGAAACTATAGTAGAAATTTATCTCCAAATACACAGGAGCTGCCAAGGAATGGTGTTGGCAGCATTCTTGCATCAGTACTTGGTTGCTAGACAATGGCTCTTCCTTTCCCTGCTCCAGGACTGTGTATGTGATCACTGTAAGCCCAAGAAGATAAAGTGCTATCATTCCTCCCTTAAATCTGGTTTGAGATTTCAGGGAGATGTTGCAGGGAGTTAACATAGAATAATGTTAGTTAGCCAGAGACTGAGGCTTGAACCTGGACTCTCTGAAGTCTGAGTTTCAGTTTTATGACTCTCATCTTAATGTAGCAATGGAGATAGATGGCACAGTTTCAGCTGGGGAGAGAAAAATTTCAGACATACTTGATAAGATAACAGTACTTTTTCTTTCTGTGATAGCTGCCCGTGGATAGCAATCCGGTGTAGGCTGGTGGGGCCATGTCTGGTGTGGTCTGGCCCTCGCTATGTCTGAAGCATTCATGGCAAAGGCAGGAAGCCTCATTCTCCGTATCTAACTTGGATGTCTTGACTCCTTAGACTGAGCCTTCCTGTGAATTTTTAAAATTATCTCTCTTTATTACTAGTTTTTATCAGTTGTAATCTATTTTGCTGCTAATTTTAAAAGTGTATCATCATTAAGGAAATGTGTTTATGATAGTGTTGGCATTTAGTATTAGTAGTTTTGGTCATGCAGTTATCTCACCCTTCCCCACACCCACCTCCCTGTGTCTGCATATGTATTTTAGCTCAAATCTGAGCCTAATGCACAACAGCTTTTTACATAGAGCTTATGCTTCTTCTTGTGTCTCTCTGAGATATTCAAGTTTGATTCTAGAGCACATTTCCATGTGCTACTGATCAAACTGTTTAGCTTTGCTCTAGAGTTGATGAATATTTCTACCACTGTCTTCATTAAGTAATAATTGAATACCTAGTTGTTCCATAGTATTATTTTCTAGTCCCTTTTGCCTTTAATTTTGTTTTCATATAATTTTTTTTGCTTTTTTTTGGGGTCACACCCTGAAATGCTCAGGGGCTTCTCCTGGCTCTGCACTCAGGAATTACTCCTGGCAGTGCTCGGGGACCATATGAGATGCCGAGTATCGAACCGGGCTAGCATGGTCAGCTGTATGCAAGGCAAATGCCCTACCCGCTGGACTGACAGTTTAAAATTGCCAGAGCAATTAATGTAATTAATGGCAAATATGCTACAACATTCTCGTATAACCTTTCCCATCTTCTTTACATCAATCATGGAATAAGATAAAAACCGGCAACTTATGTTATTAAATTAATATATTTTATTCAAATGTAAAGTCCTACTAAATTTTCTTATTCTAGATTCAAGATAGAGTTCAGGGTTGCAGGTTACAATATTTATCAAATCCCTTCAAACTCCTCTAGCATCTCTTTTGTGCTTTCTAAATGAATCCTAACAGGAAAACAAGATATTTGTGTCCCCACTGCTAGTGATTTAAACTCTGATCATTGGGGTAAAGGTGGTTTATCCACTACAAAAATACCAATTTTCCCCTTCACAATCATGAAGTATCTTGTGAGAAGATAAGTTGAACTATGCAGGTATTCTCTTTCTCATACTATTTTCACTGTACAGAATTTGGAATTTTCTGACAACTTTATCTACAATATAAGCTGCCATGGTTTTTGTTGATGGTTATTTTTGTTTTGATATTTTAAGTGCCATCATAGGTACAAACTGTAAGACTAGACTTGAATATTTCAGAGTTAAACTCTCCTCAATCAGAGTGAAACTCTTCTCAAACAGATAGACCACTCTATGGATTTTATTTTTAAATGAAAGCCAATCTTGAAACATTCATACTAAATCCCTAAATCAATTTCAAGTACTCATTCTTGGAACTGACTGTATATTTTTTCTTTTGCTATTTTTTTTGGGCACCTCCTGAGGAACTCTTGGTAGTTTGGTTTGCTGGCAGTGTAGATATGAAGATTCAATTTTGGGGTCTTATGATCTGGTGGTGTTCAGACTCAGTGATGCTGAGGGTTGCCAGGGTCATTTTGTCAATGCTGAGATCATTGACAAGTATACAAGATCATACCTGGTGTTATCAGGCAATGAATTCAGGGCATCATGTATGTAAAGTATACATGACAGACCTTCGAACTATCTCTCCAATATCCTCTTCTGAATACATACTTTATTTGGGTTTTGGAACAACAGCCAGCTGTGCTCAGAAATTCTGGCTCTGCACTAAGGGATCACTCCTGGTGGGGCTCAGGGGATTGAACCTGATTCACCCAGGTGCAAGGTAAGTGCCCTATTGACTCTACTATCTCTCCAGTGTCTCCTCCCCAAAACTATATTTTAAGCTTTATTTTTGGAATAAACCCAGATCTAGTTTCAGTTCAGTGCCCTGTAGTCGCCTTTGATTTGCTAAACTTGACCTTTCTTGAGTATTTTATTTCACTTATATTATTTTTTTGGGGCCACACCCAGTGGTACTTAGGGTTGACTCCTGGTTCTATCCTCAGGGGCTACTCCTTGCAGGGCTTTGGAGACAATAATGGATTCTGGGGTTTAATTCTGAGCCAGTTAATTAAAAAAGCATTCAGTTATAACGATCTTGCAAAAGAGAGTAAGATATAGATTCAAAATCCAGTGCTGTGCTTCCTCAAAGTTTTTCCTCAACAATTCTTTTTGTGGCTTAAAGGTACCCCCTGTGGTCTACTCCATTCCATCACCCTTTTCCCCCATTTTCCTTCTTATCCTAGAGGTTTATTATGAAGACTGCTGGCAGAAAGTAGATCTAAGGATATGTGAAAGAAGGTCTGATGGATACTGCCTGTTAACACAGGGTTTTCTGGCAGACTGTCTCCCGATAGAGTTAGTAATTAGAATTCCCTAATGAGACAGATCTCACGCTGCAGATACATATATACGGCTATCCTAGGTCATTTCTCTGCACATTTCCTTGTTGGCTGTAACTAGCCCAAGATGGAGTCTAATGAACACTACTTGAAGTTAGAAAGAAAACAGGTTTTTCTTATTTTTCTGTCTGACAAGACCTTGCCATCTTGGGCTAGTCTGGAAGACTGAATTAGCAACTGTAACACATTCTTTTGTTCATCTTACCTCACCTATATAGCATCCCCTGCAGGTTTTTGGTTCCTGGTTGTCTCCTTCCTATCATTCTTAAGTCCTATACAAGGGATGTAAAATGTTTTTGTAATGTAAACTATGCAAACTTAACTCTAAGTTGTATAGCCCTTTGAGACGATGGGATATTAGGGAGTTGGGGTCTTTGTGGAAGTGGTCAGTCCGCTGCCAAGATGAGAGCTACTGTCCCTCCAGCTAGGGGTTATTAAAAATATTAATGGAAATACACTTTGATCCTGGAGTCTCATCTCTGCGCCTCTGAACCTAGAGACCAATGACATTTCATAGCTTTCCCCTCTATTTCTTTTCATCCTGAGTCTAACTTCTCATTTCTCCCTTTGTGGGGGTTTTATACACGAAAAGGAGTGGTAGACAAAACAAAGAACACAAAGTGATTGATAATCCTAAAGGGCCCATTTGCCTTAGGAAGATAAATTTTTTTTTTTTAGTGAAAACTCTGAAAACATCCACTTTTATACATTTAAGAAAGTTGGTGTTCATTATCAAACTTGGTGTTCATTATCAAACTATCATATGATGGTAGTATGTAGCTACTAAGCTACATACTTTGTAAAGCATTTGGTATATAATTCAGTCATCTGAGAAGACCCACTTCCTGTGAGTAACAAAAAATTAATTTACAGCATTAGTCATGGAATTAGGGAATAAGAAAACGGTCTGTGAGCTTCAGATTCAACCGAAAATTTGTGCAAATGATTATTTTTTATTTTTGGGTCACAGTCAGTGGTGCTTAGGGATTTTCCCTAGTAGTATTGGAATGGAAAACCATGCAGTGTCCTGGACATGGAAGCCTGGGTCAGTTGTGTGCAAGATAAGCACCCAATCAACTGTACTATCTCCCTGATCCCCCGATATTTTTAGCATGCCATTTTATTTATTTATTTTAATTTTTTATTATATCACCATGAGATATATAATTACAAAGATGTTCACGATTGGGTTTCAGTCATGCAGTGTTCCAGCGCCCATGAGTGCCCCATTACCACCACCAATGTACCCACATTTCCTCCCACCTCCCCAAGCCTGCTTCTATAGCAAGTACTTTTACTTCTCTCTCTCTCTCTCTCTCTCACTCTCTCTCCTCTTACACATTGTGGCTTGCCCTACAGATATATAGGGGTTATCATGTTTATCCCTTTGCCTACATTCAGTGCTCAGTTCTAATCTGGCATTACCATTTTCAACAATTAATAGAACACTGGTATATATTTATGTCTCACAAATGAATGTATTCATTCTATGTCTGTCTTTTACCTTCTGACTAATTTCACTAAGTATGTTAATTTCCATGTTTATCCATTAACATGCCATTTTAATATTTGCACACAGTCAGAAAAATAAATGTAACCTCAGACATCAACTAGTATCTCAAATATACTCAGGTTGCATTTCAGATTAAGTTTTTTATAGAAAAATATGCAATTGAGCTACTAAATATATTCTAATTTTTTCTTAATTACTTAAGTTACTGTAAATAACTTCTTAGATATTTGGCTGGTGTTTCCCTTATAGTTACAGATACTGAAACTAATAGATCATTGGGCTTAGCTTTTTCTTCTTTTTATTATTTCCTTAGGATAAACTACCAATGTAGTCGAAAGTTCCAAATTATAAGAATATTTTCATAATAACTTAATATTTATTTTTAAAATTTTATTTACTTATTTTGCTTTATGGGTCATTGTTGGAGGACATGTTTAGCTAATCTGGGAGTTTTGTTGTTTTGCTCACTCCCAGCTTAATCTTATTTAAGCCAAGGTTCATTCTAATGAGATCTCTCTTCTATGTAAACACTTCTAGAGGGTGTGGTAGTTACAGAAGTCACCTTGATTGAATAACTTCTGACTTATACATCTACTAAGACTTCTATGTTTTCTAGATTGGGCACAGCTCATCTTTATACCCACTGCACCCAACGTAGGACAGTTAGAATTTACCAGGAGACTACCACCCTGGCTACGCTGAGACTAAAGGAAGACTATAGGAAGGATCATACTAGTTTGCTCTAAGCAGGCAAGTATGACCCTTTCAGTACACGAGAACAAGATACTCAGAATCACCCTGGTGCAGATAATAATGACCTTGTGGGTACCATCTAGCCTCTCCAGCCTCCTCACCATCTAGATTACATGAAGCTCATGAAGTTAAGATGTATTACTTTATATCAGCCCCTCTCTCTCCAGTGTTTTACATAAGAGATAATCTCGGGATTAGTCCTTGGTGTAACCTTTGTTTATACCTGCAATAGGGGTGTGGCACTACACTCTGTTTAGGGTTCTTTGTTGGCATGACAACCTCCCGATTGGATTACTTTGGTGTATATAAGGGGCTGACTTAAGGCCCCTTCACCTTTTGCCTTTTGGTTCCTCAGCCTTCAGCTTTTGGCTCCTGCAGCTTTTGGCTTTTGGCTTTGGCCTTTTGCTCTTTGGCCTTTTGCTCCTTCTGGGTAGGACTCAGCTCGGGTGACATCCTCTCTCTTTGGTGGGAGACTTAGGCTCTTTTGTATGGTCTAAGTTCGGACCAGAGCTAGAGTTTGTTCATTATATTGGATTGCTGTGGAAGAGCTTTTGTACTATTAAAAGCCATTTTTGGAACTGCACCGGACTCGTGAGTTTTCATCTTTCTCCCGGCGTCCTCGGAGGTAGAAGACAACCTCTGTCCTGACACTGTCGGGGACCCCGGCGACGTTCCCGACAGGTCATAACCGGTGATGCCCAGAGGTTACTCCTGGCTCTGCATGCAGGAATTACTGATGGTGGTGCTTGGGATGCCAGGGATTGAACCCAGTTGGGCATGTGCAAGGCAAACGCCCTCCCAGCTATGCTATCACTCCAGCCTCCTCACCTAATTTTGATTAGAAGAATAATACTTTGTGCTATTTGCTTTATTAAATCCTCTACTTGTAACATTTACATTCTATTCCTATGTATCTTCTATTGAAATTTAATGTTAACTTTAGGAAAAGTTCACATTGAGTTTCTCTCTCTTTTATTGGGGAAAGGGGTGCACACGCATGGTGCTCAAGGCTTTCTCTTGGAATTTTGCTCAGGAATCACTCCTAATGGGGCTGAGAGACCATATGAAGTGCCAGTGATCAAATCAAGTTGGCTGTGTGTAAGGCCAAAGTCCAACCTCCTGGCCCCAGAATTCTCTCTCTCACTGTATCACTGTATCACTGTCTTCCCGTTCATCATCGATTTGCTCGAGCAGGCACCAGTAACATCTCCCTGTGTCCTGTCTCATGCTAGTAGAGCCCAAGGCTTTGCTTGCTCCAGGAACATAAGGAGCCTCAATTCATTCCAGAATGAGGTCTATAATTGTTACTGGTATTTGGCATATATATCAAATACAACACGGGTAGCTTGCCAGGCTCTGCCGTGCAGGTAGCATACTCTTGTAGGCATCTCTAAGTCCAGCATTTTTTGATGAACCACGCGGCCGCGTGAGCCAGACACTTATAGGCTGGTCTGCAGGGTGGAGGTCTGACGGAGAGAAGTCCGGATATGGAAAATGGAGGACCTCATGGAGTGGGGGGTCGTCTGGCTTGTTGCAAGGCTCTGCTGGGATGGTGGGCCAGGGCTAGAACCCACCATCCCTCCCGGCGCCTCCTGAGCGGCTGGTCACAGGGAGAGCCAGTAGCAGCTCTGCCCCCATGTCTGCGAGTCTCTGGACCAGCATACCTGGGCCGGATTTAAGAAAGACTGCTGCAGGGTGGAACTCGATGAGCCGGGCGCTGATAGGCTGGTCTGCAGGGTGGAGGTCTGACGAGAGAAGTCCGGATGTGGAAAATGGAGGCCCTCATGGAGTTGGGGGTCGTCTGGCTTGTTGCAAGGCTCTGCTGGGATGGGCCAGGGCTAGAACCCACCATCCCTCCTGGGCGCCTCGTGAGCGGCTGGTCACAGGGAGAGCCAGTAGCAGCTCTGCCCCATGTCTGCGAGTCTCTGGACCAGCATACCTGGGCCGGATTTAAGAAAGACTGCTGCAGGGTGGAACTCGATGAGCCGGGCGCTGATAGGCTGGTCTGCAGGGTGGAGGTCTGACGAGAGAGAAGTCCGGATGTGGAAAATGGAGGCCCCTCATGGAGTTGGGGGGTCGTCTGGCTTGTTGCAAGGCTCTGCTGGGATGGTGGGCCAGGGCTAGAACCCACCATCCCTCCTGGGCGCTCCTGAGCGGCTGGTCACAGGGAGAGCCAGTAGCAGCTGCTACTGGCTCTCTCTCTCATACTACAGAAAATGATCCTCACTTTAAAGTCATAAATTAATCCTACCTTCTGTGAACCTATCTATGATTTTCATAATACTTTATTCTTTAGTATATGAATTTAATATTTGCAGAAAATCTTATACTTATTTTTTCCTACACACTAAGTTTATTTCTTTGGGGTTATACCTGATGGATGACTCGGGTATAAAGTATGGGGTATAGCTCAGAGTATGATGACTGGGGTATTACTCGCAACACAGTTTGCAGGTGTTGTACTTAGTGGTACTCAGGGACTGTGTAGTGCCCCATCCTCCTGCATGAAGAACATTTATTCAGACCATTGAGGTATCTCTCTAGCTACCAGAAACTAATTTTAACCCAATATCATTAAATTATTTTTGCATCTCCCTTAGCAATACACTGATAACCTCCACTAACACAGACTATTTCTGGACTTTCTATTCTTTCTAGCTCCTGCCCTCTATTTTTTCATTTACTATTCTTTGTTGTAAATGTGGTATTTTTAGTATATTTTGATATTTGGTGGAGACATTTATTTCTTGCTACAATTTTTTTTTCAAAAATTCTCTCATAGAGAGATACTTCTGGCTGATTGTACTGGGCAGCCCAGAGGAGGATGGGTGAGCTTCCTATAGATACAAACAGAGCCCCAGCCACTGAAACCTCCACACTTAACAGTTGCTGTCATGTTCAAGGCCGGACTCCACTGCTCTGTAAAGCTCACCCAAAACCTGATACATTGAAAAATTTAGGTATGTGGGTTTTGTGACTGAAATCTCCAAACTTTCATGGAGTCAGGCATGGTCTACCTACACACATCTCCCAGTTCTTCTGGAAGCCCAGAAGTCATGCCCTTGCCACAAAAGCCATCACCCAGTTAAAAATTTAACCCATCTTTATTGCTCCGTGAAAAATTTTGGAATTCAAATTTTAACTCTACAATACAGAGTAGCACACTACCTTTAATGGGATGTAAAGGATAAGGCAACCGATAACAAAATATATACACACAACTCTTGTCCTGCAACAACATATCAATAATTTCTTATACAGGGGGCTTAATGGTTCTATGGTGAAATTAGACAATCTTCATTAATTTTCTTCTAAGAAAACATTTCTTGATCATTTTTAGCAAATTATAACAAGCAGTATAAAATAAAACATTGAGGGTCTGCTATATGGACAGGCTTAAAGGGTGGTTGGGAAAATTTGAAATAATCATGTTGTGAAGTTGCAATGGTAGTGAAATTGGAGTTCAATATTGAATGTCTTTAATGAATTAACATGAACAGCTTTGTTAAAAAATTGAGAAGAAGCCCAGAAACTTCAGGTTCAGTAAGTTCAACAAGTGACAGCAGCAAAACAGAGGGGTGCAATTTGCGCATAACATCTCAGTAAAAAGGTCATAACTTTAGCAACAACCATTACAGAATGTGTTTCAATAGCAATATAAAGTAAATTAATTAGTGCCTCATATTCAAAAGAACAAGAACAACAAGTGCTGGCGTGGGTGTGGGGAAAAGGGGACACTCATCCATTGTTGGTGGGAATGCCGGCTGGTACAGCCTTTCTGGAAAACAATATGGACTTTCCTCCAAAGACTAGAAATTGAACTCCCCATTTGACCCAGCGATACCACTCCTGGGAATCTACTCTGGGAAGCCAAAAATACGCAGCGGAAACACCATCCCTACTTTTATGTTCATAGCAGCATTATTCACAATAGCCAGAATCTGGAAGCAACCAGAGTGCCCGAAAATCGATGACTGGATAAAAAAGCTTTGGTACATCTACACAATGGAATACTATGCAGCTATTAGGAAAAATGAAGTTATAAAATTTGCCTACAAATGGATGGACATGGAGAAGATTATGTTGAGTGAAATTAGCCAGAAGGAGAGAGACAGATACAGAATGACTTCATTTATCTGCATAACATAAATATATAGGTACATATTATGATACCAATATCCAAGATCAAGTGAATCATATATCAGGAGGTCCTGTCAAAGGTGGAAATTATCACAAACGTGTGGGATTCAGAGGCTAGGTAAGACAGAAATGGAACAGTGTGCTAACAATTGTTGAGGGTACTAATGCCAACCTAGAACTGAGCATTAAATAGAGGCAAAAAGATACACATGACAACCCTTTAATGTATGTTTTGTAATCCAAAGTCTGGAGGGAAGGAAAAGAGAAAGAGAGAGAAATGGAAAGAAATCAAGAACCTGCCATGGAGCAGGGCTGGGGAGGAGGAGGGAACCGGGGGCGTTGGTGGTGGGAGATGGGCACTGGTGGCGGGATGGGTGCTGCAACACTGTTTGACCAAAACCCAAATATGAACTTTTTAATTGTATATCTTTGTAATTTTAAAAATAAAAAAATTAATTAGTGCCTGCTATAGGAGCAGGCCTTTTCTCCTCATTGCATGAAGTAGAGTTTTGCTCGAAGGAGGTGGTGGTCTGATCCTGTTTGGAATTTGGGGACGACAGCGACATCGGTCAGACAAAACCATCGATTGAAGATGATTGGTCAATTTCATTGTGGAACTGTCCACCAGGAGATTCCCATGTCCAACGTTTTGATTCAGCCTTCTGGAACTGGGAGTTCCCATAAATGGTCTTGATGAACATGATGAATTCAGACAGTCTCTCACCCTGTTCACTCCATTCTAGGCCATGGGTCCCAATGTGGAGTTCTTTGGCTGATCTTCTCGGTTCTATCTTGGTATTAAAGTCACCAACTATGATATTGTAGAAGGTGTGATCTTTTTTAATAGAACTCCTCCAGTTCCATGTAGAATTTCTCAGTTTCTTCTTCCTTGTATGTGGATGTTGGTGTGTAGACAATGAAGATAGAAATTGCTGGCAGAAGGCCACATCTCTTCAAGTGTAATCATTCTATCCAGTTTGTTAGGCATTCAAATGAATCAATGTTTGTGGCCATGTTCGTGTTGACAAGGATACCGATGCCACCGATGCCTCTTTCATCGCATGTTCCCATGTTCTGAGGAACAGTTCTTCTCCAGTGTCAAACACGGCATGATACAATTGATACCTCCTCATCTAGGTCAGACCAATGATGTCATATTTGACCTTTTGTGCTTATACCACTAGGTTCTCAATATATGCTTCCAATGCCAGTGTATGTGCATTGAAAGTACAGTCATTTTAGTCCTTCTTCATTTTGGCAGCCTAGTTTGGCCCTGAAATTTTATCAGAACCTCCTTGTTTGTCCTTCTTAGTGCTGCCGTATTAAGGGCTCTTTCAGGGTCGGGAAAATAAACATTATTATTACTGGTTTTGGCATATCAAATATGCATTGGACAGCTTGCCAGGTTCTGCCATGTGGGCAGTATACTCTCAGTAGCTTGCCGGGCTCTCTGAGAGGAGTGGGTAGAATATTCATGGTAGTTTGGAGATAAATCTCGTGGCGGAGTAGCAGGGAGAGCTGGTATCTGGCCTACCTGGTTTATCTGTGTCTGTGGTCAAGCATTCCTGGGCTTAAAATACTTTACTCTGAAGGGTGGGTCTCTGAAGGATGAGTTCTGTAGGCTGGGTCTCTGACAAGCTGGGCTGGAGATTGGCTTAATCTCTTGGGTGGACATCTGACAAGCTGTGGAGTGTGGATGATGAATATCACTGCCAGTATGGTGTGGGGGGTTCTGCTGGGTTCTTCTGAGGCTCTATTGGGATGGTGGACTTGGACCGGAGGTCACTCGTGGTCAGTGGAGTGCAGGGGGTTTCAACGGGTATAGCTGGTATCTGCTCTGCCTGGTATATCTGCGTCTGTGGTTCAGATTCTACTTCACTCAACGGGGAGAAAAGACTGCAAAGTTTAAGAAGAGAACTCCAAGAATAACCACCAACTGGGAACTCCTTGGCACCATTGCGGCAACATGGAAAGATACCATCATTGACGACATCGATGAAGAACACAACTGACTGGTTCAGCACATCCATGTTAGTGCGAAGAATGCCGAGCGAGAAAGCCGAGAGAAAGTCACAAAAGGACGCTTGTCTTCAAAAACTCTTGAGCTCATTTGCCAACGTGGCAAGGTGCTAGCTTCAGGCGACCAAATGCTAACGTCCAAGCTTTCAAAGCAGTGCAGAGAAGCGATAAAGGAAGACCTCTAAGAGAGAAGAGCAGAAATACTGGAAGATGCAGCAGAAGCCGGGAAAAGCATTAGCAACACCCTCCTGTCCTTCACCAACTGTAAGACCAGGATGACTGCCCTCAGACATCCTGATGGATCTATCACATCTTCCAGAAAGGCAATGGAGAAGATTATCCATAACTTCTACTCAGATCTCTTTGATAGCCATGTCCTCCTGCCCAAATACCAAATTCCGCAGGACGAATATGTTGTTCCCAATGTTCTCCCTTCTGGAATAAGACATGCCATTTTGTTGGTAAAGATGTGAACAGCACCAGGCCCAGACAAAGTTGGACCCGAACACCTGAAGTATCTTCCGTCAGTACTTATCAATACACTGGCTCAGCTCTTCATACGCTACCTGTCTGAATGCAAGGTGCGTTCCCAATGGAAAACCAGCAGGACAGTTCTAATGTTCTAGAAGGGGGATATGCACAACATTGGCAACTATCTCCCCTTCTGCCTATTGTCCATCATCTACAAGCTGTTCACTTGAGTCATCCCAAACAGGATTGGCAGAACATTAGATGAAGGACTACCACGTGAACAAGCTGGCTTCCGAAAAGGATTCAGCACAATCAACCATATCCACATGGTAACCAAGCTCATTGAGGTTTGTAGGGAGTACAAGATGCCGCTCTGTCTCAAGTTCATTGATTTCAAAGAAAGCCTTTGATTCTATTGAGACTGAAGCAGTCATTGAATCCCTAGCCAAACAGGGCATTCAAACCCAATACATCAAGATCCTTCATGAGCTGTATTACGGATTCACCACCAGGATCTCACCATTCTACAAGGAAGTGATCATTGATGTCAAAAGAGGGGTTCGCCAGGGTGATACCATTTCACTGGAAACGCTTCAGTGCCACCCTCGAAAAATGTCATGCGACGATTAGAATGGTAAGGAATGGGAGTGAAGATAGACAGTCTGCAACTACACCACCTCCGCTTCACTGATGACATCGTTCTAATAACACCAAACATTAGCCAAGCGGCACAAATGCTGGCTGACTTAGACTGAGTATGTGGAAAGATACACCTGAATCTCAAGAAAACTATGTTTATGAAAAATGAACTAGTTCCAGAGTCCTCATTCACTCTCAATGGAACAAACATCTCTGAATGCAGCAGTTATGTGTACCTAGGTCAAGAAGTCAACATGATGAATGACCTAAAACCTGAGCTGCGCAGGAGGAAGAGAGCAGCATGGAATGCCTTCAAGAGCATCAAAGAAATAGCTAAAAGAACAAAGAATCTCCGGCTCTGGGCACATCTCTCAACTCCACAGTTCTTCCAGCATTAACATATGCCTCAGAGATCTGTGCCCTACAAAAGCAGGATGAGAACACTGTTCAGGACTCCCAAAGCGGAATCCAAAGAGATGCTTGGAATATCACGCCTCACTCAAGTGAGAGAAGGAATCGGAGTTCCGACCTCTGTCAACAATCCAGAGTCAGGGATGCTGTCTCATTTGCCAAGGCATCAAAAATCAGATGGACTGGAATGTAATGCGATTTGGAGATGACCGCTGGACTAGAGCCATTACCGACTGGATTTCAAGGGACATCAAATGATCATGTAGCCGCCCACCTACAAGATGATCAACCTGAACTAATGGTTTGAGGCTCTTTGTATTCATGAAGTAACCAGATGACATTGGGCTACACTGGCACGTGATAGGGTCAAATGGAAATGTTACTGGCACCTGCTTGAGCAAATCGATGAATAATGGGATGTCAAGTGATCATGTGAAGTGATAGGAGCAGGGTTGGCGGGGGTGGTGGGGCGGTGAGAAACTAGGGACTTTGGTGGTGGTAAGGGCATATTGGACTGGTGTAGGAATGTTGAATACCTGAAATAACTGTATTGTGAGCAACGTTGTAAGTCATGGTGTTTAAATAAAGTAAAAAAAAATTAAAAAATTCTCATACCCTGGTAATCTCATGTCCATGCTACTTCCTTCTCTTCATTACACCCGAATTCAAGTCAGTCTTGTGATGAACACACCTCTGTCTGAAACAATAAATTCATTCCTACAAATTAAACATTCTTCCTCTTGTCTTCCTCTTCCATGCTGCTCTTTGTGTTACCGAGGTTATCAACTTTCAATTCCAGTTCACTATTTATCAGCCTTGTTAAGGCAATTTAACAAATCATTTTATACAGTATTATCAATGCTTTATTCCCCATTTTTCCACCTATACTGTGGCAACAGTTCCCACACTGGCCCACATTGTCTTTCTCTACTTCTGCGACCTTGGGTAGCTGACTAGAAACCAGTGAGTGCTGATTGACAACACGACAAATTACTAATATTGAGCTTTATGATGTAGGATGCTAAAGGTTGATGTTGACAGATTTTGGTAAGACTTTGGCCACCTATATCAATATATCCATGCCTACATAGTTGTATCACTCCTATCTATATGTTTATTTATTTAAAAATAATCTTAAATTTTGACTTTATTATAGCCAGTTGAAATATTCTAGATTTTTTTTGTGTGCAATGTTTTTTTTATTTATTTTTTTATTGAGTTACCATGTGACAGTCCATTATAAAACTGTTCATGATTGGGTTTCAGTCACACAATGTTCCAACACCCATCCCTTCACCAGTTCACACCAATGTTCCCTCTTTCCCTCCCCAAGCCCTCCCTGCTACATAACCTGCCCCTATGGCAGGCACTTTCTCTCTCTGACTCTCTCTGTCTCTCGGTCTCAGTCTCTATGTCTCTCTGTCACCTCTCTCTCTCTCTCTCCTTTTGCACTTTGTGGTTTTCAATGCAATCACTGAAGGGTTATCTGTAATAGATTTTAGAGCCATTGTCCATGTCTAGCTAGGAGATCAAATAGATCTAGATGGAATAAAGCAAGTGAGAAGAAAATTTCCTTTTGTGAAGATGGTATTAATGGAAATGAGAGATTATGAAGGAAAAATAGAGAGGAGTGATTAAAAAAGAGAGAAAGGAAGTCTTCAGGATTCCTGTCTCTAAAAAATCCTGCTAGTTTTGATTTTGTTATAAAAAAGATACATTTTTAAAATTTAGTCACTGTAATTTATAAAATTGCTCATAGTTGCCTTTCAGGCATACAATGTTCCAATACCAACCTCATCAGTGTTCCCAGGTTGTCACCCAAGCCTTAACAGGCACTTTTAAAGTTTGATTGCAGTAGTTTGGTCTCTCTCCTGCATTCAGTGCTGTTGGCTCTGTGGTTTAGACACATCTATCCCATACCTCTACTCACTGAAGTGCCCAAGGCTCTTGTTATTTCCCATCCATCTTTTCTTACTCCCCACTCCATTTTTTATTCCCTGTCCTAAAGTTTTTCTATATTATCCTTTTCAAAAAGGGAAAAAAAAGAAAAAAAATCCTTCCCAGAAGACATGACTCCGTCTTACAGAAGAGGGAGCTAAAGTGTAGAAAACTCAAACTAAGGGACCTCCTGAGCCCAGAAGCAGGATCCTAGCTGAGATCCGTGGCTAAAGTCCTGTACTATTTCAGTTCTAATATGCATCTGAGATGGTGTAGACATGTAGAAAAAGCAACTAAATTATTTCATTGTGGAAATTCATATGTTATTGCCGTATGTTGTTCCACTACTTGCTCATGTTCCAGGTCCAGACCCACAAATCTGCCTTCAATTTCAGCATATGAGGCGATTTTCAGACACCTCAGTCTCAGCAAATTTGCCCCAGATTATTCTTCCTGGTTGAGTTTACTTTCCCACTGCCCACATTGTTCCCATGTCCAAATTGTTCATTTGGCATGAAAGGTCAGGGTTATTTCAACATCTGTCCTCCAAATAGCGCTTACTTTTCCCTTTTTAAAGTCACTGATCCACTGAAGTCACCACATGGTCTACTTGCACATTGGGTTCCTGCATTCCCACATCTCTTAACTTCTCCTGTAATTCTATTTTCTAAAGACTCACTTCATAGCTACAATTTAAATGATGTTATGGCTTCTTATTTGGGGCAAAGAGGCTGGATAAGGAAAACTCCCCTTAATCCCTGTAGCCAATGTGCTATAACCTCACCATTCCAACACTCTCCAGCCCTCTGGCTTGTCCCCTGGCTTGCCCCATGTCTACTGCAGATGAGTCTTTTAAAACTACCTCAAGCCTAACACATTACTCCACTATCAGATTTGGGGATAATTGGAATAATATATGGAGCCACCCCATTCTTCTTTCTTCATAGTGTGTATCATCTAACCTATTATATAACTTGTTTGTGATGTTATTGCTGTTATCTTTCTTCTTCACTAGAGGGTAAGTGCCAGGAAGGTAGGGAATATTACTCACTTAATTCACTGATACCAGAACCATGATTGTTTTAAACTAGTTATTTGATGAGTAGTTGTGGAATCAATGGTGTTGTGTGATCCCACATTTTGGGTCCCTACAAGAGAACATGGTTGTGGTAAACTGCCACAACAGAATCCTGCAGTTTCTCTCTGGAGGGGCTCCTGGGAAGTTCTCATGCTTCTTTCCGAGGACCACATACACTTTCCCTACAGAGCAGACTCTGTCCTACTTTCTTCCCACACAACAGTTCCTATGCCTGCAGCTGCTTCTTCAGTTGGCATTGTGGAACTATGCTCAGTATTTACGTTCTTGAGACAGACCCCTGACTTTCTTGAAACTAAGTTGCTCAGGCACTCATTTTTTGGGGGTGTTTATGATTGGGGGTTTTGTTGCACCAGGCGGTGCTTAGGAATTACTCCTGGCTCTTCATTCAAGGATCATTCCTTCTATAATTGGGAATCATATGAAATGGCTGGGATCAAACTTGGTTTGGCTTTGTGCAAGGCAAGTGCCTTACCCACTGTACTGTCACTCCAGCCCAGAGACCTTCATTTTAGGCCTGGATCTTTCTTCACTTCCTCAGACCTTCAGGTTCCCATTATTTCTATCGAAACAGACACTCAATCCCATGGCTGGGTGTTCTCACTGGAAAATACTAGAGCTCCATCCTTCACACTCAGATACACAGTCTGATCCTGGTGTAGATGGGCAAGCAAGCAGTTCTCTGTGTTTCAGACCCTTGGGCTTCTTTCTTCTTTATTAAACCTGCCTGGGCTCCTCAGAGAGAGTTATACAAGTAATTTTTGACTAAAACCTGTATTTCTTTTGGATTCGAGGGAAAACTATATAAACTTTAATTTGGCTATGCAGTTCAGGAAAGTAAATGTCATTGCAATCCTGCATTTGAGATCAAACTTTTCACTTCACACTTCTCTGACAGAGTAAAGGCCATAGAAACACTGAGCCTGCAAATAGCCCAATCAGTATAATTAATCAGTATAATTAATTTTTTCATACTAATAAAATATCAAACTATGTAAGTCACCCTTTATTTTGATTTAGGTCCTGTTAACAAGAATATGTTATAACTTCATGGCAGAGCATTACTGCATTGCTTCAAACTCCAAATACCATTATTTGTTCAATCTTGTGTGCCAAAATAATTGAGAAAGAAAGCAAATGGCACATACAAAGCTGAACTTTGTGTAATGTGAGTATAGGGGCCTTTTTAATCCTGCCCTATTCCTGTATTTTGTGAAGTTACCCTAGTGGTAGATTAAACTTGGAACTTGGAGAGACAGGAGGAATTACAGAATTTATCCTGAATATGACAAGTCAAAAGTCCTAAATGTATGTATTGCAAGCCACAATACACCACAATACACAAAAGAAGGGATAAGTAGAAAAGAGAGAGAGAAAGAGAGAAGAGAGAGAGAGAGAGAGAGAGAGAGAGAGAGAGAGAGAGAGAGAGAGAGAGAGGCAAAGTGCCTTCCATGGAAGCAGGCCAGGGGAGAGGAAAGGGAATCAAGGGACACTCACTATCACTATCTTCCCGTTCATCATCAATTTGCTCGAGCGGGCTCCAGTAACATCTCCATATGTCCTGTCTCATGCTAGTAGAGCCCAAGGTCATCTGCTTGCTCCAAGAACAAAGAGCCTCAAACTATTATATTAGGTCATGGGAATGACCTAAAATAATTGTTACTGGTATTTGGCATTTCAAATACGACATGGGCAGCTTTCCAGGCTTGCCGTGTGGGTGGCATACTCTTGTAGTCACCTCTAAATACAGAGTTTATTGATGAACTGCGCAGCCACAAGCGGCCGTGTGAGCCGGGCTGTGGTAGGCTCGTCTGCTGGATGGAGTTCTGACTAGAGGGAGATCCGGATGTGGAAAATGGCGGCGGCCTCATGGAGTGGGAGGGGGTCATCTGGCTTGTTGCGAGGCTCTGCTGGGGTGGCGGGCCAGGGCTAGAACCCGCCATCCCTCCCGGGTGCCTCGTGAGCAGCTGGGCACGGGGAGAGCTGGTAGCAGCTCTGCCCCATGTATGTGAGTCTCTGGATCAGCATACCTGGGCCGCATTTAAAAGGGACACTGGTGGTGGTGGTGGTGGGACAGTGGTGGTGGGAAATGTGCACTGGTGGAGGAATGGGTGCTGGAACACTGTATGGCCGAAACCCAATCATGAGCAGCTTTGTAATTGTATGTCTCATGGTTATATAATAAAATCAAAAAACAAAATAAAACAAAACAAAACTGGGTGCTGGGAGGTAAAATAGAATCAGACAATCTTACTAACAAAACACTAACACAGAAGGCTTAACTTTTAAACAACTTAGCAAGCCCTTAGAGAGGACTTAATGTCCCTATGGTGAGATACTTGCACAAATTTTCTTCTATGAAAATTTTTTTAATCTTTCTGTTAACCAGTCAGTGGTTACAAGGACTATAAAATAAATTATTGTGGGACAAGCTTGATGGCTGGTTCGAAAAAATGGAGACAATGGCGAAGGGAAGTTGACAATAGCAGTGGGATTAGTGTTGGAATATTGAATGCTTGTAACAAATAATCATGAGCAACTTTGTAAAGCACAGTGTTTAAATTAAGTGGGGAGAAGAAAAAATGTTTTCCATATGAAAGAAATGAGGGAAGTATCAAGTGATCAAGTGATCAAGTGAGTCCCTGCTCTCTAAGAAGGAAAGTTGGTGCTTTGAAGATGATCTTTACTGTGTGAGGGTATATTCACAGTTTGGGAGTTGTTTGTTAGGCCTGAAATTTACACTATTAAAAATATGATTAAAAAGCAGCAAGGCCATTTAATATCAGAAGAACTGGGTGTTACCCACCGGGTGTCCTCTGAGCTCTTTTCCTCCTCAGATTGGCAAAATAAAACTCTTTTCACATGCACAGATGGATGCACATTTTTCTTCTTAAATAAATCATCAGCAAGAAGGCCTTGTCCAATGGTTGCTTGTCTTTAATTTTTTCCCTGTCCTTTACCGTTATTGTTTGTTGCAATGCCAGGTGTTGTGCACGTGTCAGTTGTAGTGCTGGCTGGTCCTGTTGTAGTGCTGTTCCCTGGGCTGCTGTGTGGGGACGTCCTGGCTGCTTCTTGCTTTGTGTTGAGCTGCTTGTGCATGCAGCAGCTTGAGCAGAGTGGCTGTGAGAATCCATGAAGCCGTGAGCTGGGGCTAAACCTTCTGATCACATATGAGCACTGTGAGACTGGCATGAAGCCATGAGCTGGGGCTAAACCCCTTATCACACATGAGCACTGAGAGACGCCACAAAGCAGTGAACTGTACGTGGGCACTCTGAGACTCACATGAAGCAGTTTATGAGCTTATGTTAAGCTGGGGTTAAACATCCTCCTCACCACATGAGCATGTCTTTTGAAGTTATGTGCCTTCCTGGTGTTGCACTGATTTTAGTTGGGATGTTCTGACTGACTCAGTGTGACTGGAAACTGCTCGTGGCACCTGTGATCACAGAGAAGAGAGCAGTGGGGAGTAAAGAGCAGGGCCTCTCTCAGAGTATGTGGCAGCAACAAGGATTAAACATTGAGCCTTGTACTTGAAAGACAGGAACATATAAACCTCTGACATGCTTCAATATGTTTCTTTTTTTTTCACTTTTTTAAAAAAAATTTTTTATTATACCACAATGAAACATACAATTACAAAGGTGTTCATAATTGGTTCTTGATAATACAATATGCCAGCACCCATCAATATGTTTCTTGATACGTTTATTGGATGCTATATTTTCTGTATACGTGATGTTACTTGCTCTTCCCTCAGTTATCTCTCTCTCTCCCTTCCTTCCCCTCCAGACTATGGACTTCAGAACATACATTAAAAGGTTGCCATGTGTATTCTTTTGCCTGTATTTAATGCTCAGTTTTAGGTTGGCACTAGTACCCTAGACAATTATCAGCACACTGTTCCATTCTCTGTCCTACCCAGCCTCTGACTCCCACACGCTTTGCGACAATTTCCACCCTTGACAAGACCTCCTGATATAAGGCCATGTTTCGCTTGACCTTGGATATTGGTATCACAATATGCACATATATATTTATGTCATGCAAATAAATGCAGTTATTCTGTATCTGTCTCTCTCCTTCTGGCTAATTTCACTCAACAGGATCTTCTCCATGTCCATCCATTTATAGCTAAATTTCACAACTTCATTTTTCCAAACAGCTGCACAGCATTCCATTGTGTAGATGTACCAAAGCTTCTTTATCCAGTCATCGATTCTAGGGCACTCTGGTTGTTTCCAGATTCTGGCTATTGTGAATAATGCTGCTATGAACATAAAAGTAGGGATGGTGTTTCCGCTGTGTATTTTTGGCTTCCCAGAGTAGATTACCAGGAGTGGTATGACTGGGTCAAATGGGAGTTCAATTTCTAGTCTTTGGAGGAATGTCCATATTGTTTTCCAGAAAGGCTGTACCAGCCGGCATTCCCACCAACAATGGATGAGTGTCCCTCTGGTCAGAGGTTAGGTAAGACAGAAAATGGGACAGTGTGCTAACAATTGTTGAAAGTACTAATATCAACCTAGAACTGAGCATTAAATACAGGCAAAAGATACACATGTATCACTGTCTTCCCGTTCATCATCGATTTGCTCGAGCGGGCACCAGTAACATCTCCATATGACCTGTCTCATGCAAGTAGAGCCCAAGGGCACCTGCTTGCTCCAGGAACATAAAGAGCCTCAAACCATTCCATCAGGTTATGGGAATGAGGTCTATAATTGTTACTGGTATCTGGCATATCAAATACGACACGGATAGCTTGCCAGGCTCTGCCATGTGGGTAGCATACTCTTGTAGTCATCTCAAAATTCAGCATTTATTGATGAACCGAGAGGCCGCAGCACGCGCGCGAGCCGGGCTGTGATAGGCTGGTCTGCTGGGTGGAGTTCTGACAAGGGGGAAGTCCGGATGTGGAAGATGGAGGTCCTCATGGAGTGGGGGGTCGTCTGGCTTGTTGTGAGGCTCTGCTGGGGTGACGGGCCAGGGCTAGAACCTGCCATCCCTCCCGAGCACCTCTTGAGTGGCTGGGCACAGTGAGAGCCAGTAGCAGCTCTGCCACTTTAATATATGTTCTGTAAACTGCAATCTGGAAGGGAAGGAAAAGAGAAAGTGATAGAGAGAAAGGGAAAGAAATAAAGAACCTGCCATGGAGGCGGGCTTGGGGAGGGGAGAGGGAACCGGGGACATTGGTGGTGGGAGATAGGCACTGGTGGAGGGATGGGTGCTGGAACACTATATGACCGAAAACCAAGTGTTAACATCTTTGTAATTGTATATGTGGTATAATAAAATTATTATACTGTGGTATAATAAAATTATTATTAAAAAAAAGAAACATCGTAGTACCTGCTGTTCCATAAATTTTAATTTTATTTTCTTTTTTCTGAAGTGTAACAATTTTATTGGGGATATAAAGGGAGGTCATAATTTTATAGGAGATATAAGGTAAGATGCATTTTCAAGAGAGAACATGGCCTTCTCCAGAGCGGAGAGAGCCCAAAGTACATCTCGAGAGGTGGGTGTGGCACTTCTCTAGGGCAGTATGTAGGCTCAGCAGCAACACATGGGCATGAGCATGGGCAGCATGTAGCTCAGCAGCAACACATGGGCATGAGCATGGGCAGCATGCAGGCTCAGTGGCAACGGGTGGGCGAGGAAAACACATGCACCTGCTTCATTAATTTTTAGAAGCCCCCTGAAAAGAATGAAATTAGCTCACTTAGCTCTTCAAGTATGCTGCCCAGATTAGCCCCTTCAGTGATGCCCAGTGATGGCAAGGGAGTTGTTAGAAATGCAGATATCTTGGCGTAGAGCGATAGTACAGCAGGAAGTCATTTGCCTTGTACACTGCTACCCGGGTTTGATCCCTGGCATCCCATATAATCCCCTGAGCACTTCCAGGAGTAATTCCTGAATGTAGAGCCAGGAGTAACCCTTGAGCATTGTTGGGTGTGACCCAAAAAAGCAAAAAAAAAAAAAAACCCAAAACAAAAAATGCGTCTTCTGCTGAGTCAGAAATTCTAATGGTGGGCCTAGAGGTATTTCAGCAACTTTCCTAATAATTCAGATACTGAGTTTGAGAACCATCAAATTACCTACAATGTTAATTTTTTTTTTTTTCGCTTTTTTGGGTCACACCCGGCAATGCTCAGGGGTTCCTCCTGGCTCTGCACTCAGGAATTACTCCTAGAGGTGCTCGGGGGGACCATATGGGATGCCGGGGATCGAACCCGGCCAGCATGGGCTGGTTGCGTGCAAGGCAAACACCCTACCCGCTGGGCTATCGCTCCGGCCCCTAAAATGTTAATGTTTTAATGAAAAAAAATTTATGTAGTAAAACAGATTGTCACAATTTGAATTGCCTTTGGTGCTGACATACTTTCTCTGAATTTATGAACTGAATTCTTTGAGGATGCTAGAAATCACTAGGAGCAAATTAATTCACATCATTGTTGTATCACTTGTCATCCTGTTGTTCATCGATTTGCTTGAGCGGGCACCAGTATGCTTGAGCGGGCACCAGTAACATCTCCATATGTCCCTGTCGCGTGCTTGTGTAGCCCAAGGGCATATGTTCACTCCAGGAACACAAAGAGCATCAAACCATTCCTTAAGGTCAGGGGAATGAGGTCTAAATTGTTACTGTTTTGGCATATCAAATACGACACAGGTAGCTTGCCTTCCTTTGCCGTGCATGATCTCTAGAATTAAAACATTTCTACGATGTATAGGAAATGTAGGCAGGAGGGAGAGATAGAGAGGAGAGAAAAAATATAAAGAACCTGCCAAGTAGTTGGGGTGTGGGAGGGGGGGAGAGAGGTGGGGACATTGATGATGGGAGATGGGTTCAGGTGGAGGGATGGGTGTTGGAACACTGTAGAACCAAAACTTGAGCATGAGCATCTTGCAATTGTATGTCTAAACGTGGTGTAATAAAATTAAAAAAAAATTCTTAGGGACACAAATAAAAACATTTCATTTTCTACAGTCAGATTATTGTGCATATCATTAATGCCAATTTATGTCCTAGTTCGAATGTTCTACTGAGGTTTTCCAGTATTTTGGCAGTTTAGAGTGTTAAACTCTTTTTTAGAGGTGATAGTTCTGAAAATCCATCCAGCACTGTGTATTAAGAACAGTGGGCACTTTGTTTCTTACTGTGATACTTACTCGCATTTATTTCTTTATGCATGTCTAATGGATATTTCCAAGTTAAGGAAACTGTTTCCCTTCTTTATAAGAAAATGAATGCTTATCCATCTTTAATATTTTCTTACCAATTCAAAGTGAGGCCACTAAAACAGCAAGATGAATCATTAGAGAAATGCGTCTATGCAGAGAGGAAAATGCTTATGATTCTTGTCAGTCAGAGTTCTTGTTTAGAGGCAGCCCAGAATATATGAATCTAGAGAGGATTCCAAAGGTTTTCTGAAGTTATTATAAGCAAAATTCATAAGGAAAATAAAAAATAAAAATCTTTCAGTATCTCTTAATGCTGCTTCTCTGGAAACACCGTCTCTTGATGTACTTACCTTATTTATCATTATAACATATCAGTTTGTCTGCTGTTCATCATTATTTTCATCTTTATGGACACAGAGTTTCTTATATAAGCATGCAGAAGCACTAGAAGCTACACTTTCTATATATACAAAGATTTATATAAACATACAAAACAAAAGCTTAAAACAAAAAGCTGGAATTTTTTTTTTTTGCTGTAGGAGGTGTTTTTCCCAACGATATCTTTAAGTAAATATTCTATTTACTTCCATGAAAAAAGATATGTTTGTGTGTGTGTGTGTTTGTGTGTGTGTGTGTGAGCTTCCATTCTAGTATTACCCTGTTTTTCTTTGCTACCATCAGAGATGGCTTTTCACAGATTTTTGTTTTGTGGTTTTGTGGGAATAAGGTTCTTAACCGCACATGTAAAGACAATTTCCTGTAACTACATAGCTTAGTACAATTATACACATGAATATTGACTGGTAAGTCTATTTAAGAAGCCACAGTGCTTGTAGTCTCTACTTCCCCCACTTCCTGCTCACAAAACTGTCTTTTTTTCTAGTCGCAAAATAGTTCAAGCAAAATAATTCTAAGAATACAGAAATTCATGTGCTGATCTCATACATGGAGCATTAAGTCTGTGGTTTGCCAAGAGTTCATTCTAAGTAATGCTGATACACCACTTGCCAACATTTGCCATTTAATGCTTCAGTGAAGATGTTATTTATTTTTGAAAATACTTCCAGATGTTGCAATTCACCTTCACTTTAAAAAGTCACATTTCCAAAAGTGAGTGACCTTGACTTGCACTCACCCTCCCAAGTTATATTTTTATGTAATGTGTTGAAAGAAAGATGCCCATTATTTTGCTTCTCTGTCTTCTCAACTCATGGGCCCCCCATAAATGTGCTGTGTGTAGGAAAAGTGGTCTTGGAGCTTTGGGGGAAATGGCCACATCTGCTTCCAGTCTGCTCTACTCCAGAGAGAATTTCGTGCTTCTGCTATTCGTGAGAACTCTAGCTCACGCTGCCTCCCACCATCAGAGAAAGGAAAAGGCCATGGTGCTGAGTGACCTTTATCATTCCATATGATTCTCTACATAAACACGTTTCTGTGATATACATTGCAGTTAGCGTTCTATACCTTCAGCGATTATGCCAAGAGCTTTCTACATCATGCAAACTGCACTTTTGCTTCGAGGCTCTTTACTACTACAAGGAGTGGCTCTGACTAGTATTTCTTTTTTTTTTTTTATCAGTTTTTTGTCAGACATGCACAGGGAAAAATCATGATCCAGGCAGAATTTAAAACTGTATTTAGTTTATTTACATTTAATACAAAAATCTGTATCTTGCCTCTAAATTAGAGAATCCCTAAACCTACTAGGCCATCACCCAAACACACTTATATTTTCACATTAAGTATGGATGCCTAGAAAAATTGTGAACATTGGCAAAAGTAAACCTTTATAAATGACCTTTCTCTTTCCTGAGCCATCATTGATGTTGACTGTAAAGAATACTATCATTCATTCACAGGGAATACACAGTGACACTGGAATTACAACCCACGAGAAGCCATTTACAAGAGTGGTCCTCTGTGCACCCCTTGCTGCCTGCTATTCTGGTTGCGGAACACTTACATATTCAGTGAGTACATGGGGTGGTTCAGATTGTATCTACCTAGAATCTTCCATTCAGTTGCTTGACTATGCTAAGAATTCTTTTTTCTTTCATTGAATCACTGTGTATAGACCATTACAAAGCTGTTCATGATTGGGTTTCAGTCATACAGTGCTCCAACACCCATCTCTTCACCAGTGCACATTTCCCAATAACAATGTACCTAGTTTCCCTCATTCCCCATCCCCAAACTGCCTCTATGGCAGGAACTTTTCTTCTCTTTCTCTCTCTTTCACTCTCTCTCTCATATTGTCATTGTGGTTTGCAATACTGACATGTATATCCCTTTACCTACTTTCAATACTCAGTTCTAGTCCAGTGTTTGAGTATTATTGTCGAACTGGCCCCTTCTCTATCTTACCTACCGTCTGCCCTCCCCCCATTCCCTCCCAAGTCCTCCTGGTCCCAGTTTTCCCTAGCCTTGAATATTAGTCTCATACTATTTTTTAAATATGCCACAAATAAATGTAGACATTCTATATATGTCCGTCTCCTTCTGAGCATGATTTCACATTTCACTAAGGATGATATTTTATGTCTACACACTTATAAGAAAATTTCATGACTTCATTTTTCCTGACAGCACCAGTATTCATTGTGCAGATGTACCATGGTTTCTTTATCGAATAATCTGTTCTTGGGCATTCAGGTTGTTTCAATAATCTGGCTATTGTGAATAGTGCTGCAATGACCATAGAAGTGCAGATGGTGTTTCTGCTGTGTGTTTTTGGGTATATTTGCAGGAGTGGTATTGATGGGTAAAATGGAGAGTTTGTTCAATTTCTAGTTTTTGAGGAATGTCATTGTTTTCCAAAAAGGTTGAACCAGTCAGCATTCCCACCAACAATGAATGAAAGTCCTTTTCTCCCTGCATTCATGCCAGCACTTGTTGTTCTTGCTCTTTTGGATGTGTGGTGTGAGATGATAGATCATTGTTGTTTTGATTTGCATCTCCATGATGATTAGTGAGGAGGATTTTTTTATATGCCTTTTGACCATTTGAATTTCTTCTTTGAGAAAGTTTTTGCTCATTTCTTCTTCCCAGTTTTTTGATGGGGTTGGATATTTCTCTTGTAAAGTTTTACCAGTGCATTATATGTCTTGATCTGATAACCACTTAACAGATGGTCATGTTGGATAATATTTTTGATGAGTTATTTGATACTATTAAGCTAAGAATTCTTAAGCAATTTGCTAGGATAATTAATATCATGGCAAGAACATCAGACCTACTGTATAAATAAGGAGGGATAAATAATAATTATAAATAAGAATGTATAAATATTCTTTGCCAATCAGTGGCCTGTCTTTGTATCTTGTTTAACATTTTTTGAGGTGCAAAAATGTCTTAGTTTTATATAGTCCCATTTGTTTATCATTGCTTCCACTTATTGATTAGTGCTGTTTCATCTTTGAAGACTCCTTTAGCGTCAATGTCTCCCATCGCCTTTCTCCCCAAAGATTGCTTTAGCTATGCACATATTGTTCCATACAAATTTCAGGAGTGTTTAATCAATTTCTTTGAAAAATGTCATGGTTATCCTTGAAGGAATTGCATTGAATTTGTATAATACTTAAGGGAATATTGACATTTTGACAATGTTAATTCTCCTACTCCATGAGCAGGGAATATGTCTCCATTTCTTCATGTCTTTTTTATTTCTTGAAGTAGTATTTTGTAGTTTTCTTTGTACAGGTCCTTTATATCCTTAGTTAGGCTGATTCCTAGATACTTGATTTTCTGAGACACATTGTGAACAGGAGTTTTTGAAAAATATCATGGCAGAACATGGATTCAGACTAACTGTATAAGTCATTGACTCTTCATATTTGGGTTGCCAAGCTTATTTGTTAAATGTAGATATTCTGTTTTTCTACATTGTTGTGGAGAGAGTACTTGATGAAGTAACTGGTACAGAAATCAAGCTCAATCTATACCACGACCAGTAGTAATGTCTAGTCTGCCAATCATTGCTATCCCAACTATAAGACATCTTAATGATATATCGTGCTGATCATGAAGAATTCCTTGAGTGAGAATTACTGAGAAAAAGCAAAGTCAGTGTCATTTTAAAATCACACTTTATCTTTCTTTCATTCATTTCATTGGAAAATTATAATTTTTTTTGGATCTCACCTAAAATGCTCAGGGCTTATTTCTGGTGCTGCACTGAAGAATCACTCCTAGCAAGCATGGGGGACCCTAATGGAAGCTGGGGACTGAACCTTGTTCAGCCATGTGCAAGGCAAGATTCCTACCTTCCACACTGTCTCTAGCCCATTTTACTCATATTTGAAGAAACTATCATTACATTTTCATCATAATTCTGTACTCTATTTTGCTAGTGAACTGTTTCCACCAGTCATTTTCCTTTAGGAGGATGATTTCTTTTTTTTTTCTCATAGTGAGTCCAGAAGGGACATAGTGGGAACAGAGCTTCAGGGGCAGCAGAAAATGTGGCTACCCAATTGGGTGTCAGGGAAGGTTGGAGTCCCTGACAGTATCAGGGAACTAGTTCTCTTTTACTGAAGGGCTGGCCACAGAAGGACAAACCACTAATTCAGCACAGTTCCTAAAGGCTTTAACTTATCACCAATAATTAAACAAACTCTGCTACTGCAATCCAAAGCGGGGAAACCTCCCAAACCTGTAGCTGCTGGCCAGGCCTCCGACCATGTGCTCAGGCTGAGATCTTCCACCAAGATGGATGCTTCTTAATCAAAACTCAGGTTTTTCTCTCTCAAAGGTGCCAAAGGCCCAAGACTGGTCCAAGAAGGGAAGGTCTTTGCAAAGTCAAAAACCGGGTCTTCCACGCAAATATTCCGGTAACAGAACCTAGCACAGAAAATGTTAGTTGTCAGGGCCAAGTCTCTCTGTCTCAGTAGACTTCTGTGTAAAACACTTTGGAGAGGGGTAGGGGCGGAAAGTACCTAAGAATAAAAGCATCTCAGAATGTAATACATGGGGAAATAACATTATAATTTTAGACCATGAAACTTTGTGCAGCCAGATGTTTATCTCCAATACCCACATTACTCTGCTCCAGAGTAAGCTTAAAGTGCTCTGTTCTCTGTTTTATTGAGAGTCTTACGGCCTCCTTTTGAACAGGTCAGCAAGACCTCACCTGTGATCTTTAGAGTAATGATTCTAAGACGGAGTCCTGGGCATAGCCTGGCTTTTCCTGATATATTTCTAGTCCCACAAGGAGGACCCATGGAGGACAAGAGGAAAATGCCCAAACTGACTGGCATAGAAATCATAGTAGAAATTATAATGCAATTCCAAGAGTTATTAGAATCAAACTGCCTTTTCCATTCCTGCCCCCAATCTCCTACTGTGATTTTCACAAGAGGGACCTGGGCCTGGCCTCAGGGCAATGAAAATAGCTTTTGAGCTGCAGAAACCCAGAGTTCACTACGGTATGTCCCCCAACACAAGTCTTTTGCCTCAAAAGAAATGGTAACCAAGATACTGAGACAGCCCACACACTGGGAAAGAAAATTCACCCAAAGCCCATCTGATAAAGGGTTAATATTCCTGATATATCAGGCACTGATAGAACTTTACAAGAAGAAAACAGGCAATCCCATAAAAAATGGGGAGAAGAAATGAACTGAAACTTCCAAAATGAAGAAATTTGAATGGCCAACGGCAAATGAAAAGTGCTCTTTATCATTAACCATCAGGGAGATGCAAATCAAAACAACAATGAGGTACAAAGGGCTTGCTGGCAGCCTGGAGTCCTGCCAAAGCCTTACCATTCCTCGACCCGGCTGACTGACTAGAACTCAGCATTGAATATACACAAAGAGACTTACATGATAAACCCTAAATGTCTATAGGACAAGCCACAATGTGTAAGAGAAAAGAGAGAGATACAGAGACAGAGACAGAGAGAGAGATACACACAGAAAGAGAGAAAGAGGAAAAGAAAAAGTGCCTGCTATAGAGGCAGGCTAGGGGTGCAGGGAGAAAATGTGGGGACATTGGTGGTGGGAATGGGGCACTGGTGGAGGGATGGGTGCTGGAACACTGTATGACAGAGACCCAATTATGAACATCTTTGTAATTGTATATATCATGGTGGTACAATAAAAAAACTAAACTAAAATAAAGAACATCAAGGCCAAGGGTATAAGCAGCCTAAAAAGGGAGGTGATCCCAGGGTGGAACCCAAATTACTCACAACATGAATCAAATGGGGTCTTGGGTAAACCAATGGAAGAAGGACTGAGTGGAGGCTATGTCTTGAAGAGGAACCAAATTAATATGGATGTCAATTAATCAGGTCAAGTGTGGTGATGACAAAAGGATACACTCGGGACCCAAATCTCCTCTGCCAGAGTTTCCCCTTCTGGGATCACTTATCAGTCACAGAAGCCAGCAAAATAGGGGACTTGCACTTTCCACGTCTTTATTCATGGTTAATATATTGAGAGAAGTTTGTGACGAAGTTCACCTTTGTCGGGGAACACCGCCGGGGTCCCCGACAGTGTCAGGGCTGAAGTTCTCTTCTACCTCCAAGGACGCCGGGGAGAACAGATGAAAACTCACGAGTCAGGTGCAGTTCCAAAAAAGGCTTTTAATAGTACAAAAGCTCTCCCACAGCACTCCAATATAATGTACAAACTTTAGCTCTGGTCCGAACTTAGACCAAACAAGAGAGCCTAACCAAAAGAGAGAGGATCTCACCGAGCTGAGTCTTACCTAGAAGAAGGAGCAAAAAACCAAAGAGCAAAAAGCCCAAAGCCAAAAGCCTCAGGAGCCAAAAGCTGAAGGCTGAGGAACCAAAAGGCAAAAGGTGAAACGGCCTCAAGTCAGCCCCTTTATATACACCAAAGTAATCCAATCGGGAGGTTGTCATGTCAACAAAGAACCCTAAACAGAGTGTAGTGCCACACCCTATTGCAGGTATAAACAAAGGTTATGCCAAGGACTAAGGAGATTATCTCTTATGTAAAACACTGGAGAGAGGGCTGATATAAAGTAATACATCTTAACTTCATGAGCTTCATGTAATCTAGATGGTACCCACAAGGTCCTTATTATTATCTGCACCAGGGTGATTCTGAGTATCTTGTTCTCGTGTACTGAAAGGGTCACACTCGCCTGCTTAGAGCAAACTGGTATGATCCTTCCTATAGTCTTCCTATAGTCTCAGAGTAGCCAGGGTGGTAGTCTCCTGGTAAATTCTAACTGTCCCACGTTGGGTGCAGTGGGTATAAAGAGGAGCTGTGCCCAATCTAGAAAACATAGAAGTCTTAGTAGATGTATAAGTCAGAAGTTATTCAATCAAGGTGACTTCTGTAAGTGGCACACCCTATAGCAGTGTTTACATAGAAGAGAAATCTCATTAGAATGAACCTTGACTTAAGTAGATTAAGCTGGGAGTGGGAAAAACAACAAAACTCCCAGAATAGCTAAATCTGTCCTCCAACACACCTTCTTCTCTGTCTTTGAGTCCTTTAGTACTCCCTTAATTTTGAGTAGTAGGAATCATTCAGTTTGTGTGGAATAAAGATTCACAGAAATCATTCATTTTAACTGGTCATTTATTCAAGACACCACTGCTTTTTGCTTTTTTTATTGGGGGGGGGCGTGGTTGTGGGCAGTCAACTTGGCAATACTAGGGAGCCATGCAGTGCTGAGGATAAAATCCAGGGCTTCTGCTTCCAAAGCTGACCATCGCCCTCTCAGTAACCTCCTCAGCCCAATCACTGCCACTTTTATTACCCTTGATTTATCAAATGCGATTGTGGATGGGAAAGTTGATGTATCACTGTATCACTATCTTCCTGTTCATCATCGATTTGCTCTAGCGGGCACCAGTAACATCTCCATATGACCTGTCTCATGCAAGTAGAGCCCAAGGGCACCTGCTTGCTCCAGAAACATAAAGAGCCTCAAACCATTCCATCAGTTCATGGGAATGAGGTCTATAATTGTTACGGTATTTGGCATATCAAATACGACACGGGTAGCTTGCCAGGCTCTGCCATGCAGGTAGCATACTCTTGTAGTGATCTCTAAATCCAGCATTTATTGATGAAGCACGGCTGCTTGCGGCCATGCAAGCCAGGATGTGATAGGCTGGTCTGCTGGGTGGAGTTCTGATGTGCAATGTACAAATGTCACCAGTTATTTGTATCAGAGCTCTGGTGTCTAGTGTGGGATAATTGTTCAAAAAGATCATTATTTTGTGAAAGGTATGTAGTTATTAAAGAGTTTCTGGTCATTCTTATATAATGTGGTATTTACTTTTCTTGCCCTTTGTTTTGTTGTCCCTTCACTGAAAGTATTTCCTACAAATGCGCCTTCCTGTTCCAGATACCGCTTGGCATGTGGAGGGCAATATGTTGTTGAGTAAAAAGAATGAAGTGTAGTTTTCTACTTGCGGCTGTAACTCTGCTGACACCTTTGCAGTGATAGGATTTTATAAGTATTGTTCAACTATATCCAAAGCATATATGCAATGATCTTTGTTCATTTGTGAGATAGCCCAGTATGAACTTTACAATTTCTTTTATTTTTTTAAAGAAAATTCCTAGTATTGACTAGCTTTGTGTTGGTCATATTGATAGAAGGAACTTATGAGTAATCAAAAGTAATTTGAAAATGATTCTGAAGTTTTAACTTTTAAGGTGGAATCCTAAGGCGGTCCCCAGGAATTCAGTGTAAGCTAAGGAAAATTCATCAGAACTGATGTGAGAAAGGGTACACTCTTGGGGTGGGTTTGGTCAATTTGATCCAGAGTCCCAACTTCTATAGAGGTTTCAGCGTAACAATAGAATGTAATGAAGAGGAAGACTCCAGGAGGACACACATCTAAAATCTATTTCCCATCCAGCTCTCTTGATGCCAGCTATCTGATTTGTTGTTGGAAACTTCACCTTGGTTTAGGTATCCATTTCATCACTCAGGATCTATAAATCCTGCTTTTGGAAGGAAGACAGTATAAGCATGTAAGTAAGGGAAAGACAAGCTCACCATCAGTTGGTAAAAATAAAAAATATATCAATTTTTTATTTGCTTTATTGAAGCATCTTAAAATATCTGAGCAACTTTAATATTTAGAATATTAAAAATGTAAAAAAAATAACTAAAGTCAGACCTGAGTGTGCTGTACTTACTAGTGCTCTCAAGCCTGAAATCTTAAAATGTACCATGTAATGAGAAAAGTTGAGTAAGATTACAAGCTAATGCTCCCTAACCAGAGCGTGTTTCCCAAACATATTTTTATTGCTATTTTTGATCTCCTTATTGTAGATGCTCCTCTGATACCTTGTCACTGTACACATGAGGCAGGGAGTCAGGTCCAGGGAATTCTGAGTTTGTTCAGATGTCAGGTTGGGTGAATGAAGTACATAATCAGATTAGGGTTCTGAGATGTTTTTAAGATCTCAGGTAGGTAAGTCAGTTATATACATAGGTAAGTCAGGCAGACTCAGCCACTACATCATGCATGTTCTTTGAGTCCAGATCCACACAATTACACTTTTTCATGCTCTTTTTTTGTGAAAAATCAATGCCTCTCTTACCAATTGGTCCATCTAGGTTATAGAGGATATGAGCAAGGGGCCTGAGGCATATAGGAAGAAGACAAAGGGATTTTAGTGATGGTGAAAGAACTTTTTTTTTTATATGTGCTGCTGAAGTGAGCATGGTGGAGGAACTTTTTATTGTGATACTCTAACCCCAAAGCTGTTGGTATTTACCTTCATCTTGCAACCTCCAGGGAAGTAGCCTCGCTATGGACCTTTCATACCTTAGTTCTCTAATTTGCAAGTCCCTGCTTCTGCTGGTTATGAGGAAGATAGGGTTGGATGAGAACAATGACCAAGGTTCTTAAGCACTTGAGCATCCTGGGACACTTTGACCAATCCTGGTGTTTCACTATCCACAGCCAGAGCCAGACTCCAGGTCAGGACTCTGATGCTGGCACCAGTTAGGATCAGATTAACCTCAACAAATTCTGGAGGAGTTCTATGAGCAGGTTCAGAAGCAGTTTCCCAAAAAAGACTTGCCAACCCCATGGGCCCAGGTCTCGAGACAGAATCTACACTGGCCGTGCTAAGTTGAGAAACAATATAGAGCTTTTTCTCATCAGTGCAAGCCACTTTCAGAGCCAATAAGCAACACAAATGGGGAACTTCCAGAAGGAACCATGAGAACTACTACTCTCTGTCTGGCAACCCTAATACCTGACAGCATTTCTAAGGGGTCATGCTTAAAGGAGTTCACCATATCTAGGCCAATCACTGACCTCAGATGTTCATTCTTTCCGCTGGATTTTGTCAACCTAAGGAAGGTGGCATGGAAAATTCCTCACTCATTCACACCAAGTTATTGCCTTAGGACCCCTTTTGTCCTGGGTGCACTCCAGGAATGTACTAACACAATTCCACTAGGATTGAGTCATTCTGTGTCCATGTCCAGCATGCTTTGGGTCAGGGAGTTGGTTTCCTGAAAACAAAGAAGGACTAAAATGACTGTCTGTGCTTTCAATGCATGCACGCTGGCATTGGAAGCATATATTGAGGACCTGATGGTGCAAGCACAAAAGATCAAGTATGACATCATTGATCTGACTGAGACAAGGAGGAGTCAATTGCATCATGCCATTTTTGACACCGGAAAAGAACTCTTCCTAGGAACATGTGATGAAAGAGGCGTTGGTGGCATTGGTGTCCTTGTCAACACGAATGTGGCCATGAACATTGATTCATTTGAATGCCTAATAAACTGAATCGGATGATTAGACTTGAAGAGATGTGGCCCACTGTCAGCAATTTCTATCTTCATTGTCTACGCACCAACATCCACATACAAGGAAGATGAAATTGAGAAATTCTACATGGAACTGGAGGAGTTCTATAAAGAAGATGACACCTTCTACAAGATCATAGTTGGTGATTTTAATGCCAAGATAGGACCGAGAAGATCGGCTGAAGAACTCCACATTGGGACCCATGGCCTAGATTGGAACGAATAGGGTGAGAGACTATCTGAGTTCAAAATGTCCACCAAGACCATTCATGGGAACACCCAGTTCCAGAAGCTGAATCAAAACGTTGGACATGGAAATCTCCTGGTGGACAGTTCCACAGTGAAATTGACCACATCATCTTCAATAGAAAGTTTGGCCTGACTGATGTCGCTGTCGTCCCAAAATTCCAAACAGGATAGGACTACCATCTCCTTCGTACAAAATTCTACTGCACACAACTGGGAGAAAAGGCTGCAAAGTTTAAGAAGAGAACTCTCAGAACGACCACCAACTGGGAACTCTTTGGCACCATTGCGGCAACATGGGAAGATACCATCAGTGAAAACATCGATGAAGAATACAACCGACTGGTTCAGCACCTCCATGATAGTACAAAGAATGCAGAGAAAGATAAAGCCACAAAAGGACACTTGTCTTCAAAAAGCGCTTGAGCTCATTCACCAATGTGGCAAGGTGTGAGCCTCAGGTGACCAAATGCTAATGTCCAAGCTCACAAAGCAGTGCAGAGAGAAGAGCAGAAATTCTGGAAGATGCAGCAGAAGCCTGGAAAAACATTCGCAACACCCGCCTGTCCTTTGCCAACTATAAGACCAGGATGACTGCCTCCAATGTCCTGATGGATCTATCACATCTTCCAGAAAGGCAATGGAGAAGATTATCCATGACTTCTACTCAGATCTCTTTGATAGCCATGTCCGCCTGCCCATATACCAAATTCCAAAGGATGAACATGTCGTTCCCAACGTTCTCCCTTCTGAAATCCAACATGCCGTTTTGTCGGTAAAGAAGTGAACATCACCAGGCCCAGACAAAGTCAGACCTGAACACCTGAAGAATCTGCCATCAGTACTCATCAATACACTGGCTCGGCTCTTCACACACTACCTGTCTGAATGCAAGGTGCGCTCCCAATGGAAAACCAGCAGGACAGTTCTACTGTTCAAGAAGGGAGACTTTCACGACTTTGGTAACTATTGCCCCCATCTGCCTGTTGTCCTTCATCTATAAGCTGTTCACTCAAGTCATCCTGAACAGGATTGGCAGAACATTAGATGAAGGACAACAATGCAAGCAAGCTGGCTTCTGAAAAGGATTCAGCACAATTGACCATATCCACACGGTAACCAAATTCATTGAGGTTTGTAGGGAATTCAAGATGCCGCTCTGTCTCACGTTCATTAATTTAAAGAAAGCCTTTGATTCTGTTGAGACTGAAGTGGTAATAGAAGCCCTAGACAAACAGGGTGTTCAAACCGAATACATCAAGATCCTTCGTGAGCTATATTACGGATTCACCACCAGGACCTCACCATTCTACAAGGAAGTGATCATTGATGTCAAAAGAGGTGTTCGGCAGGGTGATATCAGTTCACCAAAACTCTTCAGCGCCACCCTCAAGAACATCATGTGACAATTGGAATGGGAAGGAATGGGAGTCAAGATAGATGGTTGGGAACTACGCCACCTCCACTTCGCTGATGACATCATTCTAATAACACCAAACATTAACCAAGCAGCATAAATGCTGGCTGACTTTGATCTCATTATAGACCTCATTATAGACCTCATTACCATGACCTGATGGAATGGTTTGAGGCTCTTTATGTTCCTGGAGCAAGCAGGTGCCCTTGGGCTCTACTTGCATGAGACAGGTCATATGGAGATGTTACTGGTGCCCGCTCGACCAAATCGACGATGAACGGGAAGACAGACAGTGACAGTGATTTTGACCGAGAATGTGGAAAGATAGGTCTACAGCTGAATCTCAACAAAACTATGTTCATGAAAAATGTACTAGTTACAGAGGCCCCATTCACTCTCAATGGAACAAACATCTCTGAATGCAGAAGTTATGTGTACCTAGGTCGAGAAGTCAACATGATGAATGACCTAAAACCTGAGCTGCGCAGGAGGAAGAAAGTGGCATGGATTGCCTTCAAAGGCTTTGAAGAAATAGCTAAAAAGACAAAGAACATCCGGCTCCGGGCACATCTTTTCGACTCCACTGTTCTCCCTGCATTAACATACGCCTCAGAGACCTGGGCCCTATGAAAGCAGGAAGAGAACGCTATTCGGGTCTCCCAAGGAGGAATCGAAAGAACTATGCTTAGAATATCACGCCTCACTCAAGTGAGAGAAAGAATCCGAGTTCTGACCTCAGTCACTGTTCCAGAATCAGGGACGCTGTCTCATTTGCCAATGAAAATCAGATGGGCTGGACATGTAATGCGATTTGGAGATGACTGCTGGACTAGAGCCATTACCGACTGGATCTCACAGGACATCAAAAGATGGCAGTGCCAGCCCACCTACATGATGGTCAGACTTCTTCTTCAAGACCATGAAAAGAACGGTTTTAGGCTATTTGTATTCCTGAAACAGCCAGATGCCATTGGGCTACACTGGCACATGATAGGGTCAAATGGAAATGTTACTGGCACCCGCTCGAGGGAAATCAATGAACAATGGGATGTCTAGTGACCTAGTGACTGGTAGGCCACAGGATTGACTCACTGCCCATGAGGCCCTGTCACTCTGACACTAATCCCAGGCCCTCACTTACCCATCCATCTTCCCCAGGGAAGTCTTAACAGGAAAGGCCCAGAAGCCATTGTATCTCCCAATGTCTCCTGAACCCTAGCCAGTGACAGAGTCCTCAGACCCTTCCAGAAGACCATCTTGATGACAATTGTAATCCATTGCCTCCATAGGGAAGACCTACTCCTCTAAAGTTGAGTTCTAGAGGAAGCACTTTCTCTGTTGGAAAGAGTATTACAGATTTTTGATGATAAAAGGGAATACAATATCATTGCTAAAACCCCTAAAAATACAGAAGTATATGTAAGACATAATCCAAGTATAAAAATCTTTTAATTGTATATCTCACAGTGGTGTAATAAAAATAACTAAATTAAAAACCATATATGTGAAAATGAAAATATCTACATAATTTCTGTCCTCTCAACTTTGGAAGATAATTTCTGATAACTTTGTCATGTATGTATGTATAAATGATATTATACATACCAACATACATAAAAGATGCTACATATGGAGAGAGCTGGCATTTAAAAAGTAATTATGCTATAATTTCTTTATATTTGCTTGGCATACACTTTTGAACCAATGTAATGTGGAGAATGGCTAAAAGGGTAGGGGAAATGTTATATTCATTCATTCATTCATATTTGGGCAATTCTCAGCAATGCTCAGGGGTTACTCCTGGCTCTGAACTCAGGAATTACTCCTGGCGGTGCTCAGGAGACCATATGGGGTGTTGGGAATTGAACCTGGGTCAGTCGTGTGCAAGGCAAATGCCCTCCCCACTGTGCTATCACTCCAGCCCCAAGTAGGGGAAATTTTAGCATTTTATCATGGAACCATTTTACTGTATATGCCCATCACTGAAAAGAAAGCAACATATCACTCCAGTTCTTGGCACAGCTTTCCTAAGGGACTGTGATTGTGCTTTCTACATTCAAGTCTCCATCAGTTTAAGGCAAAATAACTTCCAATGTTTATGAGGTGGTTGGCAGAGTTATGTGGGTGTATCTAGTCCCAGAATTACTCAGGTCAGGAGAGCTATGAAGATGGGCCCAGATCTTGGTGTTGGACAGGACAGTCTAGCAAACAAGACTATCCACAGAAGTGCAGGACAGCAGAGCCAGGAACCTGGCAATGTGAAGTCATGAAGACCCAATGCATGGCTCTTGGAGGACACACCCTAAGAGCTCTGCATACCTGAAAACTCAGATAATTTACATTTGCTATAAACCTATTGTATTTTGTCTTGAAGCTCTTACACAATTCACAATGGGAGATTGGAGTCAGGATTGGAAAAGATAGTTTGATTTTATAACCGTTTGAATAGCATAATATTCTTACCATGAATTCTATGTTAGCTGTTCAAAATATTTCTCTCATAACTCCCACGTGTTCTCTTGATGGTACTGTGCATATACCGGGATGGAGCATTTGGATTCTCCTTTAAGTATATAGCTCTGCTAAGATCAAGGAGGGAGGAATGATAAATTTGCTTCCAGGAAAGGAAGCATAACTCATAGTAATACTAAAAGCAACGTATGCAATAGTACTCTGAAACAGATATGGAACTTATGGAGATTTAGAGATATTCCTGACTGCATGAGATACATGGTATGAATATCATATGCTATTTCCTATGGCAGGGAGACATGAATCAGAGGATTCTATGGGGTCTTGTTAAAAAGGTAAGAGTCTTGAAGCCGTAAAGAACTGACAACTGAGATTTAAGTCACAGTGTGACTTACTCTCAAATCTGGGCAGCTTTTGCAGGCAAAATTGCTGTTATATAGGGACAATAGCTGTAGGGTTTGTGTAATTGGTCCACCAGAACAAATGGTTACCCTTAAAAGTCTACTTCAGAATTTGTAGAAACAGCCAAGAAAGGAATTCACTGTCTGTATCACTGTATCACTGTCTTCCCGTTGTTCATCAATTTTCTCGAGTGGGCACCAGTAACATCTCCATAGTTCCTGTCACAAGCAAGTGTAGCCCAAGGGCATCTGCTTGCTCCAGGGACAGGAAGAGCCCCAAACCATTCTTCTAGTCATGGAATTGAGGTCCATAATTGTTACTAGTTTTTGTTATGACAAATAAAACACGAGTAACTCCAAGAAAGGAGTTACACTAAAGAAACAGTAAATGAGAAATCTAGGAAAAGTTATTTCTAAGTAAGAAAATTCTGAAATGTATTTGCTTGGACTACTAAAATAGTTTACCCAAACACAACCTTCTTGAAATAGTACAAAACAGAAACTGTGGTACATCTTTGGGAGCTGGCTGGGTTAGGGCCCCAGCTGACCTGCTTTAATGAGACTTTCTGTGCATGAAATGGTGAGAATCACCTGCTAGGACTAGAAATACATAGACCTCCCAGACCAGAGCTTCGCAGTCAGTCTAGCTGGGTGGCTGCCTAAGTTTCTGCTCTTCCAATATGCTCCAGGTAAGATTGGTGCTAGCAGAAGTAGATCCTGACAACAATGTTCTAGAACAGCCAGTTTACAGAAGTACCAGTGTTAAGTTAGTTTAAGAACTGAAACAGCAGGGTCTTTGTTCCCCAAAAATATATGAAGAAGCAGGACTCTGTAAGGGTGACACTAAAGGCTGTCCATTTGTACTAAAGGCTGTCCATTTGTACAGCAAATTTTTACTGTGTACCTAATGCCAGATGGGGAGCAAGAGCCATCTGGGACCTAACAGTCAGAGTGCATCGGGGTTCACTAAAGATGATTTCAATGAATTTGGTTAGGTTCCCTTCAGGAAGTCCAAAGGGCCATAGTGAAGGATTCCTGACCAAAGTCCAGGACTTAGGGGTTGTAGGCAGCAATTTTAAAGTTAAGGTCTGAACTTAGAGAGTTAGAGATAGCTCAAGAGCTAAAGAGCACCCCTTGTGTGCAGAGGCCCTTACTTCACCACTGACCCTCACTGTCCCCAGAGCATTGTTGGTTGTAATTTCTGTTGCCTCTGAACACTGCTGCTGTCCTGCAAGTACAGCAAGGAGACACCCTTGGGCCCCCAGGCCTTTGGAGGAGGTCCTCCACCCCTAGCCCCACATGCAAAGGTCAGGAAATTTTCCAAGAGTTCTTATAGGTTGAGATTATGGTACTATAAGTTTTGACAGTTATTTATAAGCATTATATCAGAACACAGAGTAACTAACTAAAGAATTTTATCTTTAAAAAAGACTAAGATATAAGGAGAATTTGAAATTTCCCAGGCCAGAGCAGAGCACTTCTGAAAGACAAGACTTCTCCAGGATTAAACTGTATTTATCTTGGAAGAGTCCTAATATAATGAGCTTCCAAATCCAGCATGAAAACTCTTTGATGTTTTAAAACACTAATTGTTGTCATAGAAAATATTCTCAGAATACTGACCACATTCCAGGTACTCCCAACAAATGATTATTTTATCCCACACACCCACCTATAGAAGGAGAGTCTGTTATTGCCTTTCTTTTAAAGATGTTAAAATAGATGCATAAGGCAATTTGCCCAAGTTCACAACAGTGGGGAGGGAGATGAGAAACCAAGATTCAAGCTCTAGCATCTGATGTTATTTGAATAAAATTTAAAATGTTAATTTAAATATCATGATTACCATGTAGATAGGTCTACAGCTGAATCTCAGCAAAACTATGTTCATGAAAAATGAACTAGTTCCAGAGGCACCATTCACTGTCAATGGAACAAACATCCCTGAATGCAGCAGTTATGTGTACCTAGGTCTAGAGGTCAACACGATGAATGGCCTAAAACCTGAGCTGCGCAGGAGGAAGAGAGCGGCATGGAATGCCTTCAAAAGCATCAAAGAAATAGCTAAAAAGACAAAGAACCTCTGGCTCCGGGCACATCTCTTCAACTCCACAGTTCTCCCTGTATTAACATATGCCACAGAGACCTGTGCCCTACAAAAGAAGGATGAGAATACTATTCGGATTTCCCAAAGTGGAATTGAAAGAGCTAGGCTTGAAATATCACGCCTCATTCAAGTGAAAGAAGGAATCGGAGTTCCGACCTCCGTTGCTGTTCCAGAGTCAAGGGCGCTGTCTGTTTGCCAAGGCATCAAAAATCAGATGGGTTGGACATGTAATGCGATTTGGAGACCACCGCTGGACTAAAGCCATTACTGACTGGATCCCAAGGGATGTTAAAAGATCATGTGGCCGCCCAATACAAGATGGTCAGACTTCTTCGTCAAGACCCTGAACAAACGGTTTGAGGCTCTTCGTATTCCTGAAGCAACCAGATTCCATTGGGCTACACTGGCACATGATAGGGTCAAATGGAAATGTTACTGGTGCCCACTCGAGGAAATAGATGAATAATGGAATGTCAAGTGATCAAGATGATTAACAGTACTATTTGGTAGGGTTTCATGAATAAAATAGTCTATCATCACACCCTCCACCAAAGTTTCTGTTTCTCTCCGTCATTGTCCTGGTCTCTGCCCTCCAATTTTATCTTCAGCCTACCCTCATTTCGTGGTGAGCCTCACTCAGTGGTAAGTGGAAGACTACTTCTCAATTTATTTTTCAAAAATTATTATTCATTTTTATTTTTTTTTAAATTTTTATTATACCACCGTGAAACATACAATTACAAAGGTGTTCATAATTGGTTCTTGGTAATACAGTATACCAGCACCCATCCCTCCACCAGTGCCCCATTTTCACCACCAATGTACCCCACCGCTTCCCGCCCACCCCCATGCTGCCTTAATAGCAGGTACCCCAGTTTCCTTTCTTTCTCTCTCTGTCTCTCTCTGTCTCTGCATCTCTCTCCCTCTTATTGTACACATTGTGGCTAGCCCTGCAGATATTTAGAGTTTATAATCACTTAAGTCTCTTTGTATATATTCAATGGTGAGATTTAATCTGCCATTACCATTTCCCACATTTAGTAAAACACTGGTATCTATTTATGTCGTATTAATGAATGCAGTCATTCTATATCTGTCCTTTTCCTTCTGACTAATTTCACTCAGCATGATAGTCTCCATGTCCATCCATTTGCAGGTAAATTTCATAATTTCATCTTTTCTGACAGCCTCATAGTATTCCATAGTGTAGATGAACCACAGTTTCTTTAGCCAGTCCTCTGTTCTCGGGCATTTAGGTTATTTCCAGATTCTAGCTATAGTGAATAGCGCAGAGATGAATAAAGAGGTACAGATAGTGTTTCTGCTATGTGTTTTTCGGTCTCGGGTATATTCCCAGGAGTGCTATTGCTAGATCAAATGGGAGCTCAATATCTAGTTTTCGGAGGAATGCCCATATTGTTTTCCCAAAAGGGCTGGACCAGTTGGCACTCCCACCAACAGTGGATCAGATTCCCTTTTTCCCCACATCCACGCTAGCACCGGTTGTTCTTGCTGTTTTGGATGTGTGCCAAAAATTATTATTTATTTACCCTAATATAGACAAAAGCTACAACTCTTGAAATTGATTGTGTAACAAAGCCACAATATTAAAGTTAACAAGTTTAAAAATAAATTTCATAGAAGAAACAGAAACACTCCCAAACAGCCTCTATGAGGCACATATCACCGTGATACCCAAAGCAGGGAGAGACAACACAAAGAAAGAAAACTGCAGACCAATATCCCTGATGAACATGGATGCGAAGATCTTCAACAAAATACTAGCAAACAGAATGCAAAGAATCATCAAGAAGATTATACATCATGACCAAGTAGGAGTCATCCCGGGAATGCAAGGATGGTTCAACATTCGCAAGTCAATCAACATAATACATCATATCAATAAAAGAAAAAATAAAAACCATATGATCCTATCAGTAGATGCAGAGAAAGCATTTGACAAGACCAGCACCCGTTCATGATGAAAACCCTCCAGAAAATGGGAATTGAAGGGTCTTTCCTCAAGATAGTTACAGCCATATACCAAAAGCCCACAGCAAGCATCATTCTAAATGGGGAAAAGTTGAAAGCCTTCCCCCTGAGATCAGGGACAAGACAAGGTTGCCCACTCTCACCTCTTTTATTCAATATAGTACTGGAAGTACTTGCCATAGCAATCAGAGAAGAAAAGGACATCAAGGGCATCCAGATAGGCAAGGAAGAACTCAAGCTATCATTATTCGCAGATGACATGATATTATACCTAGAGAACCCTAAACTCTCTACCAAAAATCTCCTAGAAACAATAGACGCATATAGTAGAGTGGCAGGATACAAAATCAACACCCAAAAGTCAGTGGCTTTCCTATATACAAATAACGAAAGAGAAGAAAGGGATATTAAGGAAACTATTCCATTCACAATTGTGCCACAGAAAATCAAATACCTAGGAATCAACTTACCCAAGTATGTAAAGGACCTGTACAAAGAAAACTACAAGACACTGCTCCAAGAGATAAAAGAGGACACAAGGAATGGAAACACATTCCCTGTTCATGGATGGGGAGAATCAACATTGTCAAAACGGTAATACTACCTAGAGCTCTGTACAGATTCAATGCAGTCCCTATGAGGATACCGATGACATTCTTCAAAGAAATTGACCTGAAATTTGTATGGAACAATGATCCCTAAGGATAGCTAAAGCAATCCTCGGGAAAAAGAAGATGGGAGGCATCACCTTTCCCAACTTCAAACTGTACTACAAGGCAGTAGTAATTAAAACAGCATGGTATTGGAATAGAAACAGACCTGTGGACCTATGGAATAGAATTGAGTATCCTGACACCCAATCTCAAACACATGATCATTTAATCTTTGATAAAGGTGCAATGAGTCTAAAATGGAGTAAGAAAAGCCTCTTCAACAAGTGGTGTTGGGAAAACTGGACAGCGACATGTAAAAAAATGAATTTGGACCTGTGTCTAACACCATGCACAAAAATCAGATCAAAATGGATTAAAGATCTCAATATCAGACTTGAATCCATAAAGTACATTGAAGAAAATATAGGAAAAACCCTCCACAAAATTGAAGCTAAAGGCATCTTCAAAGGTGAAACATCACTAACAAAGCAACTAGAAGAAAGGATAAACATATGGGACTACATGAAACTAAAAAGCTTCTGCACCTCAAAAGAAACAGTGACTAAGATACAAAAGCAGTCCACAGAATGGGAAAGAATATTCACCCAATACCCATCTGATAAGGGGTTAATATCCAGGATATATCAGGCACTGGTAGAACTTTACAAGAAGAAAACAAACAACCCCATCAAAAAAATGGGGAGAAGAAATGAACAGAAACTTCAGCAAGGAAGAAATTCGAATGGCCAAAAAACATATGAAAAAATGCTCATCATCACTAATCATCAGAGAGATGCAAATCAAAACAACAATGAGATACCACTTTACACCACAGAGACTTGCACATATTCAAAAGAGCAAGAACAACAAGTGCTGGCGTGGATGTGGGGAAAAGGGGACACTCATCCATTGTTGGTGGGAATGCTGGCTGGTACAGCCTTTCTGGAAAACAATATGAACTTTCCTCCAAAGACGAGAAATTGAACTCCCATTTGACCCAGCCATACCACTCCTGGGAAGAATCTACTCTGGGAAACCAAAAATACGCAGCGGAAACACCATCCCTACTTTTATGTTCCATATTCACAATAGCCAGAATCTGGAAGCAACCAGAGTGCCCGAAAATCGATGACTGGATAAAGAAGCTTTGGTACATCTACACAATCGAATACAATGCAGCTCTTAGAAAAAATGAAGTTATAAAATTTGCCTATAAATGGATGGACATGGAGAAGATTATGTTGAGCGAAATTAGCCAGAAGGAGAGAGACAGATAAAGAATGACTGCATTTATTTGCATGGCATAAACATATATATGTACATATTATGATACCAATATCCAAGGTCAAGTGAAACATATCAGGAGGTCTTGTCAAAGGTGGAAATTATCACAAACGTGTGGGAGTCAGAGGTTAGGTAAGACAGAAAATGGAACAGGGTGCTAATAATTATCGAGGGTACTAATGCCAGCCTAGAACTGAGCATTGAATAGAGGCAAAAAGGATACACATGACAACCTTTTAATGTATGTTCTGTAATCCATAGTCTGGAAGGGAAGGAAAAGAGAAAGAGAGAGAAAGGGTAAGAAATAAAGAACCTGCCTTGGAGGTGGGCTGGGGAAGGGGGAGGGAACCGGGGATGTTGGTGGTGGGAGATGGGCACTGGTGGAGGGACGGGTGCTGGAACACTGTATGACCAAAACCCAAATATGAACTTTTTAATTGTATATCTTTTTTATTTGTATATCTCACGGTGGTATAATAAAATACTTATAAAATAAATTTCATTTTTAGTTTTAATAAGTTAAAATAATTTTAATTAAAATTTTAATTAAAAATAAATTTCATAATTTTGTCTTTTCTGACAGCTGCGTAGTATTCCATAGTGTAGATGTACCACAGTTTCCTTAGCCAGTCCTCTGTTCTCAGGCATTTAGGTTGTTTCCAGATTCTAGCTATTGTAAATAGTGCAGATATGAATAAAGAAGTACAGATAGTGTTTCTGCTATGTGTTTTTTGGTCCCTTGGGTATATTCCCAGGAGTGCTATTGCTGGTCAAATGGGAGCTCAATATCGAAGTTTTCAAAGGAATGCCCGTATTGTTTTCCAAAAGAGCTGTACCAGTCGGCACTCCCACCAATTTACCTGCAAATGGATGGACATGGAAACTATCATGCTGAGTGAAATTAGTCAGAAGGAAAAGGACAGATATAGAATGACTGCATTCATTAATAGGATATAAATAGACACCAGTGTTTTACTAAGTGTGGGAAATAGTAATTACAAACTAAAACTCACCATTGAATATACACAAAGAGACTTAAGTGATAAACTCTAAATATCTGCAGGGCTAGCCACAATGTGTAAAGAAGAGGGAGAGATATGCAGAGACAGACAGAGAGAGAAAGAGAAGAATTGGGGCTACCTGCTATTGAGGCAGCCTGGGAGTGAGCGGGAGGGGGTGGGGTACATTGGTGGTGGAAATGGGGCACTGGTGGAGGGATGGGTGCTCGAATACTGTATTACCAAGAACCAATTATGAACGCCTTTGTAATTGTATGTCTCACGGTGGTATAATAAAAAATAAATAAAAAGAAAAAATAAAGTCATACTATTAAAATTAATAAGTTCAAAAATAAATTTTTACAAATTATGAAAATATCTCACCACTGGGTTGTTAAGTCCTTGTCTAAGGATTTACTTAGTTGTTTGTTGCCCGTTAAGCCTTCTACAGTATTGTTCTTGTTTGTCATGTTTGGCTTCTATGTTACTTTCCCACCTGATTTGGTGTGCTCTTACTGGAATTTCAGTGTTGAGGTATTTGGAAGTTTCACACAGCTGCATGTGCCACTGAGCCATCCAGAGACTTCAGGATCTGTGGTCTGGGTAAATGATTATGTCCACAAATTTTAGCTGCTTGACTTGCGTCTCCTCAGACCTAGTGGTAAATCAGTAGAGCAGGGCTGGTGGATGGGTCCACATGGCAACAGCTGTGAGGGGTGGGAGTGGCTACCAGGACTTCTGAAGAGCAGGAATTGTGGGGGGCTGCTCACCTCTACTCTGAGAAGATCAGAAGTTCTCAGCCTGGACACTGGTGTACCTCAAGTTATTTGTAGTTTGGTATATCTGCAGAGAGTAGTAATGAAGCGGTGGAGCTGAACCTTTGACAGATCTGCAGTGGTGGGGTCTTGGTGTGGCTGCCAAAGTTTTGGTAGGGCAGAGTCTTGGCCTACCCCATTCCTGAGGGTGCCCAAGAGTTCTCAGCCATTATTCCACTGGCCCTTCTCAGTTCTGTAGAGATGGACCAGTGGATCAGTCAATACGGCGGTGGCTTGGGAGGTTCCATCTGTTTCTATTGCCTTTTGAAGTTTTTATATTACACATATTAAATCATTTTGTGTGTCTCTCTCTTTCCTTCTAATTTCACTCTGCATGATTCTCTGCAGATCTATAAAGCAGCAAATTATATAATATTGTCTTTTATAACCAAGTAGTATTTCATGGTGTATATCCAGTAATTTTATTTTATTTTATTTATTTATTTATTGCTTTTTTGGGTCACACCCGGCGATGCTCAGGGGCTACTCCTGGCTCTGCACTCAGGAACCACTCCTGGCTGTGCTCGAGGGACCATATGGGATGCCGGGGATTGAACCCGGGCCGACACAGGCCGGCTGCGTGCAAGGCAAATGCCCTACCCGCTGGGCTACCGTAATTTTAAGCACTTGGGTTGTTTCCAGGTTTCGACTCTTGTGAATACTGCTTCAATAAACAAAAGGGTGAAAATCATTGAAATTTAATTTTTTGGTTCTTAGGGTAGATGCTAAGAAGTGGACTTGCTGGGTGATTTTTTGTTTGTTTGTTTGAACTTTTTTTTTTTTTTGGCTTTACCCAGTAGTGCTTTGGGCTTATTCCTAGCTCTGCACTCAAGTATAATTTCTAGTGGGCTCAGGGGTGGGAGGGGGAGGCATATGTGGTGCTGGGGATAGAACCCAGGTTGACTGTGTGCAAGGCTAAAGCCCTATCTACTGTACTATCAGTAGTTTGGACCCTGATTCTTAATTTTGTAAGAGCTGTCCATATTGTTTTCCAAAAAGATTGTGCTAGTCAACATTCCCACTAGCAGTGAATGAGGATCCCTTCTGTGCATGCACACCAACACCAGTTTCTGTTTCCTTTGTGATGTGTGTCAGTCTCAATAGTGTGAGGTGATATCTCATTGCTGTTTTGATAATGTGGAGCGTTTTGGGTTATACTTGTTGACCCTCTGTATGCCTTCTTTAAGGAGAAGTTTATGTTCACCTCTCATTTTTTTGATGGAAATCCATCAAATGTTTAATTCTTGTTAAGTTTTATCATAGCTTTATATATCTTGTATATTAACCTTTTGTGAAGTAGTGATGGAAAAATATTTTCTTCCAGTCTATGGGGTTAATGGTCCTCATTTCTGCTCAGATGCAGAAACGTCTTAGTTTGATATGGTCCCATTTGTTTATCTGGGCTTCCATTTGCTTGGGCCATCATTTTATTGAGAGTTTATTTAATAAAAAATTGGTATCACATATTGTCAAATGCTTTCTATGCATATCTGTTGATATGACCATATGATTTTTATTTTCCTTGTATCAGTATGGTGTTTTATGTATGATAGGCTTATATTAAGCCATCCTTACACCCAATTGATGAATCCTACTTGGTCATGGTGCAATATATTTTTTGATTTACTATTGGATTTGGTTTGCTAATATTTTAATGAAAAGGTTTGAGAATCTCTGCATATAAATATCCCTATTTTCATCAGGGATCTAGGTTTATAGTTTTCTTTTTTAGTCACGTCTCAGTTTTGATATCAGGATGTTTGCCTCATGGAAACTGGGAGGATTCCAGTTGCTTCAATATTCTGAAAGAGCTTAAGGAAGATGGGGAGTAGGTCTTCTTTCTAGGTTTGGAAGAACCAGTTGTAAACAAATCTGATACTGGGCTTTTTGTTTTGGGGAGATTTGATTACTGCTTCAGTTCCTTTGACAGTGATTGTCCTGTCCAGGTGCTGTTTTCTGTTGATTCAGACTTGGAGGTTATAGGAGTTCAAAATTTTATTCATTCCATAAAAATTCTCCAGTTTTTTAGTGGAAAGATTTTCATAGTAATCCATGATGATCCTTTGAATTATTGTGGTATCCTTTGTGATATCACACATTTCGTTTCTGTGCGATTTTCCCCTTTCATTTCTGGTTTGGCTTTCTAAACTTTTCTCTCTTTCTGTGTGAGTCTTGCTAATGATTGTCAATCTTGTTTATTCTTTCAAGAAACCAAACTATTGGTTTTAATTACTCTTTTTTTAAAGTTTACATTTCATTTATTTATTCTCTTTATCTATCTATTTATCATTCATTCATTCATTCATTCATTCATTCATTCAGCTTTTTTGGTATTTTTTGGGCCACACTCAGCAGTACTCTGGGCTTATTCCTGACTCTGTGCTCAGGGATAGCACAGCAGGGAGGGCATTCACCTTGCACACGGCCGACACAGTTTGGATCCCTGGCATCTCATATGTTCCACAAGCACTGCCAGGAGTAATTCCTGAGTGCAGAGCCAGGAGTAACCCGAGTGTCGCTGGGTGTGACCCCAAAAAAGCAAAAACAAACAAACGAAAAACCCCCCAAAAACCAAGTGTCCTACTTGTTGTACTATCCCTGCAGCCCCATTATTTCATTAATTCTGCTCTAAGCTTTATTATTTTCTTCCTTTTGCTTGCTTTGGGTTTCCTTTATTGGTCTTATGAATAAAACACTGTGTGAACCGTGCTGTTGGTTGGCCCTTTCCTGTTTCCTAAAGAAAGCTTGCATTGCTATGAACTTTTCACTGAAAACCAATTTTTAAAAGAGAAAGTTGTTTTATTAAAAATTTAAAAAAATAAAGTTGAAATGTCTTCGTTATTAAAAATTCATATAGGAACTGTATATGTGGCTCAGTGGTACAGTGCCTGCCTTGCATGCTGAGGCCTGTAGTTCTATCCCGGCACCTCCCTATATTACTGATGTGGGCCTCAGTGCTGCAATGTAACCCCTGGAACCACAAGAATGTCACCCAGGACATTTTAACCTCAACAACAAAAGTAATGAAGATACATAGAGTGGCTAGCTTCTTTAAAGATAACACATATTTTATTCAAATAAGAAATTTGAATAAAAATTTAAAAAGCAGCCGTTTCTTCACCAAAGGTGCTACTATTTTCCTTTTGGCATATTAATACATTTATATGCCCAAATATGTATTTAAATAAATGATACCTAACTAATATATATAGATCACAATCATTTTGAACACTGATGCTTAGGAATATAATCTATTTAATGATAAAACAAAACATATGATCTTGAAAAATTTGAAAGAAAATAGAAAAAAATAAAAATGAAAGTCACATGTCATTTTAAGATTATAAACAATGTTCCAAGGGAGTATAAGAGCAAACTTTAAGGATACCTATGTATAGACAAGAAGAAGAGAGATAATTGTCTTCTCCACTGATGTTTGCTGCTATCTTGATTATCTTGAGCCACTTATTCACATTGATATTTTTATGTTATATTATTTTATTTATTTTATATGGGGCTTCTCACACTACTCACATTGTCATGTGGTCTGGTGGTGCATGTCAGATGATTCAGTGTTCATGCCAGTCTAGCAGTGCTATGCTGAGTACACTAAAACCCCTCCTCCCCAGTGCTGCTTGGTGCCACCAGGGTAATAACTGTGGTGCTCAGGACATGTAACTCTGTCTTTATGGTATGTATTTATGTTATTATTGAAGATTTTCCTTCGGACATCTTACCTAGTGTTTTATGCATTGAGTAGGGAGGCATCTTGAAATGATACTCAATCCTTTCATCATTCAATGATGTTCCACTTTTCATCTGAACTCAGAAAAAAGGATACAAAGTTTAATAGTAGAGGAAGGATCCTTGTCAAATTGGTAAATAGGTGCATTAAGTTTTTGGTCACAAGAGAAATAAAAATATTTTAAATGAGTTTCATTTAGCTCACTGCTTTATTGTATGCCTTGCCCTGACTATTAAACTTAAAGACTTGTACTACTTTCTTGAAATACTAACCCATTTTAACCAAGGAAGGTTAATATATTTCTGTTTTGGTGTTTATTTGTATTTAAGTGTGTCCAATCTGGCAACAGTGACTGCCAAAGAATATTCCTTAGACATCTGTCCTTCCTGATGATCCATGGAAGAAGAACCTGGTTTTGGGAAACATCACAAAGTCTCCTCTAGATAGTTCCACATTTGAGAATTTTACAAATGAAAAATATAGTCACTAGCATTTTTTTCTTTTCTTACTTTTTTTTTTAATTTTGAGGTCACAACTGGTGGTACTCAGTGCTTAATTCTAGTTCTGTGCTCAGGGTTCATTCCTGGCAGAGATTGTTGGACCCGAAGGGGTTCTGAGGATTGGTTATGTACAAGGCAAGTCCGTATTCCCTGTTCTATCTCTCCATTTTTGTGGCATTTTAATTCTTGACCATTTTGAATATCTTCTGATTTTTACTCCACTTAAAGGTATTTCTAATCTGTCCTATGCATGCCACAGTTTTGGGAGTTTTTTTTTAAAGTTATATTCATTATAATATACTCCCGGGTCGTGGGGTGCTTAGGCAGGTGCGGGGCGTGTGGCCGCCCCTCGGGCGGTGGGGGACAGCAGCGCGAGAGGACTCAGCCTCGGAGCCATACCTGTGAGGGCTTGAGATGCTGTGTGGTCCCTGGGATCAAAAACATGTGCTGCAGCCCTTTGCGCCATCTCCCTGTCCAAATACAAGGGTTTCCCAATAAATTCACCAGAATTAGCAGTCTGTTTTCAGTGGTTGGTTCATTAGCAAGCAGGCTATAGTTCCCTGGGCACGATGTTTCTTCAGGAGGGGAGAGGAAGATTGGAAAATTAATTTTTTTCATGCAAGTGGTGCAAATCAGTTATTTCCACTGACCAAGAACTGTATCAAGAAAGAGAGACACAGCCTCGCAACAAGCCAGACGACCCCCCCACTCCTCGAGGGCCTCCATTTTCCACATCCGGGCTTCCACCCTCATCAGAACTCCTCCCAGCAGACCAGCCTATCACAGCCGGTTCATCAATAAATGCTGGACTTAGAGATGACTATAAGAGTATGCTACCTACATGGCAGAGCCTGGCAAGCTACCCGTGTTGTATTTGATATGCCAAATACCAGTAACAATTATAGACCTCATTCAGGAATGGATTGAGGCTCTTTATGTTCCTGGAGCAAGCAGATGCCCTTGGGCTCTACTAGCATGAAACAGGACATATGGAGATGTTACTGGGGCCTGCTCGAGCAAATTGATGATGACCCGGAAGACAGTGATTCATTATAAATCTGCCATTAAACTAGACATTAGACTGAGTATCCACATGGGAACTCACTGTAGCCTGGTTAGTCACTGATTTAAACAAAATAACTAGATATCTCTTCCTCATTTCTAAAGAGTACTGTGGACTCAGTGTCTGCCAAAACCTAAAGGAAGCTAAGACTCTCAAAAAACTCAGTCTTCCAGCAAGTAAAGACAACCTATTTCAAAGGACAACCACCCAGGCAAAAGAAAATACTGTGAACTTCTCCCATGTCAGATTGCTGTCTTTCACAACCAGAAGTGTTTGACTGTGATAGAAAGAACAAGGAACAAAGACTGATGGAAAGAAGCAGACACAAAAGCCTAATTGTTGTAACTCGATTGACTTAGATTTTACTGTTTTAAAACTCACATCCATTTGGTAAAAGATCTCTTAATCATCTAAGAGAAAAACTGAGAGGAAACAGGATATTGTTTCTGATAGATTTGTGAAAGCTTTGGGTTACTGGACAGTTTAGTCACTGCACGGGAAAATATTTCTTCGTTTCCTTTATGTCAGTATAAAATCATTCCCACACTACAAAATATGCCTTCAAAATCTTATACCCGGCTTGAGTCTGAATTCTTTGGCTTTTTAAAGGCTTGCTCCAGAGCCTGAAACTGATTCCCATCAGCAGTTCCTTTGTGAATTTGTTCAAACAAAGTTGGAGTATTTTGGCTCAGGGCACTGACAGTAATTGAAAGAAGATATCCACCGGGATGGTCTGCATTAGTCTCTCCCCAAGATGGATGTGTTTTCTTTCCTGATAGCGATTTCACTCTACTGCAGTTTTCTTTGGCCCCATACAAGTGTGTTAATCATTCATCATCCTAATATTTTTTATTTTATTAGCTACTTTACCATTTATTTTCAGAAATAATTTAATAAGATAGCTCTGCACAGACGGTGTCTTTTTAACATGTAAATATTGCATATAAATAACTTTATGTTTTGATATTTAGAGTAGAAACAAACATAAAGATATTCTTAGGACGTTTCAGAAAATTAAAAGATTTTAAATATGTAAAAATGCCATTTTATGGTGGTGGTAGTGGTGTTGGAGTTGATCCTCATTGGTGATTCTCAACTAACGGGGCAGTGGTTCAATTAAAGAGCCCATGGATCTGATGTTGCTCAGGCCCTCATGCCTGGGGTTCACTTGGCCACCTTTCGTGCCAGGGCCCTCCAGGGCCAAAGTGCAATACAGTGTTGGCAGTCAAACCATGCTAGGTGTGCTCTAATCACTATATGATACATGGCCCTTAGATATGTGGTAGTAGCAAGTGTTTTCAATGTTTTGGATGAATAAAAGTTAAGTAACCACAAAATTGTTTAATTACAACTAATTATTACATAAAGACTATTTTTGCCTTATAAAGATACATTTTTCTCAAAGGACCTGCAATGGAGGAGGGCTGGGGGAGGGGAGGGAACCAGGGACATTGGTGGTGGGAGATGGGCACTGGTGGCGGGATGGGTGCTGGAACACTGTATGACCAAAACCCAAATATGAACTTTTTAATTGTATATCTTTGTAATTGTAAAAATAAAAAAATTTAAAAAAAATAAAAAATAATAAAAACATGCCTCATTCTCTTAAAAAAAGATGCATTTTCTTTTTTAAATTTTTTTTTCATTATTTATTTATTTATTTATTTATTTTCCATTTTGACATATTTTATTTCTTTATATTGTTTTTTTTTTTTAAACATTTTATTATACCACCGTGAGATATACAATTACAACGTTGTTCATGTTTGGAGGTTTCGGTCACACAGTGTTCCAGCACCCGCCCTACACCAGTGCCCATTTCCCACCACCAATGTCCCCAATTCCCTCCCCCTCCCATAGCCTGACTAAATGGCAGGTTCTTTATCTCTTTTCTTTCTCCCCCTCTCTCCCTTCCTTCTCCTACACATTGTGGGTTGCACTACATACACTTGGAAGCCATCATGTGCATTTTTTTTGCCTGTATTTAGTGCTCAGTTCTATGTTGGTATCGGGCTCTGATAGGCTGATAGTTCTATGTTGGTATCAGCCCTTTCAACATTTGTTCACACACAAAGAATGTTCCCTTCTTTGTCTTACCTAACTTCTGACTCCCTTACATTTGCGGTAATTTCCACTTTTGGTAAGACCACCTGACATATTTATGTCATGCAAATAAATGCAGTCATTCTATGTCTCTCTCTTTCCTTCTGACTAATTTCACTCAACATGATCCTTTCCATGTCCATCCATTTATAGGCAAATTTCATAACTTCATTTTTCCTAACAGCTGCACAGTAGTCCATTGTGTAGATGTACCACAGTTTCTTTATCCAGTCATCAGTTCTCGGGCATACTGGTTGTTTCCAGGTTCTGGCTATTGTGAATAGTGCTGCTATGAACATAAAAGTCGCGGATTGTGTTTCCGCTGTGTGTTTTGGCTTCCCAGAGTATATTCCCAGGAGTGGTATGGCTGGGTCAAAAGGGAGCTCAATTTCTAGTCTTTGGAGGAATGTCCATATTGTTTTCCAGAAAGGTTGTACAAGTCGACATTCCCACCAACAATGTATGAGAGTCCCCTTTTCCCTGCATCCATGCCAGCACTTTTTGCTTTTACCCTTTTGAATATGGGCCAATCTCTGTGGTGTGAGGTGATATCTCATTGTTGTTTTGATTTGCATCTCTCTGATGATTAGTGATGATGAGCATTTTTTCATATGCCTTTTGTCCATTCAAATTTCTTCCTTGTCAAAGTTTCTGTTCATCTCTTCTCCCCATTTTTTCATGGGGTTGGCTGTTTTCTTCTTATGTAGCTGTACCAAATACATTTTCATAGAAAGTATAGTTGTGATCTGATAAGAATTTATGGAAAGATTTTTTTGTAATAAAGGAAAATATGGCTCTAACTATAAAAGAATTACTTAGGAAATTATAAGGTCTCCTGAAGTTTACTGACACTCTTTTCTATTAACTATATTTCACGAAGGGATTTTCCTTCTTGTGGAAAATATTTGCCTTTCATTGCAGTTGTTTATAACTGGAATAGTACCTTTTGCAACATATATGTGAAATACTTTTAGGGATAAGAAAGTTTTTCAGGTGTCAACAATAAAGAACCAATCTGTTTTATTTAGCCCAGTTGTTGTAAGTCACATGCTCATTTCAATCCATGAGTAATGATTACTCATTGATAGCTATTTACTAACTGCCATCATTTTAATCTTTATTTATTTATTTTTTATTTTTTGTTTTTTTTGGGTCACGCCTGGTAATGCTCAAGGGTTACTCGTGGCTCTGCACTCAGGAATTATTCCTGGTGGTACTCGGGGGACCATATGGGATGCCAGGGATCGAACCCGGGCTGGCCACGTGCAAGGCAAACACCCTACCTGCTGTGCTATCGCTCCGGCCCCTGCCATCATTTTTAGATGTGCTACTTTTATTTTATTTTTTTTTAATGATAAACCCACAGTGAACAATATATTTAAAAGTGACAATCTGAGATCTTTTTTTTTAAAGTTCATATTTGGGTTTTGGTTAAACAGTGTTGCAGCACCCATCCCGCCACCAGTGCCCATCTCCCACCACCAATGTCCCCGGTTCCCTCCCCCTCCCCCAGCCCTGCTCCATGGCAGGTTCTTGATTTCTTTCCATTTCTCTCTCTTTCTCTTTTCCTTCCCTCCAGACTATGGATTACAGAACATACATTAAAGGGTTGTCATGTGTATCTTTTTGCCTCTATTTAATGCTCAGTTCTAGGTTGGCATTAGTACCCTCAACAATTGTTAGCACACTGTTCCATTTCTGTCTTACCTAGCCTCTGAATCCCACACGTTTGTGATAATTTCCACCTTTGACAGGACCTCCTAATATATGTTTCACTTGACCTTGGATATTGGTATCATAGTATGTACCTATATATTTATGTTATGCAGATAAATGCAGTCATTCTGTATCTGTCTCTCCTTCTGGCTAATTTCGCTCAACATAATCTTCTCCATGTCCATCCATTTGTAGGCAAATTTTATAACTTCATTTTTCCTAACAGCTGCATAGTATTCCATTGTGTAGATGTACCAAAGCTTTTTATCCAGTCATCGATTTTCGGGCACTCTGGTTGCTTCCAGATTCTGGCTATTGTGAATAATGCTGCTATGAACATAAAAGTAGGGATGGTGTTTCCGCTGCGTATTTTTGGCTTCCCAGAGTAGATTCCCAGGAGTGGTATCGCTGGGTCAAATGGGAGTTCAATTTCTAGTCTTTGGAGGAAAGTCCATATTGTTTTCCAGAAAGGCTGTACCAGCCGGCATTCCCACCAACAATGGATGAGTGTCCCCTTTTCCCCACACCCACGCCAGCACTTGTTGCTCTTGTTCTTTTGAATATGTGCTAGTCTCTGTGGTGTAAAGTGGTATCTCATTGTTGTTTTGATTTGCATCTCAAAGCTACTTTTATTTTTTTAAAAAATTTATTATATCACCATGAGATAGAGAATCACAAAGCTGTTTATTATGGTTTTCAGTCATACAGTGTGCAGCACCCATTCCTCCACAAGTACAGATGTGCTACTTGTAACTTAGTCTAAATAAAAGAAAGAAAGAAAAAAACTAAGTAGAAAGGAGATATTTCACCTTTATTTTAAGGTAGATGACATTATACATGAATGACTTTAGTCATAATTACTAAATGATACTTGGTAATGTCCCCAGGTTAAATTTGGTTCCATAGCTTCTACCTTTAATACATATTCAAAATTCAGGTCTCAGAGCTAGTATCAGGGTTAAGATGCTTGCCTTGCATTTAGCCTACCCAAATTTTATTTCTGCAATGGCATGTTCCCTCATGTATCTTAGGAAACAACTCCCAAGCATAGAGCCAGAAGAATCGCCCAGGCACCAACAAATGTGGTCCAAATACCGCTACCCTGGAAAAAATCCAACACTTATCACCATTTCACCTCTTACATATCTGAATATGGGTCCCAGCTACCTTCATGCCTTTCCTTTATTTAGGTGATAGCTTCTAAAACTGACTCCTAGATACCACATCATTATTATTTTCAACATTTTAAAGAGTAGGTTTTAAAAATGTAAGTGATGTCATGCTGCTTAGTTTTTAAAACTCTACACCTATATCACTCAAATACCTTTCTTACTTTAGTAGAAGAGAATCTTCTGTGACATCTCTGACTTGATCTTTAACCTCATGAGCTGTCTGTTGCTAAAATATGTTAAGGTAACTTACTACTTTCTGCTCTATACTTGGATATCCCCTTTAATTTGATGTTATTTTCATACAGTTTACATCTCAACTATCAAATATAAATTTTCTATTATTTCCTAATTTTAATTTTTAAACTAGTTTACCAGATTAGAATATTAGCTTTCTAAGCAAACAGTATTTCTATTCACCTTTTTAAACAAAACAGTCCCAAACAGACTATTTTAAACAAAATAGTCCCATAAGATAATCTTTTCCTTTAGTTGTTTTGTTAGTGGTGTTTCATCTTTGATGATGCCTTTAGCTTCAGTGTCGTGAAGGGTTTTGCCTATGTCTTCTTCCATGTACTTTATGGATTCAGGTCTGATATTGAGATCTTTAGTCATCTTGTTCTTATAGTTGGCGAAAGATAGGCAGGCATTGTGAATGCTTTTCCCGGCTTCTGCTGCATCTTCCAGTATTTCTGCTTTTCTGTCTTTGAAGTCTTCCTTTATCGCTTCTCTGCACTGCTTTGCAAATTTGGATGTTAGCATTTGGTCACCTGAGGCTCGTGCCTTGCCACGTTGACAAATGAGATCGAGAGTTTTTGAAGATAGGAGTTCTTTTGTGGCTTTCTCTCTCTTGGCAGCTTTCACACAATCATGGAGGTGCTGAACCAGTCTGTTGTATTCTTCATCGATGTTTTCACTGATGGTATCTTCCCATGTTGCCGCAATGATGCCAAAGAGTTCCCAGTTGGTGGTCGTTCTGATAGTTCTCTTAAACTTTGCAGCCTTTTCTTCCCTTTGTGTGAAGTAGAATTTTGCTCGAAGGAGATGGTGGTCCGATCCTGTTTGGAATTTGGGGACGACAGCAACATCGGTCAGACAAAGCCATAGATTGAAGATTATGTGGTCAATTTCATTGTGAACTGTCCACCAGGAGATTCCCATGTCCAACGTTTCGCTTCAGCCTTCTGGAACTGTGAGTTCCCATGAACGGTCTTGGTGGACATGATGAACTCAGATAGTCTCTCACTCTGTTCGTTCCATTCTAGGCCATGGGTCCTGATGTGGAGATGATGTTCCTGAGTTATTGCTACTCCATGAAGTTGTGTATCTTTCCTTCAGATCTGAATGTGAGTCTAGCTGGGTAAAGAACTCTTGGTGAGGCCTTTAGTTCATTGAGTCTTTTCACAATATCCCACCATTGTCTTTGGGCTTGGAGTCTTTCAGCTGAAAAGTCTGCTGTAAATCTTAGGGATACTCCTTTGTATGTGATTTCCTTTTTTGATCTTGCTGCTTTCAGTATTCTATCTCTATTTATTGTTCTTGTTATTCTGATTAGGATGTGTTTTGGAGTATTCTTATTTGGATTTCTTTTAGTTGATATCCTTTATGTCTCCTGAATCTGGGAGCAAGCATTATTTAATTCCAGGAACTTCTCAGCAATGATGGCTATCACTGATAGCAGGAGTCCAGGATTCTTGTGAGTAGTTGACATTTCTGCTTCCTGCCAGCCAAGGCTACATATTGAAAGAAATGCACATGTTGTTAGCTACAGAGGGACCAAGGCTCTAGGCCAGTGGATATCAGCAAAACTTGTGTATGCATCAGAGTCACAAGGAGGTCCATGAAATACAGACAATGGACTTCACTCCAGAGTTTTTGACTTCTATCTGGGTGGTACCTGAAAAATATTCTCTCATGTGATTCTGATGCAACTGATCTGGTGACCACATTTTGAGAGCCACATTAGGCAAAGTCCATAGACCCAGGAGGCAGACACCATTAGTCTTTTTTTCTATGTTCTGTTTCTAAGATGTATTTTTTCTGAGGCAGTTCACTCTCTCTGAGTGTCAATTCTCTCTCTGGTCTGGAGCCTCAAGAACTGTCCAGCTCTGAACTGTTATCTGTGACAACTGAATGCCATTTATCGAGAATTTACTCTGCTAAACCCAGATACCACCTGCCCCTTGAGGTATTGCAGGTGTGGCTGCAGTGCCCGGCTGCAGGTGGCAGACAGGAGACAGGCTTGTCTACACCCAGGGCTCTGCCCCGTGTGCCCTGGATGGTTGATGGTCTGATATAGAAAAGACTGGGTGCCCTGGGATGAACCCGGGATGAGCCATGGCAGAGCCTGGCAAGCTACCCGTGGTGTATTTGATATGCCAAAAACAGTAACAATAATGAACCTCATTCCCAACGAATGGAGACCTTACTGGCGCCCACTCGAGCAAATCAATGAACAACAGGAAGACAAGTGATACAAGTGATATAACGAATTGGTTTTCCCAGTGGAATCTGCAGAATAATCCTTTCTTTTCTATTTGATTTATGTGATTAAACTCACATTCTAGGTCTGCTTAAGCCCATTGACTTACCCATTTTTGTGCCAATGCTGCAATGTTTTAATATCATACCAACACCTAGTATGACATCTTTTATTTATTTATTTATTTATTTATTTGTTTGTTTATTTATTTATTTATTTATTTATTTTTGGTATTGTGATTTTGGCCACATGTGGTGGTGCTTAGGGCTTATTCTTGGTTTTGTATTCAGTGATAACTCCTGGTGGTACTCTGGGAAACATATGGGAGGCTGGGAATTGAACCTGATCATCCAGCAACAAGGCAAGTGCCCTATCTGCTGTACTATCATTCCAGTCCCTATTTTTTTGTAAATGTCATGTTTGTTATTTAGAATGTTATCATAAAATGAATTTCTTTTAGATTTAATTTTGTGCCTCTTCTCTCCCAAAAGGAGCACAGAAAATCCTTAAGACAGGATTTTAAACATACAGCACATGTTTACTTTATACATGGGATGTAACTATTAATCCAGTAGCTTTGGTGATATTTGGTACTAGTAAACCAGATGTTTTTGCAGAAGTGCCATGATGTGCTTATCACTCCCTCTCTTCTTGCTTATTGAGTAATGAGGTTGTGTACTTGAAGCTGAGTGAGGTGAAAATAGTCTTTTCTTGGGAACCACATTTTGCATTAATTATGGTCAATTTTGATCTTAGATCTAAGTTCTTTGATTTGGCCATTTGCTTTACCACATTGCAGAGGGCCAGTTCCTAAGAATTCCAAAGAGTGTGCCATTTATTTTACACACATCTAAGGATTGGTAGGAACGTAATATTTTCTTCAATTGGGTCATCAACTATGAATCAGGAGCTATTTCTAGTTATGTCTCAGAATGTAGGTCTCAGAATTTAAGTAAAATAAGGTGTATTTCTGGGTCTACTACGAATATTTTCAGGACAGCAATACTCTGACCACAGAAAGAGAACTGAATTAGAAGCTACTGAATTAGAAGTGGCCTAATGCCCTACCATTGACAAATAACTAATTGGTTGTGTACACACAGCTGCTAGAACCGAAGTGCAGAAAAGGACTAACCAGTACTATTAAAATACATGATGTATCATTAAAAGCTAATATGTGGCTTCCTTTAAACTAAGAGGCTACTTAAATGACAGAGATATCCATCAACTGGTAGATGCAAAAGAAATCGAGAAAATATATTGCTTTCTACTAAGAGAGGAAATTAATTGCAAAAAATTAACACTGCATCAGGACAATATGCTGCATTTATTATTATTATATTATATTATTAATATATTCATTGTTGATCCTGCTCATGAAACCACAACTGAATTAATCAACACTGCTGAAATGTTCCTCAGTAATCCCCGTACCACTAAGGTAGCAATGATATCGATTTGATGATATATCTACTTGAGCTGGTGTATTTTTTTTCTATTATTATTATTTTCCCCCCAATCCTTGAAGGCCTGGATATTTGAAGACTGTATGAACCACTTTATGGGGAAGATCAGGTTTTCTTTTGGATGGAGCCCTGAGGAACTATGGAGTCTGAATGTTGAGAATGACTGACGGCATGATGTGTGGGTTGCTCTGGCTTCCCGCTAGGCTAATGGGATGACGGGCATCCGTTAGAACCTGTTTAGAACTGTATACAGTGTATAAATGTGAAAGATCATGGGAAGGACCTAATCCTAAAATCAGTATTATCCAAGAATGTTATGCAGCCGCTTCACAGCCGCGTGCCAAGGGAGCTGTGTGTCTGGCGTGGGTGTGTCTATCAGTAAATGCTCGAGATGAGAGCTTTCTACTGATAGTATACCACTTGCACGGCAAAGCCTGGCAAGCTACCCGTGTTTTATTTGTTATGCCAAAAACTAGTAACAATTATGGACCTCAATTCCATGACCTGAAATATGGTTTGAGGCTCTTCCTGTCCCTGGAGCAAGCAGATGCCCTTGAGCTACACTTGCCACAGGACATATGGAGATGTTACTGGTGCCCGCTCGAGCAAATCAATGAACAATGGGAAGACAGTGATACAGTGATTATTAATAATATAATATATATTATATTATTATTATTATTAAGTATTATCGAACTATCTTTTATGCTATAATTATTCTACCTTAATAAAGGAGCTGTTCTTATTTTATAGTTAATCCTTGTTTATAGGAATACTTATTCTATAAAATAGAAAGTGAAGGTAAGCATATTGTTCTGTAATTTAATTTTATAATATTATTGTGAATTTGAATGTTAGCTGCTGTTTGGTAAGGTAATTCTTTTGGATTGTATTAGAAATGATCAGTGTTGTTAACTTTGCAAGGACAAAAAATGCCTTGACTTTTGACAGCCTTCCCTTTAAAGGCAGAAGGTTTTTCAAATAAGTCAGTATAAAATAAGTACATTTGTACTTTTATTGATAAAGTGAAACCAGCCATGTTTTTTTTTCTTTTTTGGGTCACTCCTGGCATTGCTCAGGGGGTTACTCCTGGCTCTGTACTCAGGAATTACTCCTGGCGGTACTCAGGGGACCATATGGGATGCCAGGGATCGAACCTGGGTCCTGACCACATGCAAGACAAACACCCTACCCACTTAACTATTGCTCCGGCCCCACTAGCTGTTTTTTTTTTATTTTTTTTTTACCACCGTGAAGAGAGATAGCTGTTTTTTTTTTTAATTTTTATTATACCACCATGAGACATACAATTACAAAGGTGTTCATAATTGGTTCTTGGTTTCACTCAGCATGATAGTCTCCATGTCCATCCATTTGAAGGTAAATTTCATAATTTCATCTTTTCTGACAGCTGCATAGTATTCCATAAGTGTAGATGAACCACAGTTTCTTTAGCCAGTCCTCTCCCTCTGTTCTCAGGCATTTACGTTGTTTCCAGATTCTAGCTATAGTGAATAGCGCAGAGATGAATAAAGAAGTACAGATAGTGTTTCTGCTATGTGTTTTTTGGTCTCTCGGGTTTATTCCCAGGAGTGCTATTGCTGGATCAAATGGGAGCTCAATATCTAGTTTTCGGAGGGATGCCCATATTGTTTTCCAAAAGGGCAGGACCAGTCGGACTAGCTGTGTTTTTAAGATGTTACATTGTTCTGTAGAGCTAGTTGATGAATCGTCCTGAATACAAAGCTTGTAGATGAAAGGAACCCTCACTCTATATTCTGATATTAAAGAGTTGGTGAAATCTGTGTGCCAAGATCTTCTTAACAATATTATTAAAATAATGAATTATTGAAAGAACACATTCAGAAACATGGAGCACATTTATATACTATAATAAACAGTTTTATAATAGACTTCACAAAAATTATATAAGAAATTATGAAGAATTAGACACTGAATGCAAAAGCTGATCTAAAAACTGATTGTTGCTATGTGGTATATTTTATATATGACACATTTTTATTGAGAAAGAGGTGTTTCTGTAGCTTTGTAATGTTCTATTTCATGGTGATTCAATTAAAAGAAAGTATAAAATATAAAATAAAAGAGGTATTTAAGGTGTCCATCTCTATGTAAAAATGTTTATCTGTATTTGAACAAGACCATCTCTGGAATAAATGTATGGCTTTTATGTATCTACATTGTGAGTATATGATATTTTTACTATTTTTATTTATTGAATGGCCATGAAGTACAAAGTTATAAAGTTGCTCATGATTGAATTTCAATCAGTCAATATCCCCACACCATCTATCATCTATTCACCAGTATCCACTTCCCTCTGCCAATGTCCCAAGTTTCCCTCTAGCCCCTTTGAGGCATTTTCTTCTTTTCTTTCAGGCACTGTGTTTTGCAATACTGTTACTGAACGGTATCATGCATATCATGTTACCTCCTTTAACAACCCAGTTCTTGTTCAGTGATTGCTTCCAACTATCATTGTCATAGTGGTCCCTTCTCTGATCTAACTTCCTCTGACATTTTTGCAAGCTTTCTACAGAGGACCAGTTCTTGTGAATTTCTTTTCTATTGTCTTTGGGCATTATCTTCCTTCTATGTTCCTTTGTATCTTGCTTATGAGTGTGATTATTCTATATTTGTCCTCTCTCTGACTAATATTATCAAATTTTAGGGCTTATTTTTCTCCTTTTCCTTTCTCTCTCTTTCTCTCTCTCTTTCTCTCTCTCTCTCTTTTCTCTTTCTTTCTTTCTTTCTTTCTTTTTTTTAATTTTTTTATTATACCACAGTGAAACATACAATTACAAAGGTGATCATAATTGGTTCTTGGTAATACAGTATACCAGCACCCATCCCTCCACCAGTGCCACATTTCACCACCAATGTACCCCACCCCCTGCCCGCCCACCCCCATGCTGCCTTAATAGCAGGTACCCCAGTTTCCTCTCTTTCTCTCTCTGTCTCTCTCTCTGTCTCTGCATCTCTCTGCCTCTTATTTTACATTGTGGCTAGCCCTACAGGTATTTAGAGTTTATCACTTAAGTCTCTTTGTGTATATTCAATGGTGAGTCTTAATCTGCCATTACCATTTCCCACATTTAGTAAAACACTGGTATCTATTTATGTCGGATTAATGAATGCAGTCATTCTATATCTGTCCTTTTCCTTCTGACTAATTTCACTCAGCATGATAGTCTCCATGTCCCTCCATTTGCAGGTAAATTTCATAATGTCATCTTTTCTGACAGCCGCATAGTATTCCATAGTGTAGATGAACCACAGTTTCT